>JAKOGI010001052.1:0-325375 GCA_029747015.1 Carnegiea gigantea
GCAACGTTAAACGTAGCTGATACTCCATAATCTCCTGGTAACTCTACCTTGTAAGCATTATTGTTGATCTTCTCCAAAATCTCGAATGGACCATTCGCTCTAGGCATCAATTTAGTTTTCCTTTTGGAAGGAAAACGTTCTTTACGAAGATGAATCCAAACCAAATCACCTGGCTTAAAAAGCTTCTCCCTTTTATGCTTGTTAGCATGGGCTGTGTATGAAAGTGTAGTTTTCTCAATCTTGGCCTTTACTAACTCATGCAACTTCTGGATTTCTTCCACTCTAGTAGCGGCATCCGCACTTGGCTTTTGATCTAATGGTCGTGGCACAAGATCAAGTGGACTTAGGGGATCAATTCCATAGACCACCTTAAAGGGAGATAGACCAGTAGCCTTGCTTGGAGTCTTATTGTAAGCAAATTCAGCATGTGGAAGTAACAGATCCCAAGCTTTGATGTGGTTTTTCATCAGAACCCTTAATAAAGTACCAAGGGTTCGATTAGTAACCTCGGTTTGCCCATCTGTTTGTGGATGACAAGTGGTACTGTACTTGAGTTTGGTACCCAACTTTTTCCACAAAGTAAATCCAAAAGTGACTTAAAAACTTCGTATCTCGATCTGAGACAATGGAACGAGGAATTCCATGAAGTCTCATAACCTCCTTGAAATACAATTCAGCAATATGAGTGGCATTATTAGTCTTGTTGCAGGGAATGAAATGAGCCATCTTCGAAAATCGATCCACGACCACAAAGATAGAATCTTTATTCCTTTGTGTCTTTGGTAAACCAAGTATGAAATCCATACTAACGTCCACCCAAGGCAACGTAGGAATAGGAAGTGGTGTGTATAGTCCCTGGGGAAGCGAATGACTCTTCGCAATTTGACACGTACTGCACCTTCTAATGATGTCTTGAACGTCCTTCTCCATGCCTGGCCAATAATAATGTTCCCTAAGCATAGTTAGGGTCTTGTCTTCGCCAAAATAGCCAGCCAAAGATCCAGCATGGACTTCTCGAATTAACAACTCACGAGTGCTGCATTTGGGGACACATAACCGAGCACCTTTAAAGAGAAACTCTTCTTGAATAAGAAGTCCCCTTTGGGATGTTTAGTACACTCAGAATATAACACCCCAAAATCTTCATCATTATGATATAACGCCTTTAGATGCTCAAATCCAAGGATACAAGCATCTAATTGGAACATCAATAGATAACGCCGTGATAGAGCATCGGCGCCTTGATTTAGTTTGCCGGACTTATGCTTGATAGTAAAGTGAAAGGACTGTAGGAATTCCACCCATTTAGCATGGCGCGAGTTTAACTTGTGTTGGCCTTGAATATACTTCAAAGCCTCGTGATCTGAATGCAGAATAAACTCACTGGCAATCAAATAGTGGTTCCAATGTTCTAGACATCGAATGATGGTGTAGAATTCCTTGTCATAAGTTGAATATCTCTTCCTGGTATCACATAACTTCTCACTGAAGAAGGCCAAAGGGCGTCCTTCTTGAGTAAGAATGCCTCCAATACCAACCCCAGAAGCATCGCATTCAACTTCAAAGACTTTCTCAAAACACGGTAGGGCTAAAACTGGTGCTTGAGTTAGTCTCTCTTGCACTTCTTCAAAGGCTGCTTGGGCTTTAGGATTCCAAGTGAATGAGGAACCCTTAAGAATCTCGGTCATAGGAGCTAAGATAGTGCTGAAATTTCGTATGAACCTCCTATAGAAGGAGGCCAAGCCATGAAAGCTTCGAACGTCATGAATGCTCTTAGGAACAGGCCAAGTTCGAATAGCCTCAATCTTGCTTTCATCCGCCTTAATACCATCTTCAGAAACAATATAACCTACGAAGGTAACTTCATGAGTAAAGAAGGTACACTTCTTTAGGTTCCCGAATAACTTCTCCTTTTCAAGAACGAGCATCACCTGAGTTAAATGATCTTGATGTTCTTGCTCATTCTTACTGAACACCAATATATCATCTAAGTAAACAACCACGAACTTGCCCAAGTATGGTCGAAATACTTGATTCATTAACCTCATAAACGTACTAGGGGCATTAGAAAGACCGAAAGGCATGACTAACCATTCATATAATCCGCCCTTAGTCTTGAAGCAGTTTTCCACTCATCGCCCTCCCTAATACGAATTTGATAATATCCACTCCTCAAATCAATCTTACTAAACACCTTAGAGCCATGTAATTCATCCAACATATCTTCAAGCCTAGGTATAGGGTACCTATACTTGATAGTAATTTTGTTTATGGCCCTACTGCCAACACACATCCTCATACTATCATCCTTCTTCGGAACCAAAAGAGCAGGAACAGCACATGGACTTAAGGATTCTCGCACCAACCCCTTGAATATCAGTTCTTCAACTTGTCGTTGAATCTCTTGAGTTTCCTTGGGATTTGTCCGGTAGGCTGGCTTATTAGGCAGAATGGATCCTGGGATAAGGTCAATATGATGTTGAATGTCACGCTTTGGGGGTAAACCCAAAGGGATCTCTTCTGGAAATAGGTGACTGAATTGATTCAATATGACCTTGGCTATGGGATGGGATGGAAGTGGTGTTTGTGGCTCATCTTGTACTTGCAATATCCTCTCTTTCAAGGCTTTGAACTCATGTTGAGAGGCCTTTAAAAGTGGTTCAACATATGTCAAAAGCAAGTCAGATTGATTTTGGCTTTTTTGTGGTTTCATTTTGTGGAGTTCGGATGGTGACATAGGATTCAGGGTAATCTTCTTGCCATCTTTGAAAAAGGAATAAGTATTAAGATAACCATTATGCATAACCTTCCTGTCATACATCCATGGTCGTCCTAACAGAATATGACAAGCATCCATGGGGATAATATCACACCAAAGTTCATCTTTGTAATTCTTACCAAGAGAGAATGAAATCAAGCAACGAGAGTTAACTTGTAATCCCTTGCCTTGATTTAACCATTGAATGTTGTATGGGTGTGGGTGTGCCGTGGACTGAAGGTTCAGTTTCTCAATCATATTCAATGAAACAACGTTAGCATAACTTCCTCCATCGATGATTAACGAGCACACTTTGCCTTGGACTGTACACCGTGAGTGAAAGATGTTCTCACGTTGTTCATCATTAACAACTCGTTGATTGCTCAATACCCTTCGAATTACTAGCATCTCACCTTCATCTGCGTTTTCCACAAACTCCTCCTGATCATCTTCATGATCACTCTCAGCATCTTCTGCCTTTTCCTCTTCTTTCTCCTCGGCAAATTCTCCCTCTATGGCTTCCCATTCAGCTAAGGTGACTACCTTTCGACTAGAACAATCAGAAGCAATGTGTCCTAAGCCTTGGCACTTGTAACACCTTCTTTGGCTTACAGGGTATGGGTTTGGACGTGGGGGGTTTGATGGTGGTGGCCTTTGAGGAGCTTGGTTTTTTTGTGGATTAGATGGGAAAGTGGTAGATGATTTAGGCTGAGGTGTGGTACTCCCCTTGTTTAAGGGTTGCCCACGGTTTGGTGTAGAATAAGGCTTGAATGAATCACGAACATTCATTCTAGACTTTCTTTGTTGCTCCACCTTGTGTGCTAGGACACACACTTCGTCAAAGGTGGTATAAGCTTGTAACTCAACCACGTTAGCTATCCTAGGATCAAGCCCTCCTAGGTAACGTACCATGGTCTGCTCTTCAGGCTCATGAATGTCACATTTGATCATGAGTTTCTCAAACTCACGAGTATATTCTTCAACACTCATCTTACCCTGATTCAAATGGGGAAAGAGCATGTATTGATCTTGGACATATGTGGAAGGCAAAAACCGTGCCTTCATCTTGGCTTTCATCTTGTCCCAAGTAGCAATCTTACTCTTCCTTTCTCTAGTTCTCTTAGCAGTAAGGTTTGTCCACCATAAGGAGGCATATTTCCTTAATCTAAGAGCAACTATTTTGACTTTCTGATCTTCTGGAATCTCCTTGAACTCAAAAATACGCTCCACCGTTTGTAACCATTCAATGAACTCATCAGGATCTAACTTACCCTCGAACTCAGGAATATCAATCTTGATCTCATTAGAGTTGAAAGTAGGTCGCACTCTTCTTTGCATTCTTTCAAATAGTACTTCTTCTTCAGAGAACGCATTGCTAGCTTCCTCTTCATAGCCATAGTCTGTTCCAGTCCGAATGCTTGGTGATTCTTGAAGTTTCTGCTTTTGTTTCATATGGTTTCCAAGCTGTTTCCTCAAGTACTCATTTTGTTCTTTGAGTTCTCGATTGCTCACACTCATTTCTTGCATTTGCTTAGAAAGAACTTCAAGCCTTTCTTCCACAGACACGCTAGTACTCATTGTGATTGCAGGAATGAACGGTTTGTGTTTGATTGTGTTTGAAACGATTTCAGAGATAAGCTGGGAATGACGTGGGGTTCAGGCCAAGTTCTGAACTTGCTCTGATACCAAAAATGATGTAAGTCCAAGGGAAGGATAGCAACCCAAGTTAACTCACGTCGAAGGAAGCTAGAAATCAAGCAATTTTTCACGGCCAGGAGTGGCACGGCCGTGCTTGATGGCACGGGTGACCGTGCCAATTCACTGCCTAGCTTGCCTAGGAAAGCTCTTCTTCACGGTTTTGAGATAGCTTTGAAGGTTTTTGAAAGTTCGATGCAATCAGCTATGTCAAGGCTTGATTTTGTGTGGATAAGAGGAATCAAAGGAGTAAGGAAGTGAGGGAAGTAAAGGAGGATAAAAAGACACTAAGAGGAACAAAGGTAATTCATGGTTTAAGAGGAGTGAAACCAAGAACTAGTTTGTGAACTTCAAGAGTGTTTAATGAAACTTGGATAGTTCTGAGCTAGATGATTAGATAAGATACACCACTAATCATTTAGCTTGGGGCCCTCAATCTTGGATTAGGATAAGATTCACCACCTAACCAAAGATTGAGACTCACTTGATCACCACCTTAATCGGCCACAATTAAGGATAAGCAAGTTAAGTATTTAGGAAATCACAAGACACAAAGTCTTTTCTCTCTACTGAAAATTCAACTCTATTCCTTCAAAATGAACATACAAGGCTTTATATGGCCTAAAATGAACATACAAGGCTTTATATGGCCTTGAGAGTACACAAATGAGCTTTCCTTCCAAGGGAGGAAAGTCATTAAACTTGCTAATCACTTCCTAACATACGGTTTACTCTAATACAAACCAAAAGCTGAAAGCTTATTTTACAAAGCACTTAAATTATCTTCCTAAACCTTTCCTATGCATTAAGGAATGTAGATGACTCATTTTCCCAGCTAGAAAGGTAAGAGTGCATGGCTAGCCACCTCAAAAGGACTGAAGAATGCATGTGTTCCATGTCATGCTTGAGTGGTCAAATGAGGGCTTGCAAAATGGTGATGTTTTACTTGCTCCACGTGTCTCTCTCTCAAGTAGCTGAGTGGTGCTTGATCAAGCAGCTCAAAATGACCTGCTTGGCAGCCTTCCACCTTAAGCAAACCCCTTGAAGGAGGAAAAACACCAAGCTAAGCAACCGGGTGTCAAGCAGCCAGTTTCTGCCTCCACTTGCAACGCATGTTTGACACCTCAAATGATGACTATTTGCTACGTTTCTTACATGGTTGGAAACCTCAAGTTGTCTAGTTTACCCTCCATTTGGAATCGTAGCATTTGGACGTCATTTGCCCCCTGAACAAACCAGAAAACCAAAACCGTGCATTTTGCAGTGCAATCCGGACAGGTTCAAGAGATGAACTGTTTTAAGTAACCAAATGAATGCCAAATGATATGACACCAATTGGACTTAAAAGTTAACATCCTGAACTTGATAATCATCCAAAAAACGGACACCAAAATATGCTTTAGGCCGATGTAATAAGATAGCAAAAACTGGGTAAAAATCTGGATGAGAACCCGGGTGTATCACCTTGTGTGTTTGCCATCAAGTGACTCATGGCCGTGACTTTGGAGTTGATTTCTTGGTTATTTTGGACCAACGAAACGTTATTAGACCTTGAGGATGGACCTCCATCAATTGGGCTTATTTTAAAGCTGACATCTTAAGCTTCAAAACCATGTGGAGCCTCAAGTTGTGGGTCCACGTTAGGTAGGCCAAAAGTGCACACAAAAATCGGAAAATTTCTGGATGAAGGCGGCACTACCTCTTCGGGCATGAACGCCAATTTCCGGCAAAGTTTGGCAACTTCCTTGACCTCTTGAAGCTTGAGTGAATCCTCCTTGGGCTGAGCTTGATGGTCCTTGGGCTTCTCACGATGGTCTCCATCAACTGTGGTGATGAAGAGACCTTTGAACTTGAGGCCCAAAGATCCGAGTTGAAGCAAGAAGAGATTGTGCAAGAAATTGAGCAATCTTTCACCCAAGAAGGGTGCCAAGAAGATAATGAGGTGAATTTGAGCATAACCCCAAGAATTGAAGAGCATGTAGTTAAAGACCTTGAAGTGATGAAGCCATGTAGGGTTGCTGAAGAGTTTGAACAACTCTTGATTCAAGAAGTACGCCTTACCGAACTCCAAGCACCCGAGTTGGAGGCATGTGGGGTTATTGAAGAAGTTGAGCAACTCTTGACCAAAGAAGAATTCACCTTAACCCCCATTCAACCTTCTCAACCCCTCAAACCACAAAAGGACCGACAAGCCTTAACCCTCATTCATCCTTCCCAAACCCTTGCCCCCAAAGAAGATTTCCCACTTCCGCCTCTTCTCCTCACCAGATATGACCCGTTTTACCATCCTCCCCTCACCCTCTTCTATATCTCTCTAGAGGTGATGCCCTTTGACCACTTCCTACAAGAGCTCCCATTTCATAAGCATGCCTCCCTTCATGAGAAGCTTGCTAACCCTTTGAGTTTGAGGACAAACTCAAAACAACCCGGGGAGTATGATGCATATTTCCATATGCATCATTTTTATTCAAGTCCAATTTCAAAGAAGAAAAGGGTCAAAGCAGATCATGCTTGGAAGTGTGCTTATTTGGTCTTATTAAGTGAGTTCAAAGACTCACGACACTATGAAGAGGTCAAAAAGATGTTAAACTTTGCTAGAAATTTGGTGCCGAATTCATCCCTGCGGAACCCGATTTTTGTGACCATTTTTGGACAAGCTCAAGTGGACCCACAACTTGAGGGCCCATGTGCTTTTGAAGCTTAAGATGTCAGCTTTAAATTAAGCCCAATTTTATTTAATTTGGACATCATTTGATTGGGCAAAATATCACTCAAAGATACGTTGTGCTGATCCAGTCCAGTCTGAGATAGGTGCATTGTTTGGGCCATAACTTCCAAACCGCTTATCCAAATTGAGAAAATGAGCCCATTCTGGAAAATAGACTTCCAGGGCTTTCTAACAAGCCCAAGAACGCGTGATTTGGCAGAGTATTCTGGACGTTATGCTCTGTTGAAGTTGAGGCAGTTGCAAGGATTAATGCTGGGAATATGAAGAGTCTTAGGTTACATATATTTGTGTGGCTGATATTGTGCAAGTTTTAGATGCTTCTAGATTGATGTAATCAGCTGCAAAAATCCTAGAATATTCCTTGTAACCTCCCCCACCCCTTTTATGATGTGTCTTTTCATTTTTCTTAGACTTTTCATTAGCTAGTTTTAATTGTTAGGAGTTATTTGAGTATTTTGATTGTCTTTTGCTGAGTCTATAAAAGGGGAGGGGCATGTGAAGCTAATCATTCAGCATTGAAAGAGATTTCCAAAGTAATACAAGCACCTTTGAGAGTGATTCTCATTTGTGTCTCAAAAATTCCTAGTTCTATATCTTGAATTTGGCTAATTCAAGTGGTGTTCTAGTTCTCTATCTTTTCCAATTGGAGTGATTCCTTGGTTAAGACAAGAGAATTAGCCCAAGGTCAAGTCATTGAGTGGCTCCGTGAAGGATTATCTAAATTACAAGATCTTGTTCTATCCCTTTTTCTTGTGTAGTGAAGTTCTTCATCCATCTCATCCATCTTTCATTTCTCTTTCCAATTTGGCTTATTTGAGTTAGAGTTTGATTTGGTTCACTTGCCCACCCACATCTAATCCTTTAAGGAAAGCAAGACAAATGATTATTACAACTTAATCAACTTGTCCCTAAGCTTAATCAGCAAAATAGGCAGCAAGTGGACATGCGAGCAGCCGAAAAGTGACCTCTCCCCTTTGCGGCTGACCAATGACATTCAAGGGACATCTTTCCTTGTCTCTTCATTCTCATTGGCTGATCTTTCCAAGGTTGCAGCTGATGATGGTGCCTTGGGGTGTGTTCCCAGCCTTGGAGGGTGTATCAAGTCAGTGGATAGCAAGGAAAACCACCGGGAAGGGTTTGCTTCAGCCGTGCTATCAGACCGTGTGCAATGGCAGATTTTCACCCGGTTTTTCAAGCCAAGTTTACCCAAAGCAAAAAATGATATGGTTTAAGTTTTAAACGTGGGGAAGAAAGTTTAGGGTGTGTATAAACCACCCCATTCGAGAAATCAAGGTTAAACATGGATTAAGTAAGGTAATCACATGTAAACTTTTAACCGTGCAGGATTGGACTGATTCTGACCGGTTAGGAAAAAACGCCCTTGATCCTTCATCCTCTTGTAGCATGACTTGAATGCAATGCTTGGACTTGAAAGTTAACTTCCTGAGGATTCCAAAAATGCAAAAATATTGGCCCTAAGCCATGAAATGGCCTAAGAAATCATGTGCACAAAACCGGGCTTGTGCAGGCTGGTTGTGCCAGTTTCAGCTTCTTGCCAAAGGAGGGCTATCTTTTGAGTTTGGGACCGTGTTCTTGGTCGACTTGGACTTGTCACAACTTGATCATGGTCTTGGCTAGGTGGCCCTCCATCATCCTCCCCTTGTTGAAAAGATTTGACCCTCAAATCTGGTGGGGAATTGTCCGGGTAGAATGGACTCAAATCAGCTACGTTAAAAGTAGCTGAAACCTCATAATCACCAGGGAGATTAATCTTGTAGGCATTGTCGTTGATTCTCTCCAAGACTTCAAATGGACCTTCAGCTCGTGCCATGAGCTTGTTTTTCCTTTTAGAAGGAAAACAGTCCTTTCTCAAGTGAATCCATACTAAGTCTCCTGGTTGAAAGACAATCTTTCTCCTATGCTTGTTGGCGTGTGCTTCATAGGCTGTATTAGTCTTCTCAATATGAGCCTTCACCAACTCATGGAGCTTTTGAATCTCTTTTACTCTTTGCGTTGCATCAACATGGGGCTTTTGGTCTTGGGGTCGTGGGGTAAGATCATTTGGACTCAATGGATCAACTCCATACACCACCTTAAATGGTGAAAGACCAGTAGCTTTGCTAGGTGCCCGATTGTATGCAAACTCAGCATGGGGTAAGAGTAAATCCCAGGCTTTTGCATTAGGTTTAATCAAAGCCCTTAGGAGAGTACCCAGGGTTCGATTAGTGACCTCAGTCTGACCATCAGTCTGGGGATGACAGGTAGTACTAAACAGCAACCTAGTACCAAGCTTCTTCCAAAGAGTAATCCAAAAATGGCTAAGGAATTTAGTATCCCTATCTGAGACAATGGTCTTAGGAATACCATGCAATCTTGTTACCTCTTTAAAGTAAAGCTCGGCAATGTGAGTGGCATCATTTGTTTTGCAACATGGGATGAAATGTGCCATCTTTGAAAATCTATCCACCACCACAAAGATTGAGTCCTTTCCCCTTTGAGTCTTAGGTAGACCCAAAATGAAGTCCATGCTGACATCCACCCAAGGTAGAGTAGGCACGGGCAATGGAGTGTATAACCCATAGGGTAAGGTGTGGCTCTTTGCTGCTTGGCACGTTCCACATCTCCTAAGGATGTCTTGAACATCCTTCTCCATCCCTGGCCAATAGTAGTGTTCCCTTAACATGGTTAAGGTCTTTGATTCTCCAAAATGACCGGCCAAGGAACCTCCATGAACCTCCCTGATGAGGAGCTCACGAGTACTGCACTTTGGAATGCATAAACGCACCCCCTTGAACAAGTAACCCTCTTGAATTAGGAAGTCTCCCTTTGGATGTTTCAAACATGCAGCGTAGAGATTCCCAAGGTCTTCATCTTCGGCGTATAAACTCTTAAGATGCTCAAAACCAAGAATAAGAGCATCTAACTGGAACATAAGGAGGTATCTCCTTGATAATGCATCTGCACCTTGGTTTAACTGGCCAGACTTATGCTTAATAATGAAGTGGAATGATTGTAGGAATTCAACCCACTTGGCATGGCGTGAGTGAAGTTTATGTTGGCCCTGAATATACTTCAATGCCTCATGATCCGAATGAAGTATAAACTCACTAGCTACCAAGTAATGACTCCAATGCTCTAGGCACCGAATGATAGCATAGAATTCCTTATCATAGGTGGAGTACTTTCTTCTTGAATCACATAGTTTCTCACTAAAGAAGGCTAATGGCTTGCCTTCTTGAGTCAAAACTCCACCAATTCCCACTCCTGATGCATCACACTCAACTTCAAAAATCTTCTCAAAGCACGGCAAAGCAAGAACCGGTGCTTTAGTAAGTCTCTTCTTTACTTCCTCGAAGGCAGATTGGGCCTTAGGATTCCATTGGAATGAGGAACCCTTGAGCACTTCGGTCATAGGGGACATGATGGTGCTGAAGTTTCGAATAAACCTTCTATAAAATGAAGCCAAGCCATGAGAACTTCTAACATCATGTATACTTTGTGGTTGAGGCCAAGTACGAATAGCCTCGATCTTCCCTTCATCAACCTTTATGCCTTCACTTGAAACAATGTAACCTAAGAATGTAACCTCATTAGTAAAGAAGGTACATTTCTTAAGATTACCATATAACTGCTCACGTTCAAGGACATGCATGATCTGATGGAGATGATCTTGATGTGCCCGCTCGTCCTTAGAATAAATGAGAATATCATCGAAGTAAACCACCACGAATTTACCAATAAAGGACTTGAATACTTGATTCATCAGCCTCATGAATGTACTAGGAGCGTTGGAAAGACCGAATGGCATAACTAGCCACTCATATAACCCTCCCTTGGTTTTGAATGCAGTCTTCCACTCGTCTCCTTCTCTTACTCTTATCTGGTAGTAACCACTTCGAAGATCAATTTTGGAGAAGACGGTAGAGCCATGTAACTCATCCAGCATATCTTCAAGTCTAGGTATGGGATGCCTATACTTGATGGTGATTTTGTTGATGGCTCTGCTGTCCACACACATGCGTTGGCTACCATCCTTCTTTGGTACCAACAAGGCAGGAACGGCACAGGGACTCAAGGACTCACGTACAAGTCCCTTTGAAATCAATTCTTCTACTTGCCGTTGGATCTCTATAGTCTCCTTTGGGTTCATTCTGTAAGCTGGCTTATTTGGAAGCACTGAACCAGGAATGAGATCTATGTGATGCTGGATGTCCCTTTTAGGAGGTAATCCTGAGGGGATTTCTTCTGGGAACAAGTGACAGAAGGTTTGTATGAGTGATTTGGCAAATGGATGGGTTGGTAATGGGGATTCTGGTTCATCTCGCATGGTTAGAATCCACTCTTTAAAAGCCTTGAACTCATGATTCGAAACCCTTAAAAGAGTTTCACTAAAAGTGAGTAAGCAACCAGAATGTTCAAGTACTTTTGTGGGTTTGTTTTTGAGGATTTCGGATGGTGATAATGGTTTGAGAGTAATCTTCATGCCTCCCTTAAACAAGGAGTAGGTATTCATGAAACCATCATGAGTCACCTTTCGGTCATACAACCAAGGCCTTCCCAATAATACATGGCATGCATCCATAGGTATAACATCACCCCAAAGTTGGTCTTGATAGTTCTTACCAATGGATAAAGAAATAAGGCACCGTGAATTGACTTGGAGTCCTTTGCTTTGATTCAGCCATGTGATGTAGATGTGGGTGGTAAGTGAACCAAATCAACTCAAACTCAAACTAAACAAGAATCAACCAAAGAAAAGGGAATATGGTGGAAGATAGTTTGAGATGGTTTGAAGAATAATAACAAAAAGAACAAGGATAAACAAGACCTTGTAATTAAGATAATCCTTCACGGAGCCACTCAATGACTTGATCTTGGGCTAATTCTCTTGTCTTAACCAAGGAATCACTCCAATTGGAAAAGGAAGAGAACCTAGAACACCACTTGAATGAGCTAAATTCAAGATATAGAACTAGGAATTTTGAGACACAAATGAGAATCACTCTCAAAGGTGCTTGTATTACTTTGGAAATCTCTTACAATGCTGAATGATTAGCTTCACATGCCCCTCCCCTTTTATAGACTCAGCAAAAGACAATCAAAAGACTCAAATAACTCCTAACAATTAAAACTAGCTAATGAAAAGTCTAAGAAAAAATGAAAAGACACATCATAAAAGGGGGTGGGGGAGGTTACAAGGAATATTCTAGGATTTTTGCAGCTGATTACATCAATCTAGAAGCATCTAAAACGTGCACAATATCAGCCACACAAATGATATGTAACCTAAGACTCTTCATATTCCCAGCATTAATCCTTGCAACTGCCTCAACTTCAACAGAGCATAACTTCCAGAATACTCGGCCAAATCACGCGTTCTTGGGCTTGTTAGAAAGCCCTGGAAGTCTATTTTCCAGAATGGGCTCATTTGCTCAATTTGGATAAGCGGTTTGAAAGTTATGGCCCAAACAATGCACCTATCTCAGACTGGACTGGATCAGCACAACGTATCTTTGAGTGATATTTTGGCCAACCAAATGATGTCCAAATTAAACAAACTTGGGCTTATTTGAAAGATGAAATCTTAAGCTTCAAAAGCACATGGGCCCTCAAGTTGTGGGTCCACTTGAGCTTGTCCAAAAATGGTCCCAAAAATCGGGTTCCGCAGGGATGAATTCGGCACCAAATTTCTAGCAAAGTTTAACCTCTTTTTGACCTCTCCATAGTGTCGCGAGTCTTTGAACTCACTTAAGAAGACCAAATAGGCACATTTCCATGCATGATCTTCTTTGACCCTTTTCTTCTTTGAAATTGGAGTTGAATAAAAATTATGCATATGGAAATATGCATCATACTCCCCGGGTTGTTTTGAGTTTGTCCTCAAACTCAAAGGATTGGCAGGCTTCTCATGAAGGGAGGCATGCTTATGAAATGGGAGCTCTTGTAGGAAGTGGCCAAAGGGCATCATTTGTAGGGTGGCATAGAGGAGGGGGATGAGAAAGACATCCAAGTGAGGACTGGCTTTGGGTTTGGGAGATGGAATAAGGTCAAAAGGCAGCACTTGAAAAGCAATATGCACAGAGGTTTGATAAAAGTGGGTGTGAGAAGGGTGAAAACTAAGGTGAGATTCGGTTGGGGAAAGAGAGGTAAGTAATAGATCATTTTGTGAGGCTTTATGTGGTTTGAGGATTTGGGAAGGTTGAATGGGGGTTAATGTGATTTTGTGGGGAAAGGATAGGATATGGTCTTGCTCCTTTGGATTGAAATGAATATTTGCATGCTCTTCTTCAATTTCGTTTGGCTTTTGAGAAAACTTCTCTAAGTGAAGTATTTCTTCTTTTTCAACCTTGAGTTCAATTTCTTCTTCAAGGCTTTCCTCCTGATCGTTCTCTTCTTCCACGGCTTTCCTTTCTTCCAAGGTAATGACCTCGTTGTTTGGGCAATCCGTGGATAAGTGTTCAAGCCCTTGGCACTTGAGACACCTCCTAGGTTGTGGGGGAAAGATCATTTGTGGGGTTGGTTCTTTTTGTGGGGTGGAAGGGAATGAACCGGTGAGCTTAACGGAGATACTTTCTTTCATGGGCATGTAAGTGGATGGGTAAAAGGAACCCTTCAACTTACTACTCAATTTCTTCCAAGTTCTCACCTTTTCTTTTCCTTTGTTTTTTCGCTCAAACTTATATTTATTCCACCACTGAAGTGCACAACCTCTCAATCTTGAAATAACCACTTCAAACTTCTGTTGGTCATTAAGGATACAACAAGCAAAAACTCGTTCCACCTTAGATAACCACCCTGTGAACTCTTCCTTTTCGCCATGAAATTTTGGAATTGCAAAGCAAGCATATCCAATATCAATAAGAGCTAGTTATTTCTCCAAGTTCTTTGAAGACGGCATGAAGGATGAGGTCTAGGGTTCTTCGTGGATTGATTTGAAACATAAGTTGATTTGAAACGAAAGTTGGCTGTGGCAAAGGTGGCACGGTCGTGCAAGGGGGCACGGTCAGGCCGTGCTATGCTTCGGCTGAAGAAAATGCAGAAAAGTAGAGTGGCACGGTCGTGCTTGGCGGCACGGGGGCACCGTGCTCCGTCTCGACTTGAAGATTCCTGGAAAAAGAATATGGCACGGTCGTGTGTTGTGGCACGGGGGCACCGTGCTGCTTGCTCTGGTCTTCAAGACTTCGGATTGCCGGTTTTGTGCCTCTGTTTTTTTTTTTTTGGTATTTTGGCCTTTTGGGATGTGTTTGGGTATGATGTGGGTCACTTAAAAACCTTGGCTCTGATACCAATTGATGTAGATGTGGGTGGTAAGTGAACTAAATCAACTCAAACTCAAACTAAACAAGAATCAACCAAAGAAAAGTGAATATGGTGGAAGATAGTTTGAGATGGTTTGAAGAATAATAACAAAAAAACAAGGATAAACAAGAACTTGTAATTAAGATAATCCTTCACGGAGCCACTCAATGACTTGATCTTGGGCTAATTCTCTTGTCTTAACCAAGGAATCACTCCAATTGGAAAAGGAAGAGAAACTAGAACACCACTTGAATTTGCCACAATTCAAGATATAGAACTAGGAATTTAGTTGCACTTTTGAGAAACACACTCAAAGTACTTGTATTGCTTTGGAAATCTCTTACAATGCTGAATGATTAGCTTCACATGCCCCTCCCCTTTTATAGACTCAGCAAAAGACAATCAAAAGACTCAAATAACTCCTAACAATTAAAACTAGCTAATGAAAAGTCTAAGAAAAATGAAAAGACACATCATAAAAGGGGGTGGGGGAGGTTACAAGGAATATTCTAGGATTTTTGCAGCTGATTACATCAATCTAGAAGCATCTAAAACGTGCACAATATCAGCCACACAAATATATGTAACCTAAGACTCTTCATATTCCCAGCATTAATCCTTGCAACTGCCTCAACTTCAACAGAGCATAACTTCCAGAATACTCGGCCAAATCACGCGTTCTTGGGCTTGTTAGAAAGCCCTAGAAGTCTATTTTCCAGAATGGGCTCATTTGCTCAATTTGGATAAGCGGTTTGAAAGTTATGGCCCAAACAATGCACCTATCTCAGACTGGACTGGATCAGCACAACGTATCTTTGAGTGATATTTTGGCCAATCAAATGATGTCCAAATTAAATAAAATTGGGCTTATTTTAAAGCTGACATCTTAAGCTTCAAAAGCACATGGGCCCTCAAGTTGTGGGTCCACTTGAGCTTGTCCAAAAGGGTCACAAAAATCGGGTTCCGCAGGGATGAATTTCGGCACCAAATTTCTAGCAAAGTTTAACCTCTTTTTGACCTCTTCATAGTGTCGTGAGTCTTTGAACTCACTTAATAAGACCAAATAAACACACTTCCAAGAATGATCTTCTTTGACCCTTTTCTTCTTTGAAATTGGTCTTGAATAAAAATGATGCATATGGAAATATGCATCAAATGGCTTGCCTTCTTGAGTCAAAACTCCACCAATTCCCACTCCTGATGCATCACACTCGACTTCAAAAATCTTCTCGAAGCACGGCAAAGCAAGAACCGGTGCTTAAGTAAGTCTTTTCTTCACTTCCTCGAAGGCAGATTGGGCCTTAGGATTCCATTGGAATGAGGAACCCTTGAGCACTTCGGTCATAGGGGACATGATTGATGTATATGTGGGTGGCAAGTGAACCAAATCAAACTCCAACTCAAAATAAGCCAAATTGGGAAGAGAAATGAAAGATGGATGAGATGGATGAAGAACTTCACTACACAAGAAAAAGGGATAGAACAAGATCTTGTAATTGAGATAATCCTTCACGGAGCCACTCAATGACTTGACTTGGGCTAATTCTCTTGTCTTAACCAAGGAATCACTCCAATTGGAAAAGATAGAGAACCTAGAACACCACTTGAATTTGCCAAATTCAAGATATAGAACTAGGAATTTAGGCACTTTTGAGAAACACACTCAAAGGTAATTGCTTTGGAAATTTCTTACAATGCTGAATGATTAGCTTCACATGCCCCTCCCCTTTTATAGACTCAGCAAAAGACAATCAAAAGACTCAAATAACTCCTAACAATTAAAACTAGCTAATGAAAAGTCTAAGAAAAATGAAAAGACACATCATAAAAGGGGGTGGGGGAGGTTACAAGGAATATTCTAGGATTTTTGCAGCTGATTACATCAATCTAGAAGCATCTAAAACGTGCACAATATCAGCCACACAAATATATGTAACCTAAGACTCTTCATTTTCCCAGATTAATCCTTGCAACTGCCTCAACTTCAACAGAGCATAACTTCCAGAATACTCGGCCAAATCACGCGTTCTTGGGCTTGTTAGAAAGCCCTGGAAGTCTATTTTCCAGAATGGGCTCATTTGCTCAATTTGGATAAGCGGTTTGAAAGTTATGGCCCAAACAATGCACCTATCTCAGACTGGACTGGATCAGCACAACGTATCTTTGAGTGATATTTTGCCCAATCAAATGATGTCCAAATTAAATAAAATTGGGCTTATTTTAAAGCTGACATCTTAAGCTTCAAAACACATGTGGCCTCAAGTTGTGGGTCCACAGCTTGTCCAAAAATGGTCACAAAAATCGGGTTCCGCAGGGATGAATTCGGCACCAAATTTCTAGCAAAGTTTAACCTCTTTTTGACCTCTTCATAGTGTCGTGAGTCTTTGAGCTCACTTAATAAGACCAAATAAGCACACTTCCAAGCATGATCTTCTTTGACCCTTTTCTTCTTTGAAATTGGACTTGAATAAAAATGATGCATATGGAAATATGCATCAATGATGGTGCTGAAGTTTCGAATAAACCTTCTATAAAATGAAGCCAAGCCATGAAAACTTCTAACATCATGTATACTTTGTGGTTGAGGCCAAGTACGAATAGCCTCGATCTTCCCTTCATCAACTTTTATGCCTTCACTTAAAACAATGTAACCTAAGAATGTAACCTCATGAGTAAAGAAGGTACATTTCTTAAGATTACCATATAACTGCTCACGTTCAAGGACATGCATGATCTGATGGAGATGATCTTGATGTGCCCGCTCGTCCTTAGAATAAATGAAAATATCATCGAAGTAAACCACCACGAATTTACCAATAAAGGGCTTGAATACTTGATTCATCAGCCTCATGAATGTACTAGGAGCGTTGGAAAGACCGAATGGCATAACTAGCCACTCATATAACCCTCCCTTGGTTTTGAATGCAGTCTTCCACTCGTCTCCTTCTCTTACTCTTATCTGGCAGTAACCACTTCGAAGATCAATTTTGGAGAAGACGGTAGAGCCATGTAACTCATCCAGCATATCTTCAAGTCTAGGTATGGGATACCTATACTTGATGGTGATTTTGTTGATGGCTCTGCTGTCCACACACATGCGTTGGCTACCATCCTTCTTTGGTACCAACAAGGTAGGAACGGCACAGGGACTCAAGGACTCACGTACAAGTCCCTTTGAAATCAATTCTTCTACTTGCCGTTGGATCTCCATAGTCTCCTTTGGGTTCATTCTGTAAGCTGGCTTATTTGGAAGCACTGAACCAGGAATGAGATCTATGTGATGCTGGATGCCCCTTTTAGGAGGTAATCCTGAGGGGATTTCTTCTGGGAACAAGTGACAGAAGGTTTGTATGAGTGATTTGGCAAATGGATGGGTTGGTAATGGGGATTCTGGTTCATCTTGCATGGTTAGAATCCACTCCTTAAAAGCCTTGAACTCATGATTCGAAGCCCTTAAAAGAGTTTCACTAAAAGTGAGTAAGCAACCAGAATGTTCAAGTACTTTTGTGGGTTTGTTTTTGAGGATTTCGGATGGTGATAATGGTTTGAGAGTAATCTTCTTGCCTCCTTTAGACAAGGAGTAGGTATTCATGAAACCATCATGGGTCACCTTTCGGTCATACAACCAAGGCCTTCCCAATAATACATGGCATGCATCCATAGGTATAACATCACACCAAAGTTGGTCTTGATAGTTCTTACCAATGCATAAAGAAATAAGGCACCGTGAATTGACTTGGAGTCCTTTGCTTTGATTCAGCCATTGTATGTTGTAAGGATGGGGATGGGCCGTGGCTTGTAAGCCTAACTATTCAATCATGGCGAGGGACACCACGTTCGCACAGCTAACACCATCAATAATCAACGAGCATACCTTGCTTTGAACCGTGCACCTGGTGTGAAAGATGTTTTCTTTTTGTTCATCTTTGGTGCTCTTTTGACCGTTCAAGACTCTCCTCAAAACCAGCATTTCTCCTTCATCAGCTTCCTCCTCAACTTCTTCTTGACTCTCTTCATGAACTTCTTCAGTTTCATCCTCATTCTCATCTTCAACCTCTTGCTCATCCACAGCTCTCCATTCGGCTAGAGTGATTACTTTACGGTTGGGGCACTCCGAAGCAATGTGACCTAATCCTTGGCACTTGAAACATCTCCTAGTGCTCATTGGATTGGGATTTGGTCGAGTAGGGGGTGCTGGAGCCTTTTGTGGTGCTTGGGTTCTTTGTGGATTGAAAGGAAAGGGATTTTATGGCTTAGGAGTTGGTTGGGAACTCCCCTTGTTAAAAGGTTGGTTCCGGGTTGGAGGTTTCTGATATGAAGGTTTAAAAGTTTGTTTAGCCTTCTTTTGTTGCTCAACTTTGTGAGCAAGCACACAAACTTCATCAAAAGTGGTATAAGCTTGAAGATCAACAACATTAGAATACCTAGGATCAAGTCCTCCTAAGTACCTGACAATTGTTTGCTCCTCGGGTTCTTGAAGATCACACTTGATTGAAAGCTTTTCAAACTCCCTAGTATATTCTTCAACACTTAGATTGCCTTGGTTCAGGTTGTGAAGTTGTGAGTAGCAATCTTGAACATATGTAGGAGGGAGAAATCTAGCCTTCAACTTAGCTTTCATTTTTTCCCAAGTTCTGATTTTTGCTTTTCGTTCCCGAACCCTCTTGGCACACAAGTTGGTCCACCATAAGGAAGCATACTTACGTAGCCTTAATGCCACCAACTTGACTTTCTTCTCTTCTGGAATGTCCTTGTATTCAAACACTCTTTCCACAGTGTGTAACCAATCCAAGAAGTCTTCTGGATCGAGCTTACCTTCATACTCTGGAATCTCAACTCTAAAGTCATTAGAGTTACCTTGCCCTTTTTGCTCTTGTCGTGGCTCTCTGAATAGTTCTTCATCACTTGAAACTTCATAAGCATAGCCAGCTTCAGGATCTCGCCTCTTTGATGCAGAATAAGACGACTCCTCATTGATCTTTTGCTTCTGTTTGAGAAAAGTACCCAACTGCTTGCGTAGGTACTCATTCTGAGCCTTAAGTTCTTGATTAGAGGAAGTAATCTCATAGTTACTCTTCAAAATAGCATCAAGCTTTTCCTCCATACTCATACTAATACTCATGGTTGTTTGAGAAGTGGAGAAGAAGGAGTAGTATGGAATGCGTGGGTTAAGCACCAAGCCAAGGAGAAACTTGCTCTGATACCAAATATGATGTAAAGGGCAAGGGGTATGGATATACACTTTAACCTCACACCAAGCAAAGGCTAAAACTTGAGATTGCTTACGGGTGGAAGTGGCACGGCCGTGTGTGGAGGCACGGGGACCCCGTGCTAACTTGCTGCCTCAAAGTACTAGAATGGCTTAGTTTTGCACGGTTTGGAAGCCTTTCAATTCTATTTAGTTTTCTTGGCTTTTTGGTGAGTTGGATATGGGGGATTTGAATGTGAATGATGGTAGAGGAGTGGAATAATGAAGAGGAATGATGGATAGGCTTAGTGGAAGTAATGCCTTGAACAATCAAGCAATCAACTTCATTAAGGAACCGTGTGGAATGAACTGATTTGGGATCAAACTAAACCCTTGGATTGGATACAGAAATCACCACCAACCTTTGAGTTTAGGGCCCTTAATCTTGATTAAGATACATAATCACCACTTAATCAAGGTTAAGACTCACTTGAACACCACTTAGTTTGGCCTAAACTAAGATAAGCAAGCAAGGATTTGAGAGGAGGCTTTCAAAGCTCTCACTAAACTTTCATTCATCAAATTCTGAAGTGATTCTTTTGCTTCTGGCCGTGAGAGGCCTTACATAGGCAGCAAAAACCACTAAGCTAAGCAAGCTAGCAAGCATCTCACTTTTCCTTCCTAGGAGGGAAAGGTATTAACTAGCTCTAATTGCCACGGTTAGAGCTAATTGACTTCAAGCATGCTTAAGGCTAATCAAAACACATCTAATCTTTCAAGGAAAGCAAGACAAATGATTATTACAACTTAATCAACTTGTCCCTAAGCTTAATCAGCAAAATAGGCAGCAAGTGGACATGCGAGCAGCCGAAAAGTGACCTCTCCCCTTTGCGGCTGACCAATGACATTCAAGGGACATCTTTCCTTGTCTCTTCATTCTCATTGGCTGATCTTTCCAAGGTTGCAGCTGATGATGGTGCCTTGGGGTGTGTGCCCAGCCTTGGAGGGTGTATCAAGTCAGTGGATAGCAAGGAAACCCACCGGGAAGGGTTTGCTTCAGCCGTGCTATCAGACCGTGTGCAATGGCAGATTTTCACCCGGTTTTTCAAGCCAAGTTTACCCAAAGCAAAAAATGATATGGTTTAAGTTTTAAACGTGGGGAAGAAAGTTTAGGGTGTGTATAAACCACCCCATTCGAGAAATCAAGGTTAAACATGGATTAAGTAAGGTAATCACATGTAAACTTTTAACCGTGCAGGATTGGACTGATTCTGACCGGTTAGGAAAAAACGCCCTTGATCCTTCATCCTCTTGTAGCATGACTTGAATGCAATGCTTGGACTTGAAAGTTAACTTCCTGAGGATTCCAAAAATGCAAAAATATTGTGATGCATATTTCCATATGCATCATTTTTATTCAAGTCCAATTTCAAAGAAGAAAAGGGTCAAAGAAGATCATGCATGGAAATGTGCTTATTTGGTCTTATTCAGTGAGTTCAAAGACTCACGACACAATGAAGAGGTCAAAAAGAGGTTAAACTTTGCTAGAAATTTGGTGCCGAATTCATCCCTGCGGAACCCGATTTTTTGTGACCACTTTTGGACAAGCTCAAGTGGACCCACAACTTGAGGCTCCACATGGTTTTGAATTTTAAGATTTCAGCTTTCAAATAAGCCCAAGTTTGTTTAATTTGGACGTCATTTGATTGGGCAAAATATCACTCAAAGACACGTTATGCTGATCCAGTCCAGTCTGAGATAGGTGCATTGTTTGGGCCATAACTTTCAAACCGCTTATCCAAATTGAGCAAATGAGCCCTTTCTGGAAAATAGACTTCCAGGGCTTTCTAACAAGCCCAAGAACGCGTGATTCGGCCGAGTATTCTGGACGTTATGCTCTGTTGAAGTTGAGGTAGTTGCAAGGATTAATGCTGGGAATATGAAGAGTCTTCGGTTACATATACTTGTGTGGCTGATATTGTGCACGTTTTAGATGCTTCTAGATTGATGTACTCAGCTGCAAAAATCCTAGAATATTCCTTGTAACCTCCCCCACCCCTTTTATGATGAGTCTTTTCATTTTTCTTAGACTTTTCATTAGCTAGTTTTAATTGTTAGGAGTTATTTGAGTCCTTTGATTGTCTTTTGTTGAGTCTATAAAAAGGGAAGGGGCGTGTGAAGCTATTCATTCAGCATTGTAAGAAATTTCCAAAGCAATACAATTACTTTGAGTGTGTTTCTCAAAAGTGCAACTAAATTCCTAGTTCTATATCTTGAATTGTGGCAAATTCAAGTGGTGTTCTAGGTTCTCTTCCTTTTCCAATTGGAGTAATTCCTTGGTTAAGGCAAGAGAATTAGCCCAAGGTCAAGTCATTGAGTGTCTCCGTGAAGGATTATCTCAATTACAAGATCTTGTTCTATTCCTTTTTCTTGTGTAGTGAAATTCTTCATCCATCTCATCCATCTTTCATTTCTCTTCCCAATTTGGCTTGTTTTGAGTTGGAGTTTGATTTGGTTCACTTGTCACCCACATATACATCATTGGCTATGGGATGGGATGGAAGTGGTGTTTCTGGCTCATCTTGTACTTGCAATATCCACTCTTTTAAGGCCTTGAACTCATGTTGAGGAGACTTTAAAAGTGGTTCAATATATATCAAAAGCAAGTCAGATTGAGTTTGGCTTTTTTGTGGTTTCATTTTGTGGAGTTCAAATGGTGACATAGGATTTAGGGTAATCTTCTTGCCGTCTTTGGTAAAAGAATAAGTATTAAGATAACCATTATGCATAACCTTCCTGTCATACATCCATGGTCGTCCTAACAGAATATGGCAAGCATCCATGGGGATAATATCACACCACAGTTCATCTTGGTAGTTCTTACCAAGAGAGAATGAAATCAAGCAACGAGAGTTAACTTGTAATCCCTTGCCTTGATTTAGCCATTGAATATTGCATGGGTGTGGGTGTGTCGTGGACTGAAGGCCCAGTTTCTCAATCATGCTCAAGGAAACAACGTTGGCACAACTTCCTCCATCGATGATTAACGAGCACACTTTGCCTTGGACTGTACACCGTATGATGTAAGTCCAAGGGAAGGAAAGCAACCCAAGTGAACTCACGTCAAAGGAGGCTAGAAAACAAGCAAACTCTTACGGCCAGGGGTGGCACGGTCGTGCTTGATGGCACGGGGTGACCGTGCCAACTCGCTGCCTAGCTTGCCTAGGTAAGTCCCTTTCCACGGTTTGAGATAGCTTTAAAGGTTGTTGGAAGTTCGATGCAATCAGCTTTGTCAAGGCTTGATTTTGTGTGGAAAAGAGGAATCAAAGGAGTAAAGGAAGTGAGGAAAGTAAAGGAGGATGAAGAACACCAAGAAGATCACTAAAGAGGCTCACGGATTAAGGGGAGAGAAACCAAGAGCTTGCTTATGAACTTCAAGTGTGTTTAATGAATTTAGGATAGTTCTAAGCCAGATGATTAGATAAGATACACCACTAATCACTTAGCTTAGGGCCCTTAATCTTTGATGTACCTGCCGAGGGTCCAGGCTAGAACTCAAATTAAGAGTGAAAGCTTACAAACCAAAGGTAGATACAATCAGGGGAAAACCAAGGAAAGTGGACACATAATATGATGGTTGTGAAGCATCAAACATGTGAGGGAGGAATGGAACTTAGAATCAAGGGATTCTAAGTAAAAATCAAAAGGGAACTTTGAGATATCTTCAAGGGGATTGTGTTGGACATATGAAGGGTAGAAGATACCCAAGCTAAACACGAAGCAAACAAGAAAAAAACCACACGGCAAGGGTGGCACGGTCGTGCACTTAGGCACAGTATGGCCGTGCCATATCACTGCCAAGCATGGCCGGTTTTGTGGTGTTTCACGGTTTGAGTTTGGCTTTGTGTTTGTGTGGAAAGCTAAGCCAAAGGGGCTATCCTTAGCCTTGCATTAGCATGGTAATGGATGAATGAAGGTTTGTAAATGTATGGAATGAAGGAGAATTAAAGATAAGAATTCACTAACTCAATTTAAGCCAGCAAATCTTCCTTCACTTCTCTTTGAATACTTGAAGATTATCAAGGTAGTTGGATAGTGCTAAACTCAATGTTTGGATACAGATATCACCACCAAACTTAAGTTTAGAGTCTTTAACCTTGGATTAAGATACAGAAATACCACTTAATTCAAGATTAAAACCTACTTGATCACCACCTTAATTGACTAGATTAAGGATACGCAAGTTGGAATTTGGTTGCACTAAGGCATGAAAGCACAAAGCTCTCAAAGGGGTTTTCTTTCAAAATCTGATATATGTTACAAGGGGGGGCCGTGTGCCTTTAAATAAGCAAGCTAGCAGCCACACAAGCACACACCTGACTTTTCCCTCCTAAGGAGGAAAGGTATTAAGAGCTAAACAAGCTGATTTGTGCTAATCTAAAATACAAGCTTGCTTAAACTAGTCTAATACATTCTAAACATGAAGTAAAACATTATTAATACTTATTATACATTAATCTACTCATAAACAAAGCTTAAACATGCTGTTTTGCTTGCTGAATTCCTATTGGACAGCCGTAAAGTGCCTTCCCCTTTTCGGCTCACCAATCAGATTGCATGGTGCTGTTTTCTCCTTTGTTTTCTCATTGGTTCACACATTTCAAAGCCTTCTCAGCAGCAAATTATTATGTTTCTAGCAAGCCTTGGGCGTGGTGTGATGTAGGCAAGCAACCAAGCAGCTAGGAAAACCCACTTGAGAAGGAAAAACACCTCATGCTTAAACCAGGTTGTGCTGGCAGAATGCAGGGTCTGATTGCAGGCCACGTTTCCCAAGGCAAACGTGGTCATAACTTGTCTTGCCACACATGGTTGGAAAGCTTAAGAAGTCCTCTAACAGCTCCAAGTGGAATTACTCAATTTGGAGTTCATTTTCCTGATGAAAATATCAAAATGGCTGGGCTTGTCTGAACTGAGTCTCAGTCTGCACGGTTTGGAAGATTGACCTGGTTCTTCATCTTCCACTTGACCTAACTTGATTTTATCAATTGGACCACGTAGCTAACATCTTGGGGACCCAAAATATGTAAAAATACAAGATTTAAACCAAAATATATCATAAGAAATATAAAGAACAAAACTGGGTACATTCTGACCCTGCTGGGCAGTTTTGACACCTTGGGTTTATTAGCTAATTTGAGAGGGCAAATGAAGTCCAAATGGGATGAATTTTTTTTTGTTGCAAAGCTGACTTCTTGAACTTTAATCCCAATGCAAAATATTGGACTTAAACCTTAAAGGGTTTGACGTAATTAACCTCTCGAAAACCGGGTTTGCTGCTGAAAACAAACCTGACCTGCTGTTTTAGGTCCTTAAACAAAACAAGGATGAATTATTCACCCTTTAATCACCAAAATGAAATTACATAGCTTGATTTGATTTTTTTAAATCAAAGGGCATGGAGGGATCTCCATCAATCTTGGATTAGGATAAGATACACCACCTAACCAAAGATCAAGACTCACTTGGTCACCACCTTAATCGGCCACAATTAAGGATAAGCAAGTTAAGTGTTTAGGAAATCACAAGACACAAAGTCTTTTCTCTCAACTAAAAATTTCAACTCTATTGCTTCAAAATGAACATACAAGGCTTTATATGGCCTTGAGAGTACACAAATGAGCTTTCCTTCCAAGGGAGGAAAGTCATTAAACTTGCTAATCACTACTTAACACACGGTTTACTCTAATACAACCCAAAGCTGAAAGTTTATTTTACAAAGCACTTAAGTTATCTTCCTAAGCCTTTCCTATGCATTAAGGAATGTAGATGACTCAATTTCCCAGCTAGGAAGGTAAGCGTGCACGGCTAGCCACCTCAAAAAGACTGAAAATTGCATGTGTGCCATGTCATGCTTGAGTGGTCGAATGAGAGCTTGCAAAATGGTGGCGTTTCACTAGCTCCACGTGTCCCTCTCTCAAGTAGCTGAGTGGTGCTTAATCAAGCAGCTCAAAATGACCTGCTTGGCAGCCTTCCCCCTTAAGCAAACCCCTTGAAGGAGGAAACCCACCAGGCTAAGCAACCGGGTGTCAAGCAGCCAGTTTCTGCCTCCACTTGCAACGCATGTTTGACACATCAAATGATGACTATTTGCTACGTTTCTTACATGGTTGGAAACCTCAAGATGTCTAGTTTACCCTCCATTTGGAATCGTAGCATTTGGACGTCATTTGCCCCCTGAACAAACCAGAAAACCAAAAGCGTGCATTTTGCAGTGCAATCCGGACAGGTTCAAGAGATGAACTGTTTTAAGTAACCAAATGAATTCCAAATGATATGAAACCAATTGGACTTAAAAGTTAACATCCTGAACTTGATAATCATCCAAAAAACGTACACCAAAATATGCTTTAGGCCGATGTAATAAGATAGCAAAAACCGGGTAAAAATCTGGATGAGAACCCGGGTGTATCACCTTATGTGTTTGCCATCAAGTGACTCATGGCCGTGACTTTGGAGTTGATTTCTTGATTATTTTGGATCAATGAAACATTATTAGACCTTGAGGATGGACCTCCATCACCGTGGGTGAAAGATGTTCTCACGTTGTTCATCCTTAGCAACTCGTTGATTGCTCAATACCCTTCGAATTACTAGCATCTCACCTTCATCTGCGTTTTCCACAAACTCCTCCTAATCATCTTCATGATCGTTCTCAGCATCTTCTTCCTTTTCCTCTTCTTTCTCCTCGGCAAATTCTTGATGTATCCTCAAGGGAAAGCCAAGAGGATGGGAAAATTGTAAGAAAAGTGCTAGAAGTTCAAGGCAACTTTGAAACCACAAACTCACCTTAGACTTGGATAAGCAACCAGAACTAACACCAACCTTGGATACAGAAACACCACCAAGGAAAGATGTTAGGGCCCTTAACCACCCCTTGGATACAGAAACACCACCAAAAAGGAGTTAAGACTCTTGCTAGATCACCACTCAACCCGGCCAAAGGAAGAGATAAGCTAGAAGAGAGTTTGAGAGTTCAAAGGAGCAAAGCTCAACTTCATTTCATACAAATGCTTGAGTGAGTGGCCGGCCAAGCCTTGGGGGGTATTAATACAAGCTTTTCAAGTACAAGCATAGGCCTTAGGTTGCACTACAAGCTAAACTAGGCAAAATTACAAGGATCAAATCAAAGCATAAATGGGTAGATGCATCCTCCACTTGACTGATGTAGATGTGGGTGGTAAGTGAACCAAATCAACTCAAACTCAAACTAAACAAGAATCAACCAAAGAAAAGTGAATATGGTGGAAGATAGTTTGAGATGGTTTGAAGAATAATAACAAAAAAGAACAAGGATAAACAAGACCTTGTAATTAAGATAATCCTTCACGGAGCCACTCAATGACTTGATCTTGGGCTATTCTCTTGTCTTAACCAAGGAATCACTCCAATTGGAAAAGGAAGAGAACCTAGAACACCACTTGAATTAGCCAAATTCAAGATATAGAACTAGGAATTTTTGAGACACAAATGAGAATCACTCTCCAAGGTGCTTGTATTACTTTGGAAATCTCTTACAATGCTGAATGATTAGCTTCACATGCCCCTCCCCTTTTATAGACTCAGCAAAAGACAATCAAAAGACTCAAATAACTCCTAACAATTTAAAACTAGCTAATGAAAAGTCTAAGAAAAATGAAAAGACACATCATAAAAGGGGGTGGGGGAGGTTACAAGGAATATTCTAGGATTTTTGCAGCTGATTACATCAATCTAGAAGCATCTAAAACGTGCACAATATCAGCCACACAAATATATTTAACCTAAGACTCTTCATATTCCCAGCATTAATCCTTGCAACTGCCTCAACTTCAACAGAGCATAACTTCCAGAATACTCCGCCAAATCACGCGTTCTTGGGCTTGTTAGAAAGCCCTGGAATTCTATTTTCCAGAATGGGCTCATTTGCTCAATTTGGATAAGCGGTTTGAAAGTTATGGCCCAAACAATGCACCAATCTCAGACTGGACTGGATCAGCATAACGTACCTTTGAGTGATATTTTGCCCAATCAAATGATGTCCAAATTAAACAAACTTGGGCTTATTTGAAAGCTGAAATCTTAACCTTCAAAACCATGTGGAGCCTCAAGTTGTGGGACCACTTTAGGTAGGCCAAAAGTGCACACAAAAATCGGGAAATTTCTGGATGAAGGCGGCACTACCTCTTCGGGCATGAACGCCAATTTCCGGCAAAGTTTGGCAACTTCCTTGACCTCTTGAAGCTTGAGTAAATTCTCCTTGGGCTGAGCTTGATGGTCCTTGGGCTTCTCACGATGGTCTCCATCATTCCCCCCGGGTAAGTGAAAGTTTGCCCTCAAACTACGAAGGGGCTCATCATCGAAATAGGGGCTAAGATCGGAGACATTGAAGGTAGCCGAAACTCCATAATCTCCAGGTAGATCAACCTTGTATGCATTGGGCCTAACCTTCTCAAGAATTTCAAATGGACCATCGGAACGGGGCATCAACTTAGATTTTCTCTTTGAAGGGAAACGCTCCTTCCTCATGTGAATCCATACCAAATCTACTGGTTGAAAATGTACCTCCTTGCGATGCTTGTTGGCGCTTTGCATGGCTCTTTCATTAGCCTTGGCAATGTTATCTCTAACTCTTGCATGAAGATCTTGGATCTCCTTGGCTCTTTTTTCAGCTTCCCAACTAAATTTTGTGGGAGTTGGAATGGGAACAAGATCCAAGGGACTCTTGGGATTGTAGCCGTAGACAACTTGAAATGGAGAGAGTTGGGTGGACTTGCTAGGCACTCGATTGAATGCAAACTCGGCATGTGGTAGCAACTCAACCCAATTCTTCAAATGCTTCTTCACTAGGACTCTAAGTAAGGTACCCAAAGTCCTATTGGTGACTTCAGTTTGTCCATCAGTTTGGGGATGACAAGTAGTGCTAAACTTGAGTTGAGTACCCAATTTGCGCCATAGAGTTAGCCAAAAATGACTAAAAACTTGGAGTCCCGATCAGATACCATGCTCTTTGGAATGCCATGTAGTCTCACAATCTCCTTGAAGTAAATATTAGCCACTTGAGTAGCATCATTAGTGGTGTGGCAAGGGATGAAATGCGCCATCTTGGAGAATCGATCCATAACCACCATAATGGAGTCTTTGTTCCTTTGGGTTCTAGGCAAACCCGTGATAAAATCCAGGCTAATTTCTTCCCAAGGGGCTTGAGGAATGGGGAGTGGAGAATACAATCCTTGGGGCAAAGAATGGCTCTTAGCCATTTGACAAGTAGAACATCTTTTGATGAAATGCTCTACATCTCTTGCCATCTTAGGCCAATAGTAGTGTTCCTTCAACATTGATCTAGTCTTCTCAACACCAAAATGGCCAGCTAGGGATCCTCCATGCAGCTCTTGGATAAGCAGTTCACGAAATCCACATTGAGGTATACAAAGGCGTGAACCTTTGAATAGGAACCCATCTTCTAAGTGGAACAACCCATGGGGGTGTTTATGACACTTCTCAAAAATGTCCTTGAAATCATCATCTTTTGGGTACAAATCTTTAACAACTTCAAACCCAAGTACTTTAGTACTCAAAGTGGAGAGTAATAAGTACCTTCTTGACAATGCATCAGCTCCTTTGTTGAGAGTACCCGCCTTATGTGGGATAGTGAAGTGGAAGGACTGAAGATACTCTACCCATTTAGCATGTCTAGGGTTGAGCTTGTGTTGTCCTTGAATGTATTTGAGAGCTTCATGGTCGTAATGAAGGATGAACTCACCTCCAACTAAGTAATGACGCCAATGCTCCAATGCTCTAATGATTGCATAAAACTCCTTGTCATAGGTGGAGTACTTCTTCTTAGCATCGTTGAGCTTCTCACTAAAAAAGGCAATGGGTCTCCTCTCTTGAGATAGGACAGCTCCAATTCCTACCCCGGATGCATCACATTCTACTTCAAAGACTTTGGCAAAGTCAGGCAAGGCTAGAACGGGGGAACTAGTGAGCTTCTTCTTGATCTCTTCAAAGGCTTGTTGTGCTTGCTCATTCCATGAAAACTCTTTGCCTTTAATTACCTCGGTCATAGGAGCCACGATAGTGCTGAATTTCTAATGAACCTCCGGTAAAATGAGGCTAGGCCATGAAAACTCCTTACTTGAGTGACGGATGTAGGAGTTGGCCACTCTTGAATAGCCTTGATCTTGCTTTCATCAACTCGGAGGCCTTGGGCGGAAACAATGAAACCCAAGAATACCACTTGAGGAGTGAAGAAAAAGCATTTCTCCATATTGCCATAAAGTTGTTCTTGTGAAAGAATCTCCAAAACTTGTTGCAAATGCTTGGCATGCTCCTCCTCTGTCTTGCTATAGACCAAGATATCATCAAAGTAAACAACAACACAAGTTCCAATGAGGGGCTTGAGAACTTGGTTCATGAGTCTCATAAAGGTGCTCGGGGCATTAGTAAGCCCGAATGGCATTACAAGCCACTCATATAAACCTCCTTTAGTCTTAAAGGCGGTTTTCCATTCATCCCCTTCAAAAATACGAATCTGATAATAGCCACTTCTAAGATCAATCTTAGAAAAGATAGCGGCTCCATGTAATTCATCCAATAGATCTTCCAATCGGGGAATAGGAAACCGGTACTTGATAGTGATCTTTTTTATTGCCCGGCTATCAACACACATACGCATGCTACCATCCTTCTTAGGAACAAGGAGGGCGGGCACGGCACATTGGCTTAGACTTTCCCGAATTAAACCCTTGGACAAGAGATCATCCACTTGTCTTTGGACTTCTTGAGTTTTGCTTGGAGACATCCGGTATGCCGGCTTGTTTGGAAGTACGGATCCGGGAACGAGGTCTATCTTGTGTTGGATAGTTCTTGGAGGGGGAAGGCCATGTGGAATTTCTTGTGGAAAAACATGGTGATAGGCTTGTAGAAGAGGGGTGAGTAGTGGATGTGAGTGAGATGATGGCTTAGACTCTTCTTGTAAAAGTATCAAGTCTTTAAAAGACTCATACTCATGGTGCTCAGATTTGAGAAGAGTAGTAAAGAAGACTTCCAAATGAGGATTGTCTTTTGGCTTAGAGGGGGAAGGACTTTTGAGAGGGGTAAGAGTGATTTTCTTCCGGTCCTTGAGAAAAGAGTAAGTGTTCATCCGGCCATCATGGATGACACTTCTATCAAAAAGCCATGGTCTACCCAATAATATATGGCAAGCATCCGTGGGGACTATATCACACCAAATCTCATCTTTATAGTTTTTCCCAATTGAAAAAGAAACAAGACAACGGTGAGTAATTTGCAAACCTTTGCCTTGATTCAACCATTGTATGGTGTAGGGATTTGGACGAGGAGAGACTTGCAGCTTGAGGTTGTCCACCATAGTCTTTGAGGCAACGTTAGCACAACTACCTCCATCAATGATAAGGGAACAAACCTTGTCTCCTACGGTACACCTGGTGTGAAAAATGGCTTCTCTTTGCTCCATGTCCTTTTGAGTGGCAATTCCACTCAAGGCCCGGCGGATAACAAGAAACTCTCCTTCATCGGGGCCTTCCTCAACTTCTTCCAAACTTCCTTCTTCAAAGTGCTCTCCTTCTTCTTCATCATAGGCATGTTCATCACAGGCATGTTCATCACATGCTTCTTGGTACTCCGCTAGGGAAACAATCCTCCTGTTTGGACACTCAGATGCATAGTGTCCCATGCCTTGACACCGAAAGCAACGACCCTTGTCCTTTGATTTGGGCTCTTGTGTGGAGGGTTTTGGAGGGGTTGGAGTGGTGTTTTTGGTTTGTGGAGGTGGGGGATTTTGTGGACGAGGAGGGTAGTACGGAGGCTTTTGTGTGGGGTAAGGACGAGAGAGAGGCTTGGAAAGGACAATCTTTCCCTTTGATTTCTTTTGTTGCTCTACCTTGTAGGCTAGAGAACTCAAGTCATCTAGGGATGAATAGGGTTGCAACTCAATTACATGAGCAATGGACTCATCAAGACCGGTCAAGTATCTTCCCAAGGTTTGTGAGTCGTCTTCTCTCAAATCGCATTTGAGTAGGAGTTGTTCAAACTCCCGAGTGTATTCTTCCACACTCTTGGATCCTTGCTTGAGTCGATGGAGCTTGAGATAATTGTCTTGCCCATAGTGAGAGGGAAGAAACTTGGCCTTGAGTTTTTCTTTCATTTTGGCCCAAGTTCTGATTTTCCCTTTCCCGTTTCTTGCTCTTTTCGCTCCAAGGTTAGCCCACCAGATTGAAGCATATTTTCTGAGTTTAAGGGCTACAAGTTTTACCTTCTTATCTTCCGGGATGTCCTCATATTCAAAGATCCTCTCAATGGTGTGCAACCAATCGAGAAATAAGTCCGTATCAAGTTGGCCTTCAAATTCGGGGATGTCAATTCGGACACCACCAATATTTCCTCCTTGCCTTCGTCTCCTTGGGGGTTCCTCATCACTTGAATTGGCATGGGATTGATGGACTTCCTCTTCAGATTCAACCACCGGTTCATGAGGATGAGAGGGAGTGGGGCTATGAACCCACCTTCTTTTCTCCTCCAAAAGTTGCCCAAGTTGAGTTCGAAGATAAGTGACTTGAGCTTCTAACTCTTCCACACGTGCTTGGTCGCTTCTTGTGAACTTTGTAGACATGTTGGAGATGCTTTGAAGGAAGAATATGCAGCAGGGAAAGTGGCACGGTCGTGCAGGGGGGCACGGTCAGGCCGTGCTATACTTCGGCTGAAGAAAATGCAGAAAAGTAGAGTGGCACGGTCGTGCTTGGCGGCACGGGGGCACCGTGCTCCGTCTCGACTTGAAGATTCCTGGAAAAAGAATATGGCACGGCCGTGTGTTGTGGCACGGGGGCACCGTGCTGCTTCTCTGGTCTTCAAGACTTCGGATTGCCGGTTTGTGCCTCTTTTTTTTTTTTTTTGTATTTTGGCTTTTTGGGATGTGTTTGGGTCTGATGGGTCACTTAAAAGCCTTAGCTCTGATACCAATTGATGTAGATGTGGGTGGTAAGTGAACCAAATCAACTCAAACTCAAACTAAACAAGAATCAACCAAAGAAAAGTGAATATGGTGGAAGACAGTTTGAGATGGTTTAAAGAATAATAACAAAAAGAACAAGGATAAACAAGACCTTGTAATTAAGATAATCCTTCACGGAGCCACTCAATGACTTGATCTTGGGCTAATTCTCTTGTCTTACCAAGGAATCACTCCAATTGGAAAAGATAGAGAACCTAGAACACCACTTGAATTAGCCAAATTCAAGATATAGAACTAGGAATTTTTGAGACACAAATGAGAATCACTCTCAAAGGTGCTTGTATTACTTTGGAAATCTCTTACAATGCTGAATGATTAGCTTCACATGCCCCTCCCCTTTTATAGACTCAGCAAAAGACAATCAAAAGACTCAAATAACTCCTAACAATTAAAACTAGCTAATGAAAAGTCTAAGAAAAATGAAAAGACTCATCATAAAAGGGGTGGGGGAGGTTACAAGGAATATTCTAGGATTTTTGCAGCTGATTACATCAATCTAGAAGCATCTAAAACGTGCACAATATCAGCCACACAAATATATGTAACCTAAGACTCTTCATATTCCCAGCATTAATCCTTGCAACTGCCTCAACTTCAACAGAGCATAACTTCCAGAATACTCGGCCAAATCACGCGTTCTTGGGCTTGTTAGAAAGCCCTGGAAGTCTATTTTCCAGAATGGGCTCATTTGCTCAATTTGGATAAGCGGTTTGAAAGTTATGGCCCAAACAATGCACCTATCTCAGACTGGACTGGATCAGCACAACGTATCTTTGAGTGATATTTTGCCCAATCAAATGATGTCCAAATTAAATAAAATTGGGCTTATTTTAAAGCTGACATCTTAAGCTTCAAAACCATGTGGAGCCTCAAGTTGTGGGTCCACGTTAGGTAGGCCAAAAGTGCACACAAAAATCGGGAAATTTCTGGATGAAGGCGGCACTACCTCTTCGGGCATGAACGCCAATTTCCGGCAAAGTTTGGCAACTTCCTTGACCTCTTGAAGCTTGAGTGAATCCTCCTTGGGCTGAGCTTGATGGTCCTTGGGCTTCTCACGATGGTCTCCATCATTGACAACTCTTCAATGCTCATCTTGAGAATGATGTGTCGACTTTAGGGACTAAAGGAAGCCTCCATTCAGCTGATGCACCTTATGCTAAGCTAGTTTAGGAGCTAAACTAGGTAGAAATCACAAAATCCAAACAACACAAAACCGGTTAGATTGAACCCGGGCATGACACCTCATCTTTGCTGATCTTGAGGCTTAGGTGTCGACTTAGGGGCCTTTGGAAACTTCACTCAGCAGATTGGCACTCCTTAGGACAGCTCTTGCAAGTGGCTAAGCATGGATTAGAGCAAAAATCACCTCAATCATCTCTCCTTGTACCGGCTGGCCATGTACCGGGTAAAGGGATGTTTTGTGCAATGTTTTGGTGGATAATAGCTCTATATGTGTGTAATTTGGCTGAGTTTTTTTTATGGCCATTTGATAATATTTTTAAAGTACTTTCAAGCCATAAAAGTTTCAGTCCAAATAGAGGAGAAAAAGTCCACCAACACAGCCCTTAAATTCGGACAGTCCAGTTTCTGGCCAGAATGTAGTGTTTGACTTGGCTTGAGGTTTTGAGGTACCAAATGATCTCCAAATGACTTGCAAGAGGTCTTGATGGAAAGAGCACTTCTTGAACTTAAACTTAGGCTTCCTGCAACCCCATTTCAGCCTTGGGAAGGTTAGGAAATTAGGTGCACAAAACCGGGTTTGTGCACGCCTGAAATTCCAGTTTTGACAAAAAAGTTCTCTTGTGTTCCTAGGCTGATTTCTTGCACTTTGGACGTGGAACTTGGACTCTTTGGGCTTCCTTGTGGGCCATGGATCATGCTAGGGGATGGACCTCCATCATCCTCCCCTTGTTGAAGAGAATTTGCCCTCAAATTGTCCTTGAACTCATGGTGTGAGACCTTTAGAAGTAGCTCTTTAGTGTTGAGGAGTAAGCTCGAATGCTCTTGGTTCCTTTGGGGCTTAATTTTGTGGAGTTGGGATGGGCTTAGGGGGGCAAGGGTGATCTTCTTTCCATCCTTTGGAAAGGTATAAGTATTCAAATAGCCATCATGCATCACCTTTCGGTCAAACAACCATGGCCTTCCCAACAAAAGATGACATGCATCCATGGGGATGATGTCGCACCACAACTCATCTTGGTAACTTTTACCAATGGAAAATGAAATCAAGCACCTCGAATTTACTTGCAATCCTTTACCTTGATTGAGCCATTGGATGTTGTAAGGATGGGGGTGAGCCGAGGCTTGGAGGTTGAGTTTCTCCACCATGCTAAGTGAGGCCACGTTCGCACAACTACCACCATCAATAATCACAGAGCACATTTGGCCATGGACCGTGCATCTTGTGTGAAATAGGTCTTCCCTTTGGTCCTCCTTGTCTCCTTTATGGCTACTCAAGGCTCTCCTTAACACAAGTAACTCTCCTTCGTCCGCCTCCTCCACGACCTCCTCCATGAAATACACCTCCTTGTCCTCCTCCTCCTTTTCCTCCTTAGTCGCTTCCCATTCGGCCAAGGAGATGACTCTCCTATTTGGACATTACGAGGCTATGTGGCCTAGACCTTGACACTTAAAACATCTTTTTGTGTTCAAGGTTGTGGGGTTTGGACGGTTTGGAAGGGTCAGGCTCTTTTGAGGAGCTTGGTTCTTTTGTGTGGTGGAAGGGGTTGGAACCGTGGGTTTAGAAGGTGGGGAAGAGCTCCCCTTGTTGAAGGGTTGGCTCTCGGGAAAGGGTTTGAGAGGTTCTCTTTTGAGGAGCTTGGATTTTCTTTGTTGTTCCACTTTATGGGCTAAGACACACACTTCATCAAAGGTAGTATATTGTTGCAATTCTACCACATGAGCATATTGATGTATATGTGGGTGGTAAGTGAACCAAATCAAACTCCAACTCAAAATAAGCCAAATTGGGAAGAGAAATGAAAGATGGATGAGATGGATGAAGAATTTCACTACACAAGAAAAAGGAATAGAACAAGATCTTGTAATTGAGATAATCCTTCACGGAGCCACTCAATGACTTGACCTTGGGCTAATTCTCTTGTCTTAACCAAGGAATCACTCCAATTGGAAAAGGAAGAGAACCTAGAACACCACTTGAATTTGCCACAATTCAAGATATAGAACTAGGAATTTAGTTGCACTTTTGAGAAACACACTCAAAGTACTTGTATTGCTTTGGAAATTTCTTACAATGCTGAATGAATAGCTTCACACGCCCCTCCCCTTTTTATAGACTCAGCAAAAGACAATCAAAGGACTCAAATAACTCCTAACAATTAAAACTAGCTAATGAAAAGTCTAAGAAAAATGAAAAGACTCATCATAAAAGGGGTGGGGGAGGTTACAAGGAATATTCTAGGATTTTTGCAGCTGATTACATCAATCTAGAAGCATCTAAAACGTGCACAATATCAGCCACACAAGTATATGTAACCGAAGACTCTTCATATTCCCAGCATTAATCCTTGCAACTGCCTCAACTTCAACAGAGCATAACTTCCAGAATACTCGGCCAAATCACGCGTTCTTGGGCTTGTTAGAAAGCCCTGGAAGTCTATTTTCCAGAATGGGCTCATTTGCTCAATTTGGATAAGAGGTTTGAAAGTTATGGCCCAAACAATGCACCTATCTCAGACTGGACTGGATCAGCATAACGTATTTTTGAGTGATATTTTGCCCAATCAAATGACGTCCAAATTAAACAAACTTGGGCTTATTTGAAAGCTGAAATCTTAAACTTCAAAACCATGTGGAGCCTCAAGTTGTGGGACCACTTTAGGTAGGCCAAAAGTGCACACAAAAAGCGGGAAATTTTTGGATGACGGCGGCACTACCTCTTCGGGTATGAATGCCAATTTTCGGCGAAGTTTGGCAACTTCCTTGACTTCTTGAAGCTTGAGTGAGTCCTCCTTGGGCTGAGCTTGATGGTCCTTGGGCTTCTCACGATGGTCTCCATCATTCCCCCCGGGTAAGTGAAAGTTTGCCCTCAAACTAGGAAGGGGCTCATCATCGAAAAAGGGGCTAAGATCAGAGACATTGAAGGTAGCCGAAACTCCATAATCTCTAGGTAGATCAACCTTATATGCATTGGGCCCAACCTTCTCAAGGATTTCAAATGGACCATCGGAACGCGACATCAACTTAGATTTTCTCTTTGAAGGGAAACGCTCCTTCCTCATGTGAATCCATACCAAATCTCCTGGCTGAAAATGTACCTCCTTGCGATGCTTGTTGGCGCTTTGCATGGCTCTCTCATTAGCCTTGGCAATGTTATCTCTAACTCTTGCATGAAGTTCTTGGATCTCCTTGGCTCTTTTTTCAGCTTCCCAACTAAATTTTGTGGGAGTTGGAATGGGAAAAGATCCAAGGGACTCTTGGGATTGTAGCCATAGACAACTTGAAATGGAGAGAGTTGGGTGGACTTGCTAGGCACTCGATTGAATGCAAACTCGGCATGTGGTAGCAACTCATCCCAATTCTTCAAATGCTTCTTCACTAGGACTCGAAGTAAGGTACCCAAAGTCCTATTGGTGACTTCAGTTTGTCCATCAGTTTGGGGATGACAAGTAGTGCTAAACTTGAGTTGAGTACCCAATTTGCGCCATAGAGTTAGCCAAAAATGACTAAGAAACTTGGAGTCACGATCGGATACCATGCTCTTTGGAATGCCATGTAGTCTCACAATCTCCTTGAAGTAAAGATTAGCCTCTTGAGTAGCATCATTAGTGGTGTGGCAAGGGATGAAATGCGCCATCTTGGAGAATCGATCCACAACCACCATAATGGAGTCTTTGTTCCTTTGGGTTCTAGGTAAACCCGTGATGAAATCCAAGCTAATATCTTCCCAAGGGGCTTGAGGAATGGGAAGTGGAGAATACAATCCTTGGGGCAAAGAATGGCTCTTAGCCATTTGACAAGTAGAACATCTTTTGATGAAATGCTCTACATCTCTTGACATCTTAGGCCAATAGTAGTGTTCCTTCAACATTGATCTAGTCTTCTCGACACCAAAATGGCCAGCTAGGGCTCCTCCATGTAGCTCTTGGATAAGCAGTTCGCGAAATCCACATTGAGGTATACAAAGGCGTGAACCTTTGAATAGGAACCCATCTTCTAAGTGGAACAACCCATGGGGGTGTTTAAGACACTTCTCAAAAATGTCCTTGAAATCATCATCTTTTGGGTACAAATCTTTAACAACTTCAAATCCAAGTACTTTAGTACTCAAAGTAGAGAGTAATAAGTACCTTCTTGATAATGCATCAGCTCCTTTGTTGAGAGTACCCGCCTTATGTTGGATAGTGAAGTGGAAGGACTGAAGATACTCTACCCATTTAGCATGTCTAGGGTTGAGCTTATGTTGTCCTTGGATGTATTTGAGAGCTCCATGGTCAGAATGAAGGATGAATTCACCTCCAACTAAGTAATGACGCCAATGCTCCAATGCTCTAATGATTGCATAAAACTCCTTGTCATAGGTGGAGTACTTCTTCTTGGCATCGTTGAGCTTCTCACTGAAAAAGGCAATGGGTCTCTTCTCTTGAGATAGGACAGCTCCAATTCCTACCCTGGATGCATCACACTCTACTTCAAAGACTTTGGTAAAGTCGGGCAAGGCTAGAACGGGGGAACTAGTGAGCTTCTTCTTGATCTCTTCGAAGGCTTGTTGTGCTTGCTCGTTCCATGAAAACTCTTTGCCTTTAATTACCTCGGTCATAGGAGCCATGATAGTGCTGAAATTCCTAATGAACCTCCGATAAAATGAGGCTAGGCCATGAAAACTCCTTACTTGAGTGATGGATGGAGGAGTTGGCCACTCTTGAATAGCCTTGATCTTGCTTTCATCAACTTGGAGGCCTTGGGCGGAAACAATGAAACCCAAGAATACCACTTGAGGAGTGAAGAAAAAGCATTTCTCCATATTGCCATAAAGTTGTTCTTGAGAAAGAATCTCCAAAACTTGTTGCAAATGCTTGGCATGCTCCTCCTCGGTCTTGCTATAGACCAAGATATCATCAAAGTAAACGACAACACAAGTTCCAATGAGGGGCTTGAGAACTTGGTTCATGAGTCTCATAAAAGTGCTCGGGGCATTAGTAAGCCCGAATGGCATTACAAGCCACTCATATAAACCTCCTTTAGTCTTAAAGGCGGTTTTCCATTCATCACCTTCAAAAATGCGAATCTGGTAATAGCCACTTCTAAGATCAATCTTAGAAAAGATAGCAGCTCCGTGTAATTCATCCAATGGATCTTCCAATCGGGGAATAGGATACCGGTACTTGATAGTGATCTTGTTTATTGCCCGGCTATCAACACACATACGCATGCTACCATCCTTCTTAGGAACAAGGAGGGCGGGCACGGCACATGGGCTTAGACTTTCCCGAATTAACCCTTGGACAAGAGATCATCCACTTGTCTTTGGATTTCTTGTGTTTCGCTTGGAGACATCCGGTATGCCGGCTTGTTTGGAAGTACGGATCCGGGAACGAGGTCTATCTTGTGTTGGATAGATCTTGGAGGGGGAAGGCCATGTGGAATTTCTTGTGGAAAAACATGGTGATAGGCTTGTAGGAGAGGGGTGAGTAGTGGATGTGAGGGAGATGGTGGCTTAGACTCTTCTTGTAAAAGTATCAAGTCTTTAAAAGACTCATACTCATGGTGCTCAGATTTGAGAAGAGTAGTAAAGAAGACTTCCAAATGAGGATTGTCTTTTGGTTAGAGGGGGAAGGACTTTTGAGAGGGGTAAGAGTGATTTTCTTACGGTCCTTGAGAAAAGAGTAAGTGTTCATCCGGCCATCATGGATGACACTTCTATCAAAAAGCCATGGTCTACCCAATAATATATGGCAAGCATCCATGGGGACTATATCACACCAAATCTCATCTTTATAGTTTTTCCCAATTGAAAAGGAAACAAGACAACGGTGAGTAATTTGCAAACCTTTGCCTTGATTCAACCATTGTATGGTGTAGGGATTTGGACGAGGAGAGACTTGCAGCTTGAGTTTGTCCACCATAGTCTTTGAGGCAACGTTAGCACAACTACCTCCATCAATGATAAGGGAACAAACCTTGTCTCCTACGGTACACCGGGTGTGAAAAATGGCTTCTCTTTGCTCCATGTCCTTTTGAGTGGCAATTCCACTCAAGGCCCGGCGGATAACTAGCAATTCTCCTTCATCGGGGCCTTCTTCAACTTCTTCCAAACTTCCTTCTTCATGGTGCTCTTCTTCTTCTTCGTCATAGGCATGTTCATCACATGCTTCTTGGTACTCCGCTAGGGAAACGATCCTCCTGTTTGGACACTCAGATGCATAGTGTCCCATACCTTGGCACCGAAAGCAACGAACCTTGTCCTTTGATTTGGGTTCTTGTGTGGAGGGTTTTGGAGGGGTTGGAGTGGTGTTTTTGGTTTGTGATGGTGGGGAATTTTGTGGACGAGGAGGGTAGTACGGAGGCTTTTGTGTGGGGTAAGGACGAGAGAGAGACTTGGAAAGGACACTCTTTCCCTTTGATTTCTTTTGTTGCTCTACCTTGTAGGCTAGAGAACTCAAGTCATCAAGGGATGAATATGGTTGCAACTCAACAATATGAGCAATAGACTCATCAAGTCCGGTTAAGTATCTTACCAAGGTTTGAGAGTCATCTTCTTTCAAGTCGCATTTGAGTAGGAGTTGTTCAAACTCCCGAGTGTATTCTTCCACACTCTTGGATCCTTGCTTGAGTCGATGGAGCTTGAGATAATTGTCTTGCACATAGTGAGAGGGAAGAAACTTGGCCTTAAGCTTTTTCTTTCATTTTGGCCCAAGTTCTGATTTTTCCCTTTCCATTCCTTGCTCTTTTCGCTCCAAGGTTAGCCCACCAGATTGAAGCATATTTTCTGAGTTTAAGGGCTACGAGTTTTACCTTCTTGTCCTCCGGGATGTCCTCATATTCAAAGATCCTCTCAATGGTGTGCAACCAATCGAGAAATAAGTCCGGGTCAAGTTGGCCTTCAAATTCGGGGATGTCAATTCGGACACCACCAATATTGCCTCCTTGCCTTCGTCTCCTTGGGGCTTCTTCGTCACTAGAATTGGCTCGGGATTGAAAGACTTCTTCTTCCAATTCGACCACCGGTTCATGAGGACGAGAGGGAGTGGGGCTATGAACCCACCTTCGTTTTTCCTCCAAAAGTTGCCCAAGTTGAGTTCGAAGATAAGTGACTTGAGCTTGTAACTCTTCCACACATGCTTGGTCACTTCTTGTGGACTTTGTAGACATGTTGGAGATGCTTTGAAGGAAGAATATGCAGCAGGGAAAGTGGCACGGTCATGCAGGGGGGCACGGTCAGGCCATGCTATACTTCGGCTGAAGAGAATGCAGAAAAGTAGAGTGGCACGGTCGTGCTTGGCGGCACGGGGGCACCGTGCTCCGTCTCGACTTGAAGATTTCTGGAAAAATGATATGGCACGGTCGTGTATGGTGGCACGGGGGCACCGTGCTGCTTCTCTGGTCTTCGAGACTCGGATTGCCGGTTTGTGCCTCTTTTTGTTTTTTTGTATTTTGGCTTTTTTGGGATGTATGTGGATGTGATGTGGGTCACTTAAGAACCTTGGCTCTGATGCCAATTGATGTATATGTGGGTGGCAAGTGAACCAAATCAAACTCCAACTCAAAATAAGCCAAATTGGAAAGAGAAATGAAAGATGGATGAGATGGATGAAGAACTTCACTACACAAGAAAAAGGGATAGAACAAGATCTTGTAATTGAGATAATCCTTCACGGAGCCACTCAATGACTTGACCTTGGGCTAATTCTCTTGTCTTAACGAAGGAATCACTCCAATTGGAAAAGGAAGAGAACCTAGAACACCACTTGAATGAGCCAAATTCAAGATATAGAACTAGGAATTTTGAGACACAAATGAGAATCACTCTCAAAGGTGCTTGTATTGCTTTGGAAATTTCTTACAATGCTGAATGAATAGCTTCACACGCCCCTCCCCTTTTATAGACTCAGCAAAAGACAATCAAGGGACTCAAATAACTCCTAACAATTAAAACTAGCTAATGAAAAGTCTAAGAAAAATGAAAAGACTCATCATAAAAAGGGTGGGGGAGGTTACAAGGAATATTCTAGGATTTTTGCAGCTGATTACATCAATCTAGAAGCATATAAAACGTGCACAATATCAGCCACACAAATATATGTAACCTAAGACTCTTCATATTCCCAGCATTAATCCTTGCAACTGCCTCAACTTCAACAGAGCATAACTTCCAGAATACTCGGCCAAATCACGCGTTCTTGGGCTTGGTAGAAAGCCTGGAAGTCTATTTTCCAGAATGGGCTCATTTGCTCAATTTGGATAAGCGGGTTGAAAGTTATGGCCCAAACAATGCACCTATCTCAGACTGGACTGGATCAGCAAAACGTATCTTTGAGTGATATTTTGCCCAATCAAATGATGTCCAAATTAAACAAACTTGCGCTTATTTGAAAGCTGAAATCTTAAACTTCAAAACCATGTGGAGCCTCAAGTTGTGGGACCACTTTAAGTAGGCCAAAAGTGCACACAAAAAGCGGGAAATTTCTGGATGAAGGCGGCACTACCTCTTCGGGTATGAACGCCAATTTTCGGCAAAGTTTTGCAACTTCTTTGACTTCTTCATGGTGTCTAAAGTCCTTGAACTCACATAATAAGAGAAAATATGAAAGTTCCCATGCACGCTCTTGTTTGACACTTTTCTTCTTGGAAGTTGACCTTAAATAAAAATAAAAATAAAATAAAAATGATGCTATTGAATATGCTCCTGCCACCTCAAAAGGGACTGAAAATTGCATGTGTGCCATGTCCTGCTTGAGTGGTAGCAATGAGAGCTTTCAAAATGGTGGCGTTTCACTAGCTCCACGTGTCTCTCTCTCAAGTAGCTGAGTGGTGCTTAATCAAGCAGCTCAAAATGACCGGCTTGGCAGCCTTCCACCTTAAGCAAACCCCTTGAAGGAGGAAAACCACCAGGCTAAGCAACCGGGTGTCCAGCAGTCGGTTTCTGCCTCCACTTGCAACGCATGTTTGACACCTCAAATGATGACTAATTGCTACGTTTCTTACATGGTTGGAAACCTCAAGATGTCTAGTTTACCCTCCAATTGGAATCGTAGCATTTGGACGTCATTTTCCCCCTGATCAAACCAGAAAACCAAAACCGTGCATTTTGCAGTGCAATCCGGACAGGTTCAAAAGATGAACTGTTTTAAGTAACCAAATGAATTCCAAATGACATGAAACCAATTGGACTTAAAAGCTAACATCCTGAACTTGATAATCATTCACAAAACGGACACCAAAATATGCTTTAGGCCGATGTAATAAGATAGCAAAGACCGGGTAAAAATCTGGATGAGAACCCGGGTGTATCACCTTGTGTGTTTGCCATCAAGTGACTCATGGCCGTGACTTTGAAGTTGGTTTCTTGATTATTTTGGATCATTTGAACGTTTATGGACCCTATGGATGGACCTCCATCATTCTCCCCTTGTTGGGAAGATTTGATCCTCAAATCAGAAAGGACGTACTACCCAACAACAAACAAAGGTGAACTAGGCTGAAAAAGGATCAACTCTTCAAATAAGCTTGGTTTAAACTTTGCTTATGTATTCCTCACATCAGCCATGTGAAACTTAAGTGGGTGTTGAAATGAATGGATGGGGGGTGGGTTTGGATTTTGCTTTGGGAGAGTAAATTGAGCAAGTTTAGGACCTGAGCATGCGAGATCCTGGATAGATGTGAATGGAATGATTTTGTGGGGAAAGGATGGGATATGGTCTTGCTCCTTTGGAATGAATAACATACAAACATGAATATTCATAAGTTGTTCATGTTCTTCTTCATGAAAATTTGGAGACATCTTCTCCAAGAGTAGCATTTCACCTTCATCAGCAGTGATCTCAATTTCTTCAAGGTCTTCTTCTTGAGTTTTTTCCTCCTTTTCTTCCTTTCCAATTGCCTCCCACTCAGCCAGAGTGATGCTTCTTCGATTGACACATGTGTCCAAATCCTTGGCACTTAAAACATCGGGAAGTGCCATGCTTGGGTTTAAGTTGCGGGGGTAGGCTTTGTAGTGGTGTTTGGTTCTTTTGTGGAGTAGGAAGTGGGGGGGCCATGGGTTTAGGGACAACGTTTGGGCTCCCCTTGTTGAATGGTTGTTCTTAAGGAAGGAATGTGGGAACTTCTTCACAGGTATGAAATCGAGACCTTCTTTGTTGTTCCACTTTGTGAGCTAAGACACAGATCTCATCAAAAGTGGTGAAGGCTTGCAATTCAACCACGTTGGCTATCCTAGGATCAAGCCCTCCTAGGTAACGAACCATGGGTTGTTCTTCAGGCTCATGAATGTCACATTTGATCATGAGTTTCTCAAACTCACGAGTATATTCTTCAACGCTCATCTTGCCTTGATTCAAATGATGAAAGAGCATGTATTGATCTTGGACATACGTAGAAGGCAAAAACCGTGCCTTCATCTTGGCTTTTATTTTGTCCCAAGTAGCAATCTTGCTCTTCCTTTCTCTAGTTCTCTTAGCATTAAGGTTTGTCCACCATAAGGAGGCATATTTCCTTAGTCTAAGAGCAACTATCTTGACTTTCTTATCCTCCGGAATCTCCTTAAACTCAAAGATGCGTTCCACTCTTTGCAACCATTCAATGAACTCATCAGGATCTAACTTACCTTCAAACTCAGGAATTTCAACCTTGAATTCATTAGAGTTGAAAGTAGGCCGTGTCCTTCTTTGTGTTCTTTCGAATGGGACATCCTCTTCAGAGAATGAAGATGCATTGCTAGCTTCCTTTTCATGGCCATAATCCGTCCTAATTTAAATGCTGGGTGGTTCTTGGAACTTTTGCTTTTGCTTCATGTAGTTTCCAAGCTGTTTTCTCAAGTACTCATTTCGAGCCTTGAGTTCTTGATTACTCACACTTATTTCTTGCATTTACTTGGAAAGAACCTCAAGCCTTTCTTCCACAGACATGCTAGTACTCATTGTAATCGCAGGAATGAACGGCTTGTGTTTGATTGTGTTTGAAATGACTTCAGAGATAAGCTGGGAATGACGTGGGGTCCAGGCCAAGTTCTGAACTTGCTCTGATACCAAAAATGATGTAAGTCCAAGGGAAGGATAGCAACCCAAGTAAACTCACGTCAAAGGAGGCTAGAAAACAAGCAAACTCTCACGGCCAGGGGTGGCACGGCCGTGCTTGATGGCACAGGGTGACCGTGCCAATTCACTGCCTAGCTTGCCTAGGTAAGTCCCTTTCCACGGTTTGAGATGGCTTTGAAGATTAAAGGAAGTTCAATGCAATCAGCTAAGTCAAGGCTTGATTTTGTGTGGAAAAGAGGAATCAAAGGAGTAAAGGAAGTGAGGAAAGTAATAGGGGATGAAAAACACTAAGAAGATCACCAAAGAGGCTCATGGTTTAAGAGGAGAGAAACCTAGAGCTTGCTTATGAACTTCAAGTGTGTTTAATGAATGTAGGATAGTTCTAAGCTAGATGATTAGATAGGATACACCACTAATCACTTAGCTTAGGGCCCTTAATCTTGGATTAGGATAAGACACACCACCTAATCAAGATCAAGACTCACTTGGTCACTACCTTAATCGGCCACAATTAAGGATAAGTAAGTTAAGTGTTTTAAGAAATCTCAAGACACAAAGTCTTTACTTTCAACTTCAATACTCAAAACTTCTTGTTTTACAAAAGAGCAGCCAAGGCACTTATATAGCCTTGTGATTACATGAAAAGAGCTTTCCTTCTAGCCAAGGAAAGTCATTAAACTAATCCTATGCTTAGTAATACACGGTTTAAGCTAAAACATACATAAGCTGAAAGTTTAAGCTACAAAACACAAGATTTCCTTATTAAACTCTTTCCTAAGTATTAAGAAACCTTGTTGACTCAATTTCCCTTCAAGGAAGGTAAGAGAGCACGGCTAGCCACCTCAAAAGGACTGAAAAATGCATGTGTGCCATGTCATGCTTGAGTGGTTGAATGAGAGCTTGCAAAATGGTGGTGTTTCACTTGCTCCACGTGTCTCTCTCACAAGTAGCTGAGTGGTGTTTCATCAAGTAGCTCAAAATGACCTAGTTGGCAGTCTTCCACCTTAAGCAAACCCCTTGAAGGAAGAAAACTACTAGGCTAAGTAACCGGGTGTCAGTCAGCCGGTTTCTGCCTCAACTTGCAACGCATGCTTGACACCTCAAATGATGACTAATTGCTACGTTTCTTACATGATTGGAAACCTCAATATGTCTAGTTTGCCCTCCAATTGGAATCGTAGCATTTGGACGTCATTTGCCCCCTGAACAAACCAGAAAACCAAAACCGTGCATTTTGCAGTGCAATCCGGACAGGTTCAAGAGATGAACTGTTTTGAGTAACCAATTGAATTCCAAATGATATGAAACCAATTGGACGTAAAAGCTAACATCCTGAACTTGAAAATCATCCAAAAAACGGGCACCAAAATGTGCCTTAGGCCGATGTAATAAGATAACAAAACCGGGTAAAAATCTGGATGAGAACCCGGGTGCATCACCGTGCGCCTTTTCCATCAAGTGACTCATGGCCGTGACTTTGGAGTTGATTTCTTGATTATTTTGGATCAATGAAACATTTTTAGACCTTGAGGATGGACCTCCATCACCTCCTCCCCCTTCGGTCCCCAAAACAGCCCCTCAAATGTCCACAAAACCGAAGGAGACAAGGAGGTGCTTTAGGTGCCAAGGCCTTGGACATATTGCATCCGAATGTCCAAACAAGAGAGTGGTCACCCTAGCCGAGTACCAAGCATCTTTTGAAGAAGAAATGGAAGAAGAAAAGGAGTTGTACTTGAATGAGGCCCTAGAAGAAGTAGAGGAGGGTCCGGATGAAGGTGAACTCTTGGTGGTTAGGCGAGCTTTGAGTGGGTTGGCTACTCAAGATGGGAACGAACAAAGGGAGGCCATCTTTCACACAAGGTGCACCATAGGAGGCAAAGTATGTTCCCTCATCATCGATGGAGGTGATGTAAGTCCAAGGGAAGGATAGCAACCCAAGTTAACTCACGTCAAAGGAGGCTAGAAAACAAGCAAACTCTCACGGCCAGGGGTGGCACGGCCGTGCTTGATGGCACGGGGTGACCGTGCCAATTCACTGCCTAGCTTGCCTATAGTAAGTCCCTTTCCACGGTTTGAGATGGCTTTGAAGATTAAAGGAAGTTCGATGCAATCAGCTAAGTCAAGGCTTGATTTTGTGTGGAAAAGAGGAATCAAAGGAGTAAAGGAAGTGAGGAAAGTAATGGGGAATGAAAAACACTAAGAAGATCACCAAAGAGGCTCATGGTTTAAGAGGAGAGAAACCTAGGGCTTGCTTATGATCTTCAAGTGTGTTTAATGAATGTAGGATAGTTCTAAGCTAGATGATTAGATAAGATACACCACTAATCACTTAGCTTAGGGCCCTTAATCTTGGATTAGGATAAGATACACCTCCTAACCAAAGATCAGGACTCACTTGGTCACCACCTTAATCGGCCACAATTAAGGATAAGCAAGTTAAGTGTTTAAGAAATCTCAAGACACAAAGTCTTTACTCTCAACTTCAATACTCAAAACTTGTTTTTACAAAAGAGCAGCCAAGGCACTTATATAGCCTTGTGATTACATGAAAAGAGCTTTCCTTCTAGGCAAGAAAAGTCATTAAACTAATCCTATGCTTAGTAATACATGGTTTAAGCTAAAACATACATAAGCTGAAAGTTTAAGCTACAAAACACAAGATTTCCTTCTTAAACTCTTTCCTAAGTATTAAGAAACCTTGTTGACTCAATTTCCCTTCAAGGAAGGTAAGAGAGCATGGCTGACACCTCAAAAGGACTGAAAATTGCATGTGTGCCATGTCATGCTTGAGTGGTCGAATGAGAGCTTGCAAAATGGTGGTGTTTCACTTGCTCCACGTGTCTCTCTCACAAGTAGCTAAGTGGTGTTTCATCAAGCAGCTCAAAATGATCTAGTTGGCAGTCTTCCACCTTAAGCAAACCCCTTGAAGGAGGAAAACTACTAGGCTAAGTAACCGGGTGTCAGTCAGTCGGTTTCTACCTCAACTTGCAACGCATGCTTGACACCTCAAATGATGACCAATTGCTACGTTTCTTACATGGTTGGAAACCTCAAGATGTCTAGTTTGCCCTCCAATTAGAATCGTAGCATTTGGACGTCGTTTGCCCCATGAACAAACCAAAAAACCAAAACCGTGCATTTTGCAGTGCAATCCGGACAGGTTCAAGAGATGAACTGTTTTAAGTAACCAATTGAATTCCAAATGACGTGAAACCAAATGGACTTAAAAGCTAACATCCTGAACTTGATAATCACCCAAAAAACGGGCACCAAAATGTGCCTTAGGCCGATGTAATAAGATAACAAAAACCGGGTAAAAATATGGATGAGAACCCGGGTGCATCACCTTGTGTGTTTTCCATCAAGTGACTCATGGCCGTGACTTTGGAGTTGATTTCTTGATTATTTTAGACCAATGAAACATTATTAGACCTTGAGGATGGACCTCCATCATTCTCCCCTTGTTGGGAAGATTTGATCCTCAAATCAGAAAGGACGTACTACCCAACAGCAAACAAAGGTGAATTAGGCTGAAAAAGGATCAACTCTTCAAATAAGCTTGGTTTAAACTTTGCTTCTGTATTCCTCACATTAGCTATGTGAAACTTAAGTGGGTGTTGAAATGAATGGATGGGGGGTGGGTTTGGATTTTGCTTTGGGAGAGTAAATTGAGCAAGTTTAGGACCTGAGCATGCGAGATCCTGGATAGATGTGAATTGAATGATTTTGTGGGGAAAGGATGGGATATGGTCTTGCTCCTTTGGAATGAATAACATACAAACATGAATATTCATATGTTGTTCACGCTCTTCTTCATGAAAATTTGGAGACATCTTCTCCAAGAGTAGCATTTCACCTTCATCAGCAGTGATCTCAATTTCTTCAAGGTCTTCTTCTTGAGTTTCTTCCTCCTTTTCTTCCTTTCCAATTGCCTCCCACTTAGCCAGAGTGATGCTTCTTCGATTGACACAATCGGCGGCTATGTGTCCAAATCCTTGGCACTTAAAACATCGGGAAGTGCCATGCTTGGGGTTAAGTTGCGGGGGTAGGCTTTGTAGTGGTGTTTGGTTCTTTTGTGGAGTAGGAAGTGGGGGGCCATGGGTTTAGGGACAAGGTTTGGGCTCCCCTTGTTGAATGGTTGTTCTTGAGGAAGGAATGTGGGAACTTCTTCACAGGTATGAAATCGAGACCTTCTTTTTTGTTCCACTTTGTGAGCTAAGACATAGATCTCATCAAAAGTGGTGAAGGCTTGCAATTCAACCACGTTGGCTATCCTAGGATCAAGCCCTCCTAGGTAACGAACCATGGTTTGTTCTTCAGGGTCATGAATGTCACATTTGATCATGAGTTTCTCAAACTCACGAGTATATTCTTCAACACTCATCTTGCCTTGATTCAAATGATGAAAGAGCATGTATTGATCTTGGACATACGTAGAAGGCAAAAACCGTGCCTTCATCTTGGCTTTCATTTTGTCCCAAGCAGCAATCTTGCTCTTCCTTTCTCTAGTTCTCTTAGCATTAAGGTTTGTCCACCATAAGGAGCCATATTTCCTTAGTCTAAGAGCAACTATCTTGACTTTCTTATCCTCCGGAATCTCCTTAAACTCAAAGATGCGTTCCAGTGTTTGCAACCATTCAATGAACTCATCAGGATCTAACTTACCTTCAAACTCAGGAATTTCAACCTTGAATTCATTAGAGTTGAAAGAAGGCCGTGTCCTTCTTTGTGTTCTTTCGAATGGTACATCCTCTTCAGAGAATGAAGATGCATTGCTAGCTTCCTTTTCATGGCCATAATCCGTCCTATTTTGAATGCTGGGTGGCTCTTGGAACTTTTGCTTTTGTTTCATGTAGTTTCCAAGCTGTTTTCTCAAGTACTCATTTCGAGCCTTGAGTTCTTGATTACTCACACTTATTTCTTGCATTTGCTTGAAAAGAACCTCAAGCCTTTCTTCCACAGACATGCTCGTACTCATTGTAATCGCAGGAATGAACGGCTTGTGTTTGATTGTGTTTGAAATGACTTCAGAGATAAGCTGGGAATGACGTGGGGTTCAGGCCAAGTTCTGAACTTGCTCTGATACCAAAAAAGATGTAAGTCCAAGGGAAGGATAGCAACCCAAGTTAACTCACGTCAAAGGAGGCTAGAAAACAAGCAAACTCTCACGGCCAGGGGTGGCACGGCCGTGCTTGATGGCATGGGGTGACCGTGCCAATTCACTGCCTAGCTTGCCTAGGTAAGTCCCTTTCCACGGTTTGAGATGGCTTTGAAGATTAAAGGAAGTTCGATGCAATCAGCTAAGTCAAGGCTTGATTTTGTGTGGAAAAGAGGAATCAAAGGAGTAAAGCAAGTGAGGAAAGTAATGGGGGATGAAAAACGCTAAGAAGATCACCAAAGAGGCTCATGGTTTAAGAGGAGAGAAACCTAGAGCTTGCTTATGAACTTCAAGTGTGTTTAATGAATGTAGGATAGTTCTAAGCTAGATGATTAGATAAGATACACCACTAATCACTTAGCTTAGGGCCCTTAATCTTGGATTAGGATAAGATACACCACCTAATCAAGATGAAGACTCACTTGGTCACCACCTTAATCGGCCACAATTAAGGATAAGCAAGTTAAGTGTTTAAGAAATCTCAAGACACAAAGTCTTTACTCTCAACTTCAATACTCAAACTTCTTGTTTAACAAAAGAGCAGCCAAGGCACTTATATACCCTTGTGATTACATGAAAAGAGCTTTCCTTCTAGGCAAGGAAAGTCATTAAACTAATCCTATGCTTAGTAATACATGGTTTAAGCTAAAACATACATAAGCTGAAAGTTTTAAGCTACAAAACACAAGATTTCCTTCTTAAACTTCTTTTCTAAGTATTAAGAAACCTTGTTGACTCAATTTCCGTTCAAGGAAGGTAAGAGAGCATGGCTGCCACCTCAAAAGGACTGAAAATTGCATGTGTGCCATGTCATGCTTGAGTGGTCGAATGAGGGCTTGCAAAATGGTGATGTTTTACTTGCTCCACGTGTCTCTCTCCCAAGTAGCTGAGTGGTGCTTGATCAAGCAGCTCAAAATGACCTGCTTGGCAGCCTTCCACCTTAAGCAAACCCCTTAAAGGAGGAAAACCACCAAGCTAAGCAACCGGGTGTCAAGCAGCCGGTTTCTTCCTCCACTTGCAACGCATGTTTGACACCTCAAATGATGACTAATTGCTACGTTTCTTGCATGGTTGGAAACCTCAAGATGTCTAGTTTACCCTCCAATTGGAATCGTAGCACTTGGACGTCATTTGCCCCCTGATCAAACCAGAAAACCAAAACCGTGCATTTTGCAGTGCAATCCGGACAGGTTCAAGAGATGAACTGTTTTAAGTAACCAAATGAATTCCAAATGATATGAAACCAATTGGACTTAAAAGTTAACATCTTGAACTTGATAATCATCCAAAAAACGGACACCAAAATATGCTTTAGGCCGATGTAATAAGATAGCAAAAACTGGGTAAAAATCTGGATGAGAACCCGGGTGTATCACCTTGTGTGTTTGCCATCAAGTGACTCATGGCCGTGACTTTGGAGTTGATTTCTTGATTATTTTGGACCAACGAAACATTATTAGACCTTGAGGATGGACCTCCATCAGGAGGGAGTTGCACCAATGTGGCATCCAAGACCTTGGTGGACAAGCTTCAACTCACGGCATCTCCACACCCCTTTCCATACACCATTCAATGGCTCAACCAAGGCAAAGGGATTCATGTTTCATCCCGTTGCTTAGTTACTTTGAGCATTGGAAAGAACTATAAGGATGAGATTTGGTGTGATGTGATTCCCATGGATGCATGTCATGTACTTCTTGGTAGACCATGGCTTTTTGATAGAAATGTTATGCATGATGGCCAAATGAACACCTATTCCTTCATCTTAGACCACAAGAAAATCACCCTAACCCCCATTCGTCCTTCCCAACTCCTCAAGCCAAAAGAAACCCCACAAAAAGACATCCTCCTCTCATCCCTTGATTCAAGAGTCCTTGGGTTTGAATTGATCAAAGAGTTGTACCCCAAAGATGAAGACTTCAAGGAGACCTTTGAAGTATGCTCACGGCACCCCCATGGCCCATTTCACATTCAAGAGGGGTTCTTATTCAAAGGGAACCGGCTATGTGTTCCCAATGGAGGTATTAGGGAGCTTTTGATTAAAGAAGTCCATAGAGGGGCTTTTGCCGGCCACTTTGGCATTGAGAAGACCACACTCATGTTGAAAGAACACTACTATTGGCCCAAGATAGCCAAGGATGTTGAGCATTATGTTAAACGGTGTTCTACTTGTCAACTTGCCAAAAGCCATGTCTTGCCTCAAGGTCTTTACTCACTCTTACCGGTCCCACAAGCTCCTTGGGAGGATGTGAGTTTAGATGATGTATATGTGGGTGGAAAGTGATCCAAATCAAACTCAAATCAAACTAAGCAAAATGAAAAGAGAGAAAGATGGGAAAGATGAAGAATATCACCAACAGGATAGAGATGGATAGTGCAAGACTTCGAATATGAGATAATCCTTCCGGAGCCACTCACACCTTGGTCTTGGGCTAATTCCCTTCACTCTTCTGAGGAATCACTCCAAGGAAAAGAAAGAGAACCTAGAACACCACTTGAATTAGCCAAATTCAAGATATAGAACTAGGAATTTTTGGGACACAAATGAGAATCACTCTCAAAGGTGCTTGAATTACTCTTGAAAATGCCTTAGAAATCTGATCTCCAATGCTCACACGCCCCCCCTTTATATAGGCTCAGCAAAAGACAACAAAAGGACTCAAATAACTCCTAACAATTAAAACTAGTAAAATGAAAAGACTAAGATAAATGGAAAGACACATCATAAAAAGGGTGGGGGAGGTTACAAGGAATATTCTAGGACTTCTTAGCTGATTACACCAATCTAGAAGGCTCCAAAACGTGCACAATGTCAGCCACACAATCACATGTAACCGAAGACTCTTCATATTCCCAGAATTAATCCTTGCAACTGCCTCAACTTTAACAGAGCATAACTTTCAGAATACTCGGCCAAATCACGTGTTCTTGGGCTTGTTAGAAATCCCTGGAAGTCTATTTTCCAGAATGGGCTCATTTGCTCAATTTGGATAAGCGGTTTGAAAGTTATGGCCCAAACAATGCACCTATCTTAGACTAGACTGGATCAGCATAACGTATCTTTGAGTGATATTTTGCCCAATCAAATGATGTCCAAATTAAACAAAGTTGGGCTTATTTGAAAGATGAAATCTTAAACTTCAAAAGCACATGGGCCCTCAAGTTGTGGGTCCACGTGAGCTTGTCCAAAAGTGGTCACAAAAATCGGGTTCCGCAGGGATGAATTCGGCACCAAATTTCTAGCAAAGTTTAAACTCTTTTTGACCTCTCCATAGTGTCGCGAGTCTTTGAACTCACTTAAGAAGACCAAATAGGCACATTTACATGCATGATCTTCTTTGACCCTTTTCTTCTTTGAAATTGGACTTGAATAAAAATGATGCATATGAAAATATGCATCATACTCCCCGGGTTGTTTTGAGTTTGTCCTCAAACTCAAAGGATTGGCAAGCTTCTCATGAAGGGGGGCATGCTTATGAAATGGGAGCTCTTGTAGGAAGTGGCCAAAGGGCATCATTTGTAGGGTGGCATAGAGGAGGGGGATGAGAAAGAAATCCAAGTGAGGACTGTCTTTGGGTTTGGGAGATGGAATAGGGTCAAAAGGCAGCACTTGAAAAGCAATATGCACAGAGGTTTGATAAAAGTGGGTGTGGGAAGGGTGAAAACTAAGGTGAGATTCGGTTGGGGAAAGAGAGGTAAGCAATAGATCATTTTGTGAGGCTTTATGTGGTTTGAGGATTTGGGAAGGTTGAATGGGGCTTAATGTGATTTTGTGGGGAAAGGATAGGATATGGTCTTACTCCTTTGGATTGAAATGAATATTTGCATGCTCTTCTTCAATTTCGTTTGGCTTTTGAGAAACCTTCTCTAAGTGAAGTATTTCTTCTTTTTCAACCTTGAGTTCAATTTCTTCTTCAAGGCTGTCCTCCTGATCGTTCTCCCCCTTTTCTTCCTCCATGGCTACTTCCCATTCGGCGATGGTGATGAATTCCTTGTTGGGGCAGCCCGTAGGTGTGTGACTAAAGCCTTGACACTTATAACACCTCCTAAGGTTCAAAGGGTCGGGGTTAGGTCGATCTGCAAGGGCTTGGCTTGTTTGTGGAGTTTGCTTCTTTTGTGGAGTGGAAGGGGCTAAAAATGTGGGTTGAGGGGATGGAATTGAGCTTCCCTTGTTGAAAGAGAGGTTTTTAGAAGAGGAATCAAAGTTGTTTACCTCAAAGGAAAGTAAAGGATGGTTGTGTAAGTAAGAGGTTGGAGCGAAAGCATTGATTAACTTTCCTCTCAACTTGTCCCACGTTTTGATCTTACTTTTTCCTCTCTTCTTCCTCTTATACTTGTACCTTTCCCACCATTCAAGCGCATGGCCTCGGAGCTTCTTGATAACCACCTTAAACTTCTCTTGCTCGTCAATATTGTAGCGAGTGAAGTCTTGATCCACTTTGGAAATCCAGTAAGGGAAATCTTCTTTTTGGCCACGAAACTTTGGAGTTTCAAGGATGACCATCTCCTTTTCAATCAAAGCAATCTCTTTTCTCAAGTTCCCAAGAGAAATCATGATGGATGAATGCTTACGGGTTCTTTGTGGGTTATGTGTTTAGGCTAGAAAAAGGCTGTTTTGGAGAAGAGGAGGGAGGGCACGGTCGTGCAATGGGGCACTGGGGAACCGTGCTATGCTTCGACTTGAGAAAATGCAGAAAAGTATAGTGGCACGGTCATGCTGGGTGGCACGGGGGCACCGTGCTGCTTCTCTGGTCTTCGAGACTGGGTTTGCCGGTTTGTGCCTTTTTTTTGTTTTTGTGTTTTGGCTTTTTGGGATGGATTTGGGTGTGAAGTGGGTCACTTAAGAACCGTGGCTCTGATACCAATTGATGTATATGTGGGTGGAAAGTGATCCAAATCAAACTCAAATCAAACTAAGCAAAATGAAAAGAGAGAAAGATGGGTAAGATGAAGAATATCACCAACAGGATAGAGATGGATAGTGCAAGACTTTGAGTATGAGATAATCCTTTCGGAGCCACTCACACCTTGGTCTTGGGCTAATTCCCTTCACTCTTCTGAGGAATCACTCCAAAGAAAAGAAAGAGAACCTAGAACACCACTTGAATTAGCCAAATTCAAGATATAGAATTAGGAATTTTTGGGACACAAATGAGAATCACTCTCAAAGGTGCTTGAATTACTCTTGAAAATGCATTAGAAATCTGATCTACAATGCTCACACGCCCCCCCTTTATATAGGCTCAGCAAAAGACAACAAAAGGACTCAAATAACTCCCAACAATTAAAACTAGTAAAATGAAAAGACTAAGATAAATGGAAAGACACATCATAAAAGGGGTGGGGGAGGTTACAAGAAATATTCTAGGATTTCTTAGCTGATTACACCAATCTAGAAGGCTCAAAAACGTGCACAATGTCAGCCACACAATCACATGTAACCGAAGACTCTTCATATTCCCAGAATTAATCCTTGCAACTACCTCAACTTCAACAGAGCATAACTTCCAGACTACTCGGCCAAATCACGCGTTCTTGGGCTTGTTAGAAAGCCCTGGAAGTCTATTTTCCAGAATGGGCTCATTTGCTCAATTTGGATAAGCGGTTTGAAAGTTGTGGCCCAAACAATGCACCTATCTCAGACTGGACTGGATCAGCACAACGTATCTTTGAGTGATATTTTGCCCAACCAAATGATGTCCAAATTAAACAAACTTGGGCTTATTTGAAAGCTGAAATCTTAAACTTCAAAAGCACATGGGCCCTCAAGTTGTGGGTCTACGTGAGCTTGTCCAAAAGTGGTCACAAAAAAGCGGGTTCCGCAGGGATGAATTCGGCACCAAATTTCTAGCAAAGCTTAACCTCTTTTTGACCTCTCCATAGTGTCGCGAGTCTTTGAACGCACTTAAGAAGACCAAATAGGCACATTTCCATGCATGATCTTCTTTGACCCTTTTCTTCTTTGAAATTGGACTTGAATAAAAATGATGCATATGGAAATATGCATCATTAGACTTCATTACCGGCCTTCCAAGGACACAAAGAAACAAGGACTCCATCATGGTAGTAGTTGATCGGTTCTCCAAGATGGCACACTTTGTCTCATGCCATACCACTCATGATGCCACTCAAATTGCTAGTCTCTACTTCAAGGAGATTGTGAGGCTCCATCGCATTCCCAAGAGCATGGTATCCGACCGGGATAGCAAATTCATGAGTCATTTTTGGCTCACTTTATGGAAGAAGATGGGCACTCATCTCAAATTTAGCACATCATGTCACCCCAAACGGATGGCCAAACCGAGGTCACCAATAGGACCTTGGGTACTTTGTTGAGGGTCCTAGCCAAGAAGAGCACAAAGGGTTGGGACGAGTTGCTTAGCCATGCCGAGTTTGCCTACAATCGAGCGCCAAGCAAAGCCACGAGCCTTTCTCCATTCCAAGTTGTCTATGGGTTCAACCCTTGTACTCCTATTGACCTCACACCCCTCCCTACTCCAACCAAGTTTAGTTGGGAGGCCGAGAAAAGGGCAAAGGAAATCAAAGAGCTCCATGCCCAAGTGAGAGCTAAAATCGAGAGGTCCAATGATCAAACCAAGGAACGGGTGAACAAGCACCGAAAGGAAGTCCAATTTAAGCCCGGAGATTTAGTATGGATCCACCTAAGAAAGGAGCTATTTCCTAGCAAAAGAAGGTCCAAGCTTCTTCCACGCTCGGATGGCCCATTCAAGATCCTTGAAAAAGTCAATTCCAATGCATACAAGGTTGATTTGCTCGGTGACTATGGAGTATCCGCTACATTCAATGTAGCCGATTTGAGGCCCTACTTTGATGAAGAAGACGAGCTACTAAGTTTGAGGACAAACTCTTCCCAAGCTGGGGGGGATGATGGGGATCAGCCCCAAGGGGTTTTTATAGCTCAAGAGGTCACAAAGGCTTTCCAAGGATTAGAAATCACTCAAGACACGATCACTTGCATTCTGCCGGGCTCATCCCGCACATGGCCCGACTTTCTGACCTTGGTGACCTGATGACGTGAGGCTTTAAAGCCAAACTTTTGGTATGTCTGGAAAGATTGGAGAGTTAGCTGCCCAATAAATCAAGTTTCAGCCCATTTGGATGTCATTTGCCCATCCAAACCCTTTGTTAAAGACAAACTGTCCAAAACTGTTTTCCAGGTCAGATTTTGTCCGGTTTTGGGAGCCCATTTTCCCCAACCTAAAGTAACCCTAACAACCTGGAATTTTAACCCCTAGATCCTTTTTTGAATTAGCTAAAAGGGTGGGAAAAGAAACCAGAGTCAAACGTGTCCCAAGGAGGCTAAAAGCAAGGAAACTTCTAAAGCTGCTTTTGGGAAGTCAGCCTGCACCATCTCACTTGTTCTGTTTATATCTCCTGAACGGCTGCACCAAATGAGCTCCAAAAGTCGTCATATGAAAGAACACTTTCTAAGCTTTCTAATAAGGTATGTTGGAGCCAATTTGGGTAAGTAAGGACGAAGATACAGCTGCTGAAAGTTGACCCTGCAATCTGGAAAACTGGACAGCAACTGTCAACATCACCTTTTGTACTTTTCTTGCTTTTTGTGCTTCCCTTTTGTCTTGATCCGTTTGGCTTGCATTGTAACCCATGTAATATGAATTTTCAGGCTCCCTCCTATATAAGGGACCTTTAGGAATGTAAGAAGGCAGCTTTGAATATCATGCAATGAAATCTGAGTGTTTTACTCTCCATTGAAACTCCTAGTTGCTTTAGCTTGAATTGGCTAGTTCAAGTGGTGATCTTCTAGGTTCCTTTCTCTTGCTTTGGTGATATTCTGTATCCATAAGTGAAGAAGGAATAGCCCAACTTCTCTTCTAGGTGGCGCCATTGGCTTATCCTAGACAAGAGGGTTGCATTCTATCTTCCAAAACCAGTTAGAGCTACTTGTTTTTGCTTGGTTTGGTTTTCTATCTTTCCCATCTTTTATCTTCATTCTTGGCATCACCTAGGCTACATACATCACTTTGTATCAACTAGTTACAGAATTTAATCACCTTCTAGTTGAGAGAAAGAGACCTAGAGACCCACTTGAGTTGCCAAGCTCAAGATATAACACTAGGAGTTTTTGTAGAGAGAGTTTGAGAACTCACAAATTCATTCATTCAAAGTTGGTTCCAAAATGAGGCTCAAGCTGGTTTTTATCAGCTTATGGCCGAGTTCCCCCCCCTTTCCATGCAGCAAAAACAAGGCCAAGTACATTTGGGAGAGGGAAACACATTACATCCATCACTCATCTAGCTTAACACCTCACCACTAGCTTAATCTACTTCATTAGGGGCCATGATGCCTCCCCAATGATGTGTCAAGCTTACAAAGGTTCTAAAATGCAGCAAAAACAATCAACTCAGCAAGTGGATGAAGCAAAACCCAAGAAATCAGCCCACTTGCACCGGATAGGAAGAAACCGGTTAAAGGGGTGTTTCACTTGTCCTTTTGGCTGGTTAATACCAACACAAGGGGGTGCTTTGGATGGGATTTGAACCCATGACCTGATAAATATTTGTGTCCCCTTTCATGCTGTAAAATTTGACAAAAGTTGGAGCTGAGGAAGTCAACCAATTAGGGCCTTATTTCGAACTGTGCTGGATTGCGCCCTGCAGTGCGCTGTCTCAGGTTTTGGCTTGGTTGACTGACCAAATGGACTCCAAATGCCTTGCAAAAGGTCTTGTTGGAAAGCTAAGATCTTAAGCTTTAAGGGGGTGGTGCGTGCAGGAAATTTCCCCTTCTGCATTTTGCTCCAACAGAGAAACAAAACCGGGTCAGACACGGTATGAACTGGGCAGTTCACTTTCTTCTTTGTGCACACGATTTCTGACTATGGCATGAACTCCTTTGGCCTTCTTGGACTCCCTAGCAGGGGAAGGATCATTGGCAATGGCTTTTTAAGGTTTGGTTGGATGGTCTCCATCATCGAGGCTCTGGTCGTGGTCTCCTCATAGGTTCCTCGTCACTTGAAGTATCAAGGGCATGGCTAACTTCGTGTTCTTGCCTTTTGGAAGCATAATAGGATGACTCTTCGTTCATCTTCTACTTTTGCTTGAGGAAAGCACCCAGTTGCTTACGTAGGTACTCATTTTGTGCTCTCAACTCTTGATTTGAATTCTTCAGCTCTTGGTTAGAAGAAGTAATCTCATGATTACCCTTCAAAATAGTGTCAAGCTTCTCTTCTATGCTCAGACTAGCACTCATGTTTGCACTTGTTCAAGAGAAGATTGAAATCTGACTTGTGTTTGTGAATTGAGGAAGAAAGAAGTTTGGATGCGTGGATTGAATACCAAGCCAAGGAGAAACCCGGGCTCTGATACCAAATATGATGTAAAGGTGCGAGGGGAAAGAAGCCCCAAGCCAACTTCACACCAAAGGGGGCTGAAACTTGGAGGAAAGTCACGAACAGAAGTGGCACGGTCGTGCTGATATGCACGGCCACCCCGTGCCGATGTTCTGCCCACGAAAACTAGGAATGCCTAGTTTTGGCGGTTTGGATGTTCTTGAGTTTTGGTTGTGTTTCTAGCCTTTTGGTGGGCTTGAACTCGTGGGAATGGATGGGGGAGAAGGTAAGGAGAGTGGATTAATGGAGGGGTACGAAGAACACTCAAGTAAAAGAGATTGAAGATGAAGAACACGATGAGTGAAAGAGATTAACTTGAAGATTCAAGCTAATTAAGCGGATTGAGATAGAACTAAACTCTAGGATTAGATACAGAAACACCACTAACCTTTGAGTTTAGGGCCCTTAAGCTTAATTAAGATACAGAATCACCACTTAATCAAGGTTAAGACTCACTTGAACACCACTTAGTTTGGCCTAAACTAAGATAAGCAAGTAAGAATTTGAGAGGAAGCTTTCAAAGCTCTCTACTAAACTTTTCATTCATAAAAACTGAAGTGTTGTTGGCTTCGCCGTGTGTGTTTTACATATGCAGCAAAATAACCAAGCTAGCAAACTCTCACACAAGCACCTCTACCTTTCCTTCCTAGGTAGGAAAGGTATTACAGCCTAATCACACCCGGTTAAGACTAACCGGTTGTTAATCACATTTAGTGCTAAACAAAGTGCATCAAAACTAACTAGGAAAGCAAGACAAATGAGTGTTATAACTTAATTATCTCGTGCTTAGGCCTAAACAACTTGGAAACTCAGCAAAAGACATGTGCACAGCCGAAAAGTGGATCCTCCTTTGCGGCTGTCCAATGAGAAACAAGCTAGCACCTTCTTTGTCTTCCAATGAGAATCAAGAGACAAGCCTTCTTGCAGCCCTTCCCTCATTGGTTGTTCTCTTCCCTAGGCTACCTTGGACATGTGCTAGCATTGAGGGGTGTGCCCATTCAGCATGCTTGAGAGGAGGAAACCCTTGTGATGAAGCAAACAACCGGGCACTCTTGAACCGGGTTCAGGGCAGTAAAATGGCCGGTTGTGAGGCTTGGTTTTCCCTTAGGAAAAGTGATCATGATTTGGGTTTTAAGCCATGGGGGGAAACCATAGGGTGTGCACTAACCTTCCAAAGAAAGAAATTAAGGTTAAAACAACTTTAAACATAGTAACTAAGCCAAAACTTCTAACCGTGCAGAATTGAGCCAATTTAACTATCATGGGAAAAATGCCTTGATCCCTTATCCTCTTGAAGGCATGAAGCGAAACCATTGCTTGAACCTGAAAGCTAACTTCATGAGGATGTCAAAAATGCAAAAATATTAGACTTAAGCCACAATGTAGCTTAAGAAATGAGATGCACAAAACCGGGCATTTTCAGGCGGGCCAAGCCGTGAGGGGCTGTTTGGCCTTCTTACAAAAGGTTTGCCATTTTCTTCATTTGGGACCTTGTTCTTGGATGAGTTGGACTTGTGTCTTCATGATCAAGGTCTTGGCTAGGTAGGACTCCATCAGTTGGTCTTCTCTATTTTGCTCCTTTCCAACTCATGTATCTTTTGGAATTTCTTGCACCGTAGCTGCTGCATCCGTACTTGGCTTTTGATCTAATGGCCTTGGAGTAAGGCCAAGTAGGCTAATAGGGTCAATCCCATAGACCACCTTGAATGGTGATGGACTAGTAACCTTTGCTTGGAGCCCTATTACAAGAAAACTCTGCATGGGGTAAAAGCAAATCCAAGCCTTCGCATGAGGTTTAATCAAAGCCCTTAGAAGTGTTCCTAGGGTTTGATTTGTAACCTTAGTTTACCCATCTGTTTGTTGATGACAAGTGGTACTGTACTTGAGTTTAGTACCCAACTTCTTCCACAAAGTAATCCAAAAATGGCTTAGAAGCTTAGTATCCTGATCAGAAACAATTGATCTAGGTATACCATGTAATCTAGCTACCTCCCTGAAACACAATTCAGCAATGTGTGTAGCATCATTTCTCTTGTTGCATGGAATAAAATGAGACATCTTAGAGAACCTATCTAGTAAGATAGAGGTCTGGTGGTCATCCCTCACTTCCAGAATGTTTAGGCAAGAATCAAAAATCAAAAACAAGCCTAGACATCAAAATATACCATGCTGCCGGGTCAGATTGCACTTACCCATGAAATCTGGTTATGGTCACCTAATTTTGGGGTGACTTAAGTCCTTAATTTTGGTGTTCTCATAAACCCTAGGATGTTAGGTTTCTAATAAAACAAGTTTCAGCCTCATTGGAGTTCATTTACTCATCCAAAACCTATGTTTAAGTCAAACTGCCCTGAAGACAGTTTACATCCAGATTTTACCCGGTTTTGGAGATTATATTTCTTAATCTTCCACGAGGTTTAAGTGTCCAATTTTTGCATCCCTGAAAAGCTTAAGGTCTTAGCTTTGATTTCCAATTAGAATTACCAGATTTGGAGTTCAATTGGTTAGTGAATTTAGCTAATTAGTAAACCTGCGCTGTTTTGGAGTCCAATATGCAAGGTTTGGGAAATCAGGCTCATTCAAGGGGTAAACGAAGTCCAAATGCTATGATTCAAAAAACGAGGGTAAACTAGACATCTTGAGGTTTCCTTGCATGTAAGGAAAGCCAAGATTACTCAGCATTTGAGGTGTCAACCACGAAGCACAAGTCACGGCAGAAACGGGCACCTAGATACCCGGTTGCTTAGCAAGGTGGATTTCCCTCCTAGATGGGTTTGCTTGAGGCGTGTGCTTGCCTACTTGGTCACCTAGAACTGCTTGGTAAGCTGCCACTCAGCCACATAGGAGAATGACACGTGGAAGCATGAAGAACGTGACACATGGCAAGCTATGGACCGGCCACACTTGATGGAACCCCACCTAGTAACGACCTTGACCATGAAATAACTAGTCCAAGTCGTCCAAAAACAATGTCCCAAACCAAGAAGATGGCTCACCTTTGGCAAGGAATCGAAAACAGCACAAACGGGTTAACCGGTCAGCCTAAGCCCGGTTTTGTGCATCTGATTTCCTAAGCCATATGATGGCTTAAGGCCAATATTTTTGCATTTTTGGAATCCTCAGGATGTTAGCTTTCAAGTCCAGGAATTGGTTTCAAATCATGCCACGAAGAGGATGGAGTATCAATGACATTTTCCCAACCGGTCAGAATCGGTCCAGTTCTGCGCGGTTAAAAGTTTAGGTGTGATTACCCTACTTAAACTTTGTTTAACCCTAATTTCTTGATTGGGGGGGGTTTTACACACCTTGAACTTTCCCTCCCACGAGTAAAACCCAGATCATATCCCTTTTTGCTTGGGTTAAACTTAGTCTGAAAATCGGGTGAAACAAACTGACCCTAACCCGGTTGACGTCACAGCAGCACTTTACCTTCTCTAGAGGTTTTCCTTCTCTTCAGCTGAATGGGCACTCTCTTCTATGTTGGCACACGTCCAACGCAACCTAGGGAAGGTCACAACCAATGAAAAAGGGCTGCAAGAAGAATTGTCTCTTGATTCTCATTGGAAGACAAGGAAGGTGCTATCTTGCTTCCTATTGGCCAGCCGCAAAGGGGAGGTCACTTTTTCGGCTGGGCACATGCCTTCCTTGCTACATTTGAAGCTGAATGAGATTAAGGACAAGTTAATAATGTAGTAATCTTCATTTGTCTTGCTTTCCTTGATGCTTTAAGTGTATTTTGATTAGCATTAATTATGTTTGTAACCGATTAACTCTAACCGTGGGAATTAGAGTTAATTAACACCTTTCCTCCCTAGGAGGGTAAGGTGAGGTGTCTTCTAACTTGCTTGCTGAGTAGGAAAGGTTGTAAGGCAAGCAACAAAAGGGAAGGCACGTCCATAATGAAGGGCACTTCAGATTTTGTTCAATGAAAACCGTAGAGAGCTTTTAAAGCTTCCTCACCAAATCCTTGCTTGCTTATCTTAGTTTAGGCCAAACTAAGTGGTATTCAAGTGAGTCTTAACCTTGATTAAGTGGTGATTTTGTATCTTAATCAAGATTAAGGGCCCTAGACTCAAAGGTTGGTGGTGATTACTGTATCCAATCCAAGAGTTTAGCTTATCTCTCTCCTTTGCTTCCTACCGGGTCATTAGCAAGATTGTTTGCTTAATTTTCCAAGGTATTCATCTCCCCCTACCGTGTTCTTCATTCCCCTTCCTTATTCCACTCTTTCTACTACCATTCACCCCCATTTCCTTCAAGTCTACCTCTCCAAAAAGCCAGAAAATCAGTTAGAATTGAAGAGCACTCAAACCGGGCAAAACTAGCCTATCTTAGTTATTTCAGGCAGTGATTCAGCATGGTGTACCCGTGCCCACTAGCACGCCCGTGCCACTTCAGCCCGTGAACTACATTGAGTTTTGAGTCTTCTTTGGTGTAAGGTTAGTGAGTGTGTTCATTCCCATTGACCTTTACATCATATTTGGTATCAGAGCTGAGTTTCATCTTTGGCCTGGTATTGAATCTACGCATCCAAACTCCCTTCTTTTCCATTTCTCAAACACGAACATGAGTACTAGTATGAGCATGGAAGAAAAGCTTGATGCCATTTTGAAGAATAATCATGAGATTACTTCTTCTAATCAAGAACTCAAGGCACAGAACGAGTACCTACGCAAGCAATTGGGTACTTTTCTCAAGCAAAAGCAAAAGCAAAAGCTCAATGAAGAACCATCCTATTTTGCTTCACAAGGCCGAGAGCAAGTGCTTAGTCACAACCTTGAATCCTCAAGTGATGAAGAGTCATTCAGAAGACCACGACAAGAGCCAAGAGGACAAGGTAACTCTAATGATATTAGAGTTGAGATTCCAGAATATGAAGGCAAGCTTGATCCAGAAGACTTCACACTGTGGAGAGGGTATTCGAATACAAGGACGTTCCAGAAGAAAAGAAAGTCAAGTTGGTGGCATTAAGACTACGTAAGTATGCTTCCTTATGGCGGACCAATTTGTGTGCTAAAAGAGTTAGGGAACGTAAGACTAAAATCAGAACTTGGGAGAAAATGAAAACCAAGTTGAAGGCTAGATTCTTACCCCCCTCGTATGTTCAAGATTGTTATTCACAACTTCATAATCTGAATCAAGGTAATCTTAGTGTTGAAGAATACACTAGGGAATTTGAGAAGCTTGTGATTAAATGTGATTTGTAAGAACCAGAAGAGCAAATGATTGTAAGGTACTTGGGAGGACTTGATCCTAAGTACTCTAATGTTGTGGAATTACAAGCTTATACTACATTTGATGAGGTTTGCGTGCTTGCTCACAAGGTTGAGCAACAAAAGAAAGCTAAGCAAACGTTTAAGCCTCCACATCAAAAGCCTCCAATCCGGAACCAACCTTTTAACAAGGGGAGTTCCCAACCAGTTTCTAAGCTACAAAATCCTTTTCCTTTCAATCCACAAAGAACCCAAGCACCACAAAAGGCCCCAGCACCCCTAATTCGACCCAACCCCAATCCTATGAGCACTAGAAGGTGTTTCAAGTGCCAAGGACTAGGCCACATCGCTTCGGAGTGCCCAAACCGCAAGGTGATCACTTTGGCTGAATGGAGGGCCGTGGATGATCAAGAAAAGGAAGCTGAAAATGAAGGTGAAACTGAAGAAGAGCATGAAGAGAGTGATGGGGATCAGCCCCAAGGGGTTCTTCTAGCTCAAGAGGTCATAAAGGCTTTCCCAGGACTAGAAATCAATCAAGAGATGATCACTTGCATTCTACCGGGTTCATCCTGCGCATGGCCCAACTTTCTGACCTTGGTAACCTGATGTCCTGAGGCTTTAAAGCCCAACTTTTGGTGTTCCTGGAAATATGGGAGAGTTAGCTGCCCAATAAATCAAGTTTCATCCCATTTCGATGTCATTTGCCCACCCAACCCCTTTGTTAAAGCCCAACTGCCCAAACTGTTCTTCCAGGCCAGATTGTACCCGGTTTTGGAAGCCCAATTTTCCCTAACCTAAAGTACTCCTAACAACCTGGAATTTTGAAACCTAGATCCCTTTTTGAGTTGGCTAAAAGGGTGGGAAAAGAAACCAGAGTCAAACTTGCCCCAAGGAGGCTAAAAGAGAGGAAACTTCTAAAGGTGCTTTTCGGAAGTCAGACTGCACCATCTCACTTGTTCTGCTCATAACTCCTGAACGGCTGCACCAACTGAGCTCCAAAAGTAGTCACATGAAAGAGCACTTTCTAAGCTTTCTATTAAGTATGTTGGAGCCAATTTGGGTAAGTAGAAAGGGAGATATGGCTGCTCAAAGTAGACCCTGCAAAACTGGAAAGCTGCCAGCAACTGTCAACATCACCTTTTGTACTTTTCTTGCTTTTTGTGCTTCCTCTTTTGTCTTGGTCCGAATTGGCTTGGCTTGTAAACCTTCAATCTGAATTTTGAGGCTCCCTCCTATATAAGGGGCCTTTAGGAATGTAAGAAGGCAGCTTGAATTTGAAATACAAAAGAAAGTGAGTGTTTACTCTCTCTTTGAAATTCCTAGTTGCTTTAACTTGAATTGGCTAGTTCAAGTGGTGTTCTTCTAGGTTCCTCTTCTTGCTTATGGTGGTGATTTAATTCTGTATCCATAAGTGAAGGGGGAATAGCCCAACTTCTCTTCTAGGTGGCGCCATTGGCTTATCCTAGACAAGAGGGTTGCATTCTATCTTCCAAAATCGGTTAGAGCTACTTGTTTTTGCTTGGTTTGGTTTTCTATCTTTCCCATCTTTTATCTTCATTCTTGGCATCTCCTAGGCTACATACATCATCTTGGTATCAGAGCTTAGGCTACCCTCTTGGCCAAGCTTCCACCTCAAACACATTTCTCAAACACAAACCACAAAACGGCCTTTCTTCACCCGCACTGGACAGCATTTTGGCACGGCCTACCCGTGCTTAAGGGCACGACCGTGCCACTGTCTTTCCAGCCACTTTTCACCCTTTGACAGCAAGTTGGCACGGCCTACCCGTGCCTAAATGCACGACCGTGCCACCTCCTTTTCAGCCTATTTTCGTTCTTTTCGTTCACAAAGCTTACACGTCATGTCCTCTAGCCGTACTTCCGAACAAATAGCCGAGCAAGCCTTGAGAGAAAAGGCCGAAATGGAAGCTAGAGTTAAGTATTTGCAATCCCAACTTCAAAAACTCATGAGAGAAAAGAGAAACAACTTGAGGGATTCACCTATTCCAAGTGAATCTAGTGACCTGGAAGAGAGTGATTTGGATCTCAACCCATTTGGATCTCAAAGTGGAGCTAGTAGAGGCTCGAGGAGGCAAGGAAGGCACCATGGAGGTGGCTTCAACGACTTCAAGGTTGACATTCCCGACTTTGAAGGCAAGCTTGATCCGGATGAGTTCTTGGATTGGCTACAAACCGTGGAGAGAGTGTTCGATTACAAGGACATCCCGGATGAAAAGAAGGTAAAACTAGTAGCCCTTAAACTTCGAAAGTATGCTTCTACTTGGTGGGCTAATGTTTTATCTAAGAGGACTAGGAAGGGGAAGGGGAAGATTAAAACTTGGAGGAAAATGAAAGAAAAACTCAAAGAGAAGTTCCTTCCCTCTCACTACCTTCAAGAGAACTTTTCTAGATTCCACCATTTGAAACAAGGGTCTCTAGGTGTGGAGGAATATACGAGGGAATTTGAGCAATTGATCATAAAATGTGACCTTAAGGAGGATGAGGAACAAACTTTGGTGAGGTATCTTGGTGGGTTGGATGAGAAGATAGCCCATATAGTAGAATTGTACCCATACACCACCCTTGATGAGTTAAGCTCTTTAGCTCATAAGGTGGAACTACAAAAGAAAGCTAGGGGGAAGAGTGAGGCCTTTAAACCACAAAATCGTGCCTACACTCCTCAAAGGCCTTCCTACACTACCCCAAAGCCCTTTAACCCTCCAAACCCGAAACCACCTCCACCTACGGTCCCCAAAACAGCCCCTCAAGTGCCCACAAAACCAAAGGAGACAAGGCGGTGCTTTAGGTGCCAAGGCCTAGGACACATTGCATCCGAGTGTCCAAACAAGAGAGTGGTTACCCTAGCCGAGTACCAAGCATCTTTTGAGGAGGAAATGGAGGAAGAGAAGGAGTTGTACTTGAATGAGGCCCTAGAAGAAGTAGAGGAGGGTCCGGATGAAGGTGAACTCTTGGTGGTTAGGCGAGCTTTGAGTGGGTTGGCTACTCAAGATGGGAACGAACAAAGGGAGGCCATCTTTCACACAAGATGCACCATAGGAGGCAAAGTATGCTCCCTCATCATTGATAGAGGGAGTTGCACCAATGTGGCATCCAATGATGCATATTCCCATATGCATCATTTTTATTTAAGGTCAACTTCCAAGAAGAAAAGTGTCAAATAAGAGCGTGCATGGGAACTCTCATATTTTCTCTTATTATGTGAGTTCAAGGACTTTAGACACCATGAAGAAGTCAAGCAAGTGGCGAAAATCTGGATAAAACTCATATTCCTTCCGGAAGAATTGGTGCCCGATTCCCACAACTTGAGGCTCCACATGGTTTTGAAGTTTAAGATCTCAGCTTTCAAACAAGCCCAATTATGTTTAATTTGGACGTCGTTTGGTTGGGCTAAATATTACTCAAAGAAGACATGTCCTGTTCCAGTCCAGTTCTGATATAGGTGTAATATTCGGACCATAACTTTTGATCTACTTATCCAAATTGAGCAAATGAGCCCATTCTGGAAAATAGATTTCCAGGGATTTCTAACAAGCCCAAAATCACCTTATTTGGACGTGTGAGCTGAGAGAAATGCTCAGTTGAAGTGAAGGCTGCTGCATGGAGTTAATGCTGGGCAAATGAAGAGACATAGGTTACATGACATCACCTTGCTGACATCATGCACGACTTGGATGGATTTCTTCAGCTGATAGGAAGTCTAGAATGTTCATTGTAACCTCCCCCATTCCTTTAAGTTGTGTCTTTTTATTTTTCCTAAGTCTTTTCAATTTTCTAGTTTTAATTGCTAGGAGTTTTTAAGTCTTTTGGTTATCTTTGTTTAGCCTATAAATAGGTGGGTTATGTAGTTGCATTTGAATTCAGAGTTGTAAGCTTTCCCAAGTGAAATACAATTACCTTTGAGTGTGATTCTCAAAAGTATTCCAAATCCCTAGTTCTATATCTTGAATTTTGGCAAGTTCAAGTGGTGTTCTAGGTTCTCTTTTCTTTTCCAATTGGAGTGATTCCTTGGAGAAGACGAGAGGATTTGCCCAAGATCAAGTCCTTGAGTGGCTCCGCGAAGGATTATCTCAAGTGCAAGGTCTTGTTTATCCTTTGTCCTCTTTTGTTATTATTTTCATTCCATCTCAATCAACCTTCCATTTTCTCTTTACTTTGGTTCAATTCTTATTTGGGTTTATTTGAGTTTGATTTGGTTCACTTACCACCCACATATACATCACCCTTATTCTTTGAATTTGGTCACTTTGGACTCTCATATACATCATCCAAGACCTTGGTGGACAAGCTTCAACTCACGGCATCTCCACACCCCTTTCCATACACCATTCAATGGCTCAACCAAGGCAAAGGTATTCATGTTTCATCCCGTTGCTTAGTTACTTGGAGCATTGGAAAGAATTATAAGGATGAGATTTGGTGTGATGTGATTCCCATGGATGCATGTCATGTACTCCTTTTTGATAGAAATGTTATGCATGATGGCCGGATGAACACCTACTCCTTCATCTTAGACCACAAGAAAATCACCCTAACCCCCATTCGTCCTTCCCAACTCCTCAAGCCAAAAGAAACCCCATAAAAAGACATCCTCCTCTCCAACCTCCTCAAGGCCGAAAACCATGAGTTTGAATCATTCAAGGAATGGCTTTTACTTGGCCTAGAGAAAACCGAAACCATCACTCATTCCCACCCCCTCCTAATCCCTATTCTCCAAACCTATGATCATGATGGAGGTCCATCCCCTAACGTGATCCATAGCCATCAAGGGAGCCCAAAAGGTCCAAACCTCATGTCCAAGATGCAAGAAATCAGCCTAAGGGAGCAAGGAAACTATTTCCTCAAAACTGGAATTTCAGGCGTGCACAAACCCGGTTTTGTGCACGTTATTTCCTAAACTTCCCAAGGCTAAAATGGGGTTGCAGGAAGCCTAAGTTTAAGTTCAAGACGTGCTCTTTCCATCAAGACCTCTTCCAAGTCATTTGGAGTTCATTTGATACCTCAAAACTCCAAGCAAAGTCAATCACTATATTCTGGCGCTGAACTGGGTAGGGCTGAAACAAGAGGCTGTTTGGGGGCCCATCTCTCTTCTATTTGGCTTGAAACTTTTATGGCTTGAAAGTACTTTAAAAATATTATCAAGTGACCACAAAAAACCTCAGCCAAATTACACTCATGAGGAGCTATTAACCACCAAAACAAGGGCTGAAACACCCTTTTAACCGGTCCTAGGCCAGCCGGGTACAAGAGAGAGTGATGAGGTGTTTTTGTTGCTCTAATCCATGCTTAGCCACTTGCAAGAGTCATTATGGGAAGTACCAAGCTGCCAAGGAAGCTTCCATTCACCCCAAGATCGACACATCATCCTCAAGATTAGCATTGAAGAGGTGTCAAGTGGAGGATGCATCTATCCTTTTTTGCTTTGATTTGATCTTTGTATTTTTGCCTAGTTTAGCTTATAGTGCAACCTAGGGCCTATGATTTGTACTTGAAACTTTTGTATTAATACCCCCACAAGCCCTTGGCCGGCCACTATCAAGCAATTGCATGAAATGAAGTTGAGCTTTGCTCCTTTGAATCCTCAAACTCTCTTCTAGCTTATCTCATCTCTTGGCCAAGTTGAGTGGTGATCTAGTAAGAGTCTTAACTTCCTTCTTGGTGGTGTTTCTGTATCCAAGAGGTTGTTAAGGGCCCTAACATCAAACCTTGGTGGTGTTTCTGTATCCAAGGTAGGTGTTAGTTCCGGTTCTAACATCCCCAACTCAAGGTGAGTTTGTGAATTCAAAGTTGCCTTGTTGCTACCATCCATTGCATTCATTCCACCCTCTTTCCCATCCTCTTGGTTTCCCCCTTGAGGATACACCATATTTGGTATCAGAGCTAAGGCTTCCCTAGGCCTAAGCTTGCTGCCCAACACCCTTCCAAACACCCCAAACACATTCCCCCTCAAAAAATACCAAACCGTGCTTCACGGTTTTTCACCAGCCAGAAACTCGGCACGGTCACCCCGTGCCAAAGAGCACGACCGTGCCACCCTCACATTGCAGCCACGCTTTCTTTTCCACCCACAACCAGTACATCAGCACGGTCACCCCGTGCCACTACGCACGACCGTGCCACCTCTTCCCAGCCACACCCCAAACTTCGTCACGTCCAGACCCTGAGCACGGTCACACCGTGCCACCAAGCACGCCCGTGCCAATTCCTGTCCGTGAGGTTCCATCTTATTTCAACATGAGCACTGCTAGCATGACCATGGAGGAAAAGTTTGAGGCTCTCATGAGGAATTATGAGGCCTTGAGGCTACAAAATGAAGAGATCAAAGGTCAGAACGAGTATTTGAGGCGACAACTTGGAGACTCCTTGAAGCAAAAGCGTAAGGAGATTAGGAGTTCCCGGTCTTCTAACTCTTCCGACTCCGAGCCAGAAGCAAGAGAAGCCCCACACTTGAGTTCATCAAGTGAGGAGGAGGCTTATGAAAGATCAAGAAGAGGAAGGCGAACAACCTCTCACCAAGGAGACATCCGAGTGGAAATTCCGGAGTTTGAAGGGAAGCTAGACCCCGATGAGTTCCTAGAATGGTTGCAAACTGTCGAGAGGATCTTCGACTACAAAGAGATTTCCGAGGGAAATAAGGTAAAACTTGTTGCCCTTAGACTTCGTAAATATGCTTCTCTTTGGTGGTCCAACCTTTGTGCTAAGAGAGTTAGGCAAGGGAAGGGAAAGATTAGGACATGGGAGAAAATGAAAGCCAAACTCAAAGCCCGTTTCCTACCCCCATCCTACCTACAAGATAATTACTCTCAACTTCACAATCTTACCCAAGGAAACTTGAGTGTTGAGGAGTACACTAGGGAATTTGAGAAGTTGTTGATCAAGTGTGACTTGAGGGAGCCCGAAGAGCAAACCATAGTGAGATATTTGGGTGGTTTAGATCCTAGATATGCTCATGTGGTAGAGTTGCAACAATACACCACTTTTGATGAAGTGTGTGTATTAGCCCACAAAGTTGAACAACAAAGGAAATCCAAGCTCTACAAAAGAGAACCTCCCAAACCCTTTCCCAAGAGCCAACCTTTCAACAAGGGGAGCTCTTACCCACCTCCCAAACCCACGGTTACTACACCCTCACCTCCACAAAAGAACCAAGCTCCACAAAAAAGTCCACCACCCCAAAACCGTCCCAACCCTAAGCCAAATGACCAAAGGAGATGTTTCAAATGTCAAGGTCTTGGGCACATTGCTTCGGAGTGTCCAAATAGGAGGATTATTACCTTGGCCGAGTGGGATGAGAAGAGGGAAGAAGAGGGAGTAGAGGAGGAAGAGAGAGAAGGTGTGTATTATATGGAGGAACAAGAGGAAGTGATTGAAGAGGCCGATGAGGGAGAGTTGCTTGTGTTGAGGAGAGCTTTGAGCACAAAAAAAGGAGAACTTGAAGAACAAAGGGAGAACATCTTTCATACAAGATGTACTATTCAAAGCAAAGTGTGTTCCCTCATCATTGATGGAGGGAGTTGTGCAAATGTGGCTTCCGTGACTATGGTGGAAAAGCTTGGCCTTCAAGCTTCGGCTCATCCTCACCCCTACAACATTCAATGGCTAAATCAAGGTAAGGGGTTGCAAGTTAATTCAAGGTGCTTGATTTCATTTTCAATTGGGAAGCACTATCATGATGAATTGTGGTGTGATATCATCCCCATGGATGCATGTCACCTTTTGTTGGGGAGACCTTGGTTGTTTGATCGGAAGGTCATACATGATGGCTATCTAAACACCTACACCTTCCACAAAGATGGGAAGAAGATCACCCTTGCCCCATTAAGCCCTTCCCAACTCCACAAAAGTAAGCCCCAACCAAGCCATGACCATTCGGACATGCTTCTAGCCGTGAGTGAACCTCTCCTTAAGGCTTCTCACCATGAATTCAAGGCCTTTAAGGAGTGGATCCTAGCCACCCTTGAAGAATCCGAAACCTCCACACCATCACATCCTCTAGCCATTTCCCTCCTTGAACATTTTAGCCATGTCTTCCCCGAAGAAATACCCCCCGGCTTACCACCACAAAGAACCATCCAACACCATATTGATCTCATACCCGGTTCCATTCTCCCAAACAAACCGGCTTACCGGACAAACCCCAAAGAAACCATGGAAATCCAAAGGCAAGTTGATGAGCTTATGGATAAGGGGTTGATTAGAGAGAGCTTGAGCCCTTGTGCGGTTCCGGCCCTCCTTGTGCCAAAGAAAGATGGAAGCATGCGTATGTGTGTTGATAGTCGGGCAATCAACAAGATAACCATCAAGTATAGATATCCAATTCCCCGCCTTGAGGATATGCTTGATGAGTTATATGGTTCTAGTGTGTTCTCTAAGGTGGATTTGAGAAGTGGTTACTACCAAATCCGCATTAGAGAGGGAGATGAATGGAAGACGGCCTTCAAAACCAAAGGAGGCTTGTATGAGTGGCTAGTCATGACATTCGAATTGTCAAATGCTCCAAGTACCTTCATGCGGCTCATGAACCAAGTGTTCCGGCCCTTCATTGGAAAATTCGTTGTGGTGTATTTTGATGACATCCTCATCTATAGCAAGAATGAAGAAGAGCACCTTCAACACCTCACACAAGTCATGAAGGTTCTAGAGAAGGAAAAGCTCTACGGTAACCTCAAGAAGTGTGCATTTTTCACTCATGAGGTCACCTTCCTTGGTTACATTGTCACAAGTGAAGGCATCAAAGTTGATGAGAGTAAAGTGGAAGCAATTCGGTCTTGGCCAACCCCAAGAGTATTCATGATGTGCGAAGTTTCCATGGGCTTGCCTCATTCTATAGGCGGTTCATTAGAAACTTTAGTACCATTATGGCCCCTATGACCGAGGTTATCAAAGGCACATCATTCAAGTGGACTCCCAAAGCCCAAGAAGCCTTTGAAACCATCAAGTCCAAGCTCACCCAAGCACCGGTTCTTGCCTTGCCATGCTTTGATAAAGTGTTTGAGGTAGAGTGTGATGCCTCGGGAGTTGGCATTGGAGGAGTCCTCACTCAAGAAGGGCGGCCCTTAGCCTTCTTTAGTGAGAAGCTTTGTGACTCAAGGAGAAAGTACTCCACGTATGATAAGGAGTTCTATGCAATAGTGAGGTGCCTTGAGCATTGGAATCATTACTTGGTGGCTAGTGAGTTCATCTTGCACTCCGATCATGAAGCCTTGAAATACATTCAAGGGCAACATAAGCTTAACTCACGGCATGCCAAGTGGGTGGAGTTCCTCCAATCTTTTAACTTCACCATCAAGCACAAATCCGGAAAGCTCAATCAAGGAGCCGATGCCTTGTCAAGGAGGCAGTTACTTCTATTCCAACTTGATGCTTGCATCCTTGGCTTTGAGCACTTGAAGTCCCTATATGAGAATGATGAAGAATTGGGAGAGCTCTACAAAGAATGCCTTCGGCACCCTAAAGGTGATTTCCTTGTCCAAGATGGCTTTTTATTCAAGGGTTCAAGATTATGTGTGCCTAAGTGTGGCACGAGAGAGTTGCTTATTCGTGAGGTCCATGGTGGATCTTTAGCCGGTCACTTTGGAGAAAACAAGACCCTTACGATGTTAAGGGAACATTATTATTGGCCGAGTATGAGCAAAGATGTCCAAGATGTGTTGAAGAGATGTGCAACTTGTCAAGTTGCCAAGAGTCACCTCCTACCCCACGGTCTCTACACACCCCTACCCACTCCCAATCATCCTTGGGAAGATGTAAGCATGGACTTCATCCTTGGCCTCCCAAGGACACAAAGGGGTAAAGATTCGATCTTTGTTGTTGTTGATCGTTTCTCTAAGATGGCCCATTTCATACCTTGTACCAAGACCAATGATGCCACCCACATTGCCGAGTTATACTTCAAGGAAGTAATGAGGCTACATGGCATCCCTAGATCCATTGTTTCGGATAGGGATACCAAGTTCCTTAGCCATTTTTGGGTGACACTTTGGAAGAAGATGGGAACCAAGCTCAAGTATAGCACTTCATGCCACCCTCAAACGGATGGGCAAACCAAAGTCACCAACCGGACTTTGGGAACCCTCTTAAGAGTGCTAGTGAAATCCAACCTCAAAGCTTGGGACTTAGCCTTGCCACAAGCCGAATTCGCCTTCAACAAGTCACCTAGCAAGGCCACCGGTTTATCACCATTCAAGGTAGTCTATGGGATGGATCCTTTAAGTCCCCTTGATCTTACTCCAAGAGAAATGAATGAGAAGCCTCACATGGAAGCTAGCAAACGGGTGGAGGAGCCCAAAAATTCCATGAAACCGTGAAGGCCAAGATTGAGAAGGCCAATGCCTCATACAAAGACCATGCCAACAAGCATAGAAAGAAGATGGTGTTCCACCCCGGTGATTTGGTATGGGTTCACTTAAGGAAGGAACGGTTTCCTTCTAAGAGGAAGAGCAAATTGATGCCAAGGGCCGATGGTCCTTTTGAAGTGTTGGAACGCATCAATGATAATGCATACAAGATCAATTTGCTCGGTGAGTATGGAGTTTCGGCTACTTTCAACATAGCCGACCTTAGCCCTTATGAGGATGATGATAATCTTATCAATTTGAGGGCAAATTCTCTTCAACAAGGGGAGGATGATGGAGGTCCATCCCCTAACGTGATCCATAGCCATCAAGGGAGCCCAAAAGGTCCAAACCTCATGTCCAAGATGCAAGAAATCAGCCTAAGGGAGCAAGGAAACTATTTCCTCAAAACTGGAATTTCAGGCGTGCACAAACCCGGTTTTGTGCACGTTATTTCCTAAACTTCCCAAGGCTAAAATGGGGTTGCAGGAAGCCTAAGTTTAAGTTCAAGACGTGCTCTTTCCATCAAGACCTCTTCCAAGTCATTTGGAGTTCATTTGATACCTCAAAACTCCAAGCAAAGTCAATCACTATATTCTGGCGCTGAACTGGGTAGGGCTGAAACAAGAGGCTGTTTGGGGGCCCATCTCTCTTCTATTTGGCTTGAAACTTTTATGGCTTGAAAGTACTTTAAAAATATTATCAAGTGACCACAAAAAACCTCAGCCAAACTACACTCATGAGGAGCTATTAACCACCAAAACAAGGGCTGAAACACCCTTTTAACCGGTCCTAGGCCAGCCGGGTACAAGAGAGAGTGATGAGGTGTTTTTGTTGCTCTAATCCATGCTTAGCCACTTGCAAGAGTCATTATGGGAAGTACCAAGCTGCCAAGGAAGCTTCCATTCACCCCAAGATCGACACATCATCCTCAAGATTAGCATTGAAGAGGTGTCAAGTGGAGGATGCATCTATCCTTTTTTGCTTTGATTTGATCTTTGTATTTTTGCCTAGTTTAGCTTATAGTGCAACCTAGGGCCTATGATTTGTACTTGAAACTTTTGTATTAATACCCCCACAAGCCCTTGGCCGGCCACTATCAAGCAATTGCATGAAATGAAGTTGAGCTTTGCTCCTTTGAATCCTCAAACTCTCTTCTAGCTTATCTCATCTCTTGGCCAAGTTGAGTGGTGATCTAGTAAGAGTCTTAACTTCCTTCTTGGTGGTGTTTCTGTATCCAAGAGGTTGTTAAGGGCCCTAACATCAAACCTTGGTGGTGTTTCTGTATCCAAGGTAGGTGTTAGTTCCGGTTCTAACATCCCCAACTCAAGGTGAGTTTGTGAATTCAAAGTTGCCTTGTTGCTACCATCCATTGCATTCATTCCACCCTCTTTCCCATCCTATTGGTTTCCCCCTTGAGGATACACCAGATCATGTGTTCCCACAAGAAATACCTCATGGCCTACCCCCTCAAAGGACCATCCAACACAAGACAGACCTCATTCCCGGATCCACCCTTCCAAATAAACCGGCCTATAGAATGAACCCACAAGAAACCCAAGAAATCCAAAGACAAGTGGATGAACTTTTGGCCAAAGGAATGATTCGGGAGAGTTTGAGTCGATGTGCCGTTCCGTCCTTATTGGTTCCAAAGAAGGATGGAAGCATGAGGATGTGTGTGGATAGTAGGGCTATCAACAAGATTACTATTAAGTACCGCTATCCCATCCCTAGGTTGGATGGTGTATCCTCAAGGGGGAAACCAAGAGGATGGGAAAGAGGGTGGAATGAATGCAATGGATGGTAGCAACAAGGCAACTTTGAATTCACAAACTCACCTTGAGTTGGGGATGTTAGAACCGGAACTAACACTTACCTTGGATACAGAAACACCACCAAGGTTTGATGTTAGGGCCCTTAACAACCTCTTGGATATAGAAACACCACCAAGAAGGAAGTTAAGACTCTTACTAGATCACCACTCAACTTGGCCAAGAGATGAGATAAGCTAGAAGAGAGTTTGAGGATTCAAAGGAGCAAAGCTCAACTTCATTTTATGCAATCGCTTGATAGTGGCCGGCCAAGGGCTTGTGGGGGTATTAATACAAAAGTTTCAAGTACAAATCATAGGCCCTAGGTTGCTGATGTAAGTCCAAGGGAAGGATAGCAACCCAAGTTAACTCACGTCGAAGGAAGCTAGAAATCAAGCAATTTCTCACGGCCAGGAGTGGCCGGCCGTGCTTGATGGCACGGTGTGACCGTGCCAATTCACTGCCTAGCTTGCCTAGGAAAGCTCTTCTTCACGGTTTTGTGATAGCTTTGAAGGTTTTTGAAAGTTCGATGCAATCAGCTATGTCAAGGCTTGATTTTGTGTGGATAAGAGGAATCAAAGGAGTAAGGAAGTGAGGGAAGTAAAGGAGGATAAAAAGACACTAAGAAGAACAAAGGTAATTCATGGTTTAAGAGGAGTGAAACCAAGAACTAGTTTGTGAACTTCAAGAGTGTTTAATGAAACTTGGATAGTTCTAAGCTAGATGATTAGATAAGATACACCACTAATCATTTAGCTTAGGGCCCTCAATCTTGGATTAGGATAAGATTCACCACCTAACCAAAGATTGAGACTCACTTGATCACCACCTTAATCGGCCACAATTAAGGATAAGCAAGTTAAGTGTTTAGGAAATCACAAGACACAAAGTCTTTTCTCTCTACTGAAAATTCAACTCTCTTCCTTCAAAATGAACATACAAGGCTTTATATGGCCTTGAGAGTACACAAATGAGCTTTCCTTCCAAGGGAGGAAAGTCATTAAACTTGCTAATCACTTCCTAACACACGGTTTACTCTAATACAAACCAAAAGCTGAAAGCTTATTTTACAAAGCACTTAAATTATCTTCCTAAACCTTTCCTATGCATTAAGGAATGTAGATGACTCATTTTACTAGCTAGGAAGGTAAGAGTGCACGGCTAGCCACCTCAAAAGGACTGAAGAATGCATGTGTGCCATGTCATGCTTGAGTGGTCGAATGAGGGCTTGCAAAATGGTGATGTTTCACTTGCTCCACGTGTCTCTCTCTCAAGTAGCTGAGTGGTGCTTGATCAAGCAGCTCAAAATGACCTGCTTGGCAGCCTTCCACCTTAAGCAAACCCCTTGAAGGAGGAAAACCACCAAGCTAAGCAACCGGGTGTCAAGCAGCCGGTTTCTGCCTCCACTTGCAACGCATGTTTGACACCTCAAATGATGACTATTTGCTACGTTTCTTACATGGTTGGAAACCTCAAGATGTCTAGTTTACCCTCCATTTGGAATCGTAGCATTTGGACATCATTTGCCCCCTGAACAAACCAGAAAACCAAAACCGTGCATTTTACAGTGCAATCCGGACAGGTTCAAGAGATGAACTGTTTTAAGTAACCAAATGAATTCCAAATGATATGAAACCAATTGGACTTAAAAGTTAACATCCTGAACTTGATAATCATCCAAAAAACGGACACCAAAATATGCTTTAGGCCGATGTAATAAGATAGCAAAAACCGGGTAAAAATCTGGATGAGAACCCGGGTGTATCACCTTGTGTGTTTGCCATCAAGTGACTCATGGCCGTGACTTTGGAGTTGATTTCTTGATTATTTTGGACCAATGAAACATTATTAGACCTTGAGGATGGACCTCCATCATTCTCCCCTTGTTGGGAAGATTTGATCCTCAAATCAGAAAGGTAACCATCTGCTTCATAAGGGCTTAAATCAGCAACGTTAAACGTAGCTGATACTCCATAATCTCCTGGTAACTCTACCTTGTAAGCATTATTGTTGATCTTCTCCAAAATCTCGAATGGACCATCCGCTCTAGGCATCAATTTAGTTTTCCTTTTGGAAGGAAAACGTTCTTTACGAAGATGAATCCAAACCAAATCACCTGGCTTAAAAAGCTTCTCCCTTTTATGCTTGTTAGCTTGGGCCGTGTATGAAAGTGTAGTTTTCTCAATCTTGGCCTTTACTAACTCATGCAACTTCTGGATTTCTTTCACCCTAGTAGCGGCATCCGCACTTGGCTTTTGATCTAATGGTAGTGGTACAAGATCAAGTGGACTTAGGGGATCAATTCCATAGACCACCTTAAAGGGAGATAGACCAGTAGCCTTGCTTGGAGTCTTATTGTAAGCAAACTCAGCATGTGGAAGTAACAGATCCCAAGCTTTGATGTGGTTTTTAATCAGAACCCTTAATAAAGTACCAAGGGTTCGATTAGTAACCTCGGTTTGCCCATCTGTTTGTGGATGACAAGTGGTACTGTACTTGAGTTTGGTACCCAACTTTTTCCACAAAGTAATCCAAAAGTGACTTAAAAACTTCGTATCTCGATCTGAGACCATGGAACGAGGAATTCCATGAAGTCTCATAACCTCCTTGAAATACAATTCAGCAATATGAGTGGCATCATTAGTCTTGTTGCAGGGAATGAAATGAGCCATCTTCGAAAATCGATCCACGACCACAAAGATAGAATCTTTATTCCTTTGTGTCTTTGGTAAACCAAGTATGAAATCCATACTAACGTCCACCCAAGGCAACGTAGGAATAGGAAGTGGCGTGTATAGTCCCTGGGGAAGCGAATGACTCTTCGCAATTTGACACGTACTGCACCTTCTAATGATGTCTTGAACGTCCTTCTCCATGCCTGGCCAATAATAATGTTCCCTAAGCATAGTTAGGGTCTTGTCTTCGCCAAAATGGCCAGCTAAAGATCCAGCATGGACTTCTCGAATTAACAACTCACGAGTGCTGCATTTGGGGACACATAACCGAGCACCTTTAAAGAGAAACTCTTCTTGAATTAAGAAGTCCCCTTTGGGATGTTTAGTACACTCAGAATATAACACCCCAAAATCTTCATCATTCTGATATAACGCCTTTAGATGCTCAAATCCAAGGATACAAGCATCTAATTGGAACATCAATAGATAACGCCGTGATAGAGCATCGGCGCCTTGATTCAGTTTGCCGGACTTATGCTTGATAGTAAAGTGAAAGGACTGTAGGAATTCCACCCATTTAGCATGGCGCGAGTTTAACTTGTGTTGGCCTTGAATATACTTCAAAGCCTCGTGATCTGAATGCAGAATAAACTCACTGGCAATCAAATAGTGGTTCCAATGTTCTAGACATCGAATGATGGCGTAGAATTCCTTGTCATAAGTTGAATATCTCTTCCTGGTATCACATAACTTCTCACTGAAGAAGGCCAAAGGGCGTCCTTCTTGAGTAAGAATGCCTCCAATACCAACCCCAGAAGCATCGCATTCAACTTCAAAGACTTTCTCAAAACACGGTAGGGCTAAAACTGGTGCTTGAGTTAGTCTCTCTTTCACTTCTTCAAAGGCTGCTTGGGCTTTAGGATTCCAAGTGAATGAGGAACCCTTAAGAATCTCGGTCATAGGAGCTAAGATAGTGCTGAAATTTCGTATGAACCTCCTATAGAAAGAGGCCAAGCAATGAAAGCTTCGAACGTCATGAATGCTCTTAGGAACAGGCCAAGTTCGAATAGCCTCAATCTTGCTTTCATCCGCCTTAATACCATCTCCAGAAACAATATAACCTAAGAAGGTAACTTCATGAGTAAAGAAGGTACACTTCTTTAGGTTCCCGAATAACTTCTCCTTTTCAAGAACGAGCATCACCTGAGTTAAATGATCTTGATGTTCTTGCTCATTCTTACTGAACACCAATATATCATCGAAGTAACAACCACGAACTTGCCCAAGTATGGTCGAAATACTTGATTCATTAACCTCATAAACGTACTAGGGGCATTAGAAAGACCGAAAGGCATGACTAACCATTCATATAATCCGCCCTTAGTCTTGAAAGCAGTTTTCCACTCATCACCCTCCCTAATACGAATCTGATAATAACCACTCCTTAAATCAATCTTGCTAAACACCTTAGAGCCATGTAACTCATCCAACATATCTTCAAGCCTAGGTATAGGGTACCTATACTTGATAGTGATCTTGTTTATGGCCCTACTGTCAACACACATCCTCATACTACCATCCCTTTTCGGAACCAAAAGAGCAGGAACAGCACACGGGCTTAAGGATTCTCGCACCAACCCCTGGAATATCAGTTCTTCAACTTGTCGTTGAATCTCTTGAGTTTCCTTGGGATTTGTCCTGTAGGCTGGCTTATTAGGCAGAATGGATCCTGCGATAAGGTCAATATGATGTTGAATGTCACGCTTTGGGGGTAAACCCAAAGGTATCTCTTCTGGAAATAGGTGACTGAACTGATTTAATATGACCTTGGCTATGGGATGGGATGGAAGTGGTGTTTGTGGCTCATCTTGTACTTGCAATATCCACTCTTTCAAGGCTTTGAACTCATGTTGAGAGGCCTTTAAAAGTGGTTCAACATATGTCAAAAGCAAGTCAGATTGATTTTGGCTTTTTTGTGGTTTCATTTTGTGGAGTTCGGATGGTGACATAGGATTCAGAGTAATCTTCTTGCCATCTTTGGAAAAGGAATAAGTATTAAGATAACCATTATGCATAACCTTTCTGTCATACATCCATGGTCGTCCTAACAGAATATGACAAGCATCCATGGGGATAATATCACACCAAAGTTCATCTTGGTAATTCTTACCAAGAGAGAATGAAATCAAGCAACGAGAGTTAACTTGTAATCCCTTGCCTTGATTTAACCATTGAATGTTGTATGGGTGTGGGCGTGCCATGGACTGAAGGTTTAGTTTCTCAATCATATTCAATGAAACAACGTTGGCACAACTTCCTCCATCGATGATTAACGAGCACACTTTGCCTTGGACTGTACACCGTGAGTGAAAGATGTTCTCACGTTGTTCATCCTTAGCAACTCGTTGATTGCTCAATACCCTTCGAATTACTAGCATCTCACCTTCATCTGCGTTTTCCACAAACTCCTCCTGATCATCTTCATGATCGCTCTCAGCATCTTCTGCCTTTTCCTCTTCTTTCTCCTCGGCAAATTCTCCCTCTATGGCTTCCCATTCAGCTAAGGTGACTACCTTTCGACTAGGACAATCAGAAGCAATGTGTCCTAAGCCTTGGCACTTGTAACACCTTCTTTGGCTTACAGGGTATGGGTTTGGACGTGGGGGGTTTGATGGTGGTGGCCTTTGAGGAGCTTGGTTTTTTTGTGGATTAGATGGGAAAGGGGTGGATTAGATGGGAAAGTGGTAGATGATTTAGGCTGAGGTGTGGTACTCCCCTTGTTTAAGGGTTGCCCACGGTTTGGTGTAGAATAAGGCTTGAATGAATCACGAACATTCATTCTAGACTTTCTTTGTTGCTCCACCTTGTGTGCTAGGACCCACACTTCGTCAAAGGTGGTATAAGCTTGCAACTCAACCACGTTAGCTATCCTAGGATCAAGCCCTCCTAGGTAACGTACCATGGTCTGCTCTTCAGGCTCATGAATGTCACATTTGATCATGAGTTTTTCAAACTCATGAGTATATTCTTCAACGCTCATCTTGCCTTGATTCAAATGATGAAAGAGCATGTATTGATCTTGGACATACGTAGAAGGCAAAAATCGTGCCTTCATCTTGGCTTTCATTTTGTCCCAAGTAGCAATCTTACTCTTCCTTTCTCTAGTTCTCTTAGCATTAAGGTTTGTCCACCATAAGGAGGCATATTTCCTTAATCTAAGAGCAACTATTTTGACTTTCTTATCTTCTGGAATCTCCTTGAATTCAAAAATACGCTCCACCGTTTGTAACCATTCAATGAACTCATCAGGATCTAACTTACCCTCGAACTCAGGAATATCAACCTTGATCTCATTAGAGTTGAAAGTAGGTCGCACTCTTCTTTGCATTCTTTCAAATGGTACTTCTTCTTCAGAGAACTCATTGCTAGCTTCCTCTTCATAGCCATAGTCTGTTCCAGTCCGAATGCTTGGTGATTCTTGAAGTTTCTGCTTTTGTTTCACATGGTTTCCAAGCTGTTTCCTCAAGTACTCATTTTGTGCTTTGAGTTCTCGATTACTCACACTCATTTCTTGCATTTGCTTAGAAAGAACTTTAAGCTTTTCTTCCACAGACATGCTAGTACTCATTGTGATCACAGGAATGAACGGTTTGTGTTTGATTGTGTTTGAAATGATTTCAGAGATAAGCTGGGAATGACGTGGGGTTCAGGCCAAGTTCTGAACTTGCTCTGATACCAAAATTGATGTAAGTCCAAGGGAAGGATAGCAACCCAAGTTAACTCACGTCGAAGGAAGCTAGAAATCAAGCAATTTCTCACGGCCAGGAGTGGCACGGCCGTGCTTGAGGGCACGGGGTGACCGTGCCAATTCACTGCCTAGCTTGCCTAGGAAAGCTCTTCTTCACGGTTTTGTGATAGCTTTGAAGGTTTTTGAAAGTTCGATGCAATCGGCTATGTCAAGGCTTGATTTTGTGTGGATAAGAGGAATCAAAGGAGTAAGGAAGTGAGGGAAGTAAAGGAGGATAAAAAGACACTAAGAAGAACAAAGGAAATTCATGGTTTAAGAGGAGTGAAACCAAGAACTAGTTTGTGAACTTCAAGAGTGTTTAATGAAACTTGGATAGTTTTAAGCTAGATGATTAGATAAGATACACCACTAATCATTTAGCTTAGGGCCCTCAATCTTGGATTAGGATAAGATTCACCCCCTAACCAAAGATTGAGACTCACTTGATCACCACCTTAATCGGCCACAATTAAGGATAAGCAAGTTAAGTGTTTAGGAAATCACAAGACACAAAGTCTTTTCTCTCTACTGAAAATTCAACTCTATTCCTTCAAAATGAACATACAAGGCTTTATATGGCCTTGAGAGTACACAAATGAGCTTTCCTTCCAGGGGAGGAAAGTCATTAAACTTGCTAATCACTTCCTAACACACGGTTTACTCTAATACAAACCAAAAGCTGAAAGCTTGTTTTACAAAGCACTTAAATTATCTTCCTAAACCTTTCCTATGCATTAAGGAATGTAGATGACTCATTTTCCCAGCTAGGAAGGTAAGAGTGCATGGCTAGCCACCTCAAAAGGACTGAAGAGTGCATGTGTGCCATGTCATGCTTGAGTGGTCAAATGAGGGCTTGCAAAATGGTGATGTTTTACTTGCTCCACGTGTCTCTCTCTCAAGTAGCTGAGTGGTGCTTGATCAAGCAGCTCAAAATGACCTGCTTGGCAGCCTTCCACCTTAAGCAAACCCCTTGAAGGAGGAAAACCACCAAGCTAAGCAACCGGGTGTCAAGCAGCCGGTTTCTGCCTCCACTTGCAACGCATGTTTGACACCTCAAATGATGACTATTTGCTACGTTTCTTACATGGTTGGAAACCTCAAGATGTCTAGTTTACCCTCCATTTAGAATCGTAGCATTTGGACGTCATTTGTCCTTTGAACAAACCAGAAAACCAAAACCTTGCATTTTGCAGTGCAATCCGGACAGGTTCAAGAGATGAACTGTTTTAAGTAACCAAATGAATTCCAAATGATATGAAACCAATTGGACTTAAAAGTTAACATCCTGAACTTGATAATCATCCAAAAAACGGACACCAAAATATGCTTTAGGCCGATGTAATAAGATAGCAAAAACCGGGTAAAAATCTAGATGAGAACCCGGGTGTGTCACCTTGTGTGTTTGCCATCAAGTGACTCATGGCCGTGACTTTGGAGTTGATTTCTTGACTATTTTGGATCAATGAAACATTGTTAGACCTTGAGGATGGACCTCCATCAACTAGGCAAAAATACATAGATCATATCAAAACAAAAAAGGGTAGATGCATCCTCCACTTGACACCTCTTCAATGCTAATCTTGAGGATGATGTGTCGATCTTGGGGTGAATGGAAGCTTCCTTGGCAGCTTGTACTTCCCATAATGACTCTTGCAAGTGGCTAAGCATGGATTAGAGCAACAAAACACCTCATCACTCTCTCTTGTACCCGGCTGGCCTAGGACCGGTTAAAAGGGTGTTTCAGCCCTTGTTTTGGTGGTTAATAGCTCCTCATGAGTGTAATTTGGCTGAGGTTTTTTGTGGTCACTTGATAATATTTTTAAAGTACTTTCAAGCCATAAAAGTTTCAAGCCAAATAGAAGAGAGATGGGCCCCCAAACAGCCTCTTGTTTCAGCCCTACCCAGTTCAGCGCCAGAATATAGTGATTGACTTTGCTTGGAGTTTTGAGGTATCAAATGAACTCCAAATGACTTGGAAGAGGTCTTGATGGAAAGAGCACGTCTTGAACTTAAACTTAGGCTTCCTGCAACCCCATTTTAGCCTTGGGAAGTTTAGGAAATAACGTGCACAAAACCGGGTTTGTGCACGCCTGAAATTCCAGTTTTGAGGAAATAGTTTCCTTGCTCCCTTAGGCTGATTTCTTGCATCTTGGACATGAGGTTTGGACCTTTTGGGCTCCCTTGATGGCTATAGATCACGTTAGGGGATGGACCTCCATCATTGGAGGACCTACTTGATGAGTTGCATGGGGCCACCGTTTTCTCTAAGATTGATCTTAGGAGTGGCTACTATCAAATTCGAATCTATGAAGGGGATGAGTGGAAGACGGCATTCAAAACCAAGGGGGGACTATATGAATGGTTGGTCATGCCATTCGGCCTTACTAATGCTCCAAGTACTTTCATGCGTCTAATGAATCAAGTCCTCAAGCCTTTCATCGGAAGGTTTGTGGTGGTCTATTTCGATGACATCTTGGTTTATAGCCAAGGTGAGGGCGAGCATGCTAATCACCTCCAACAAGTTCTTGAAGTTCTCTCCCAAGAGAAGTTATATGGCAACTTGGAGAAGTGTCACTTCTTCACTCCCCAAGTTGTTTTCTTAGGGTATGTTGTTTCGGCCCACGGGATACACGTTGATGAGAGCAAAGTCCAATCCATCCGAGAATGGCCGGTTCCTTCATCTATCCACCAAGTGAGAAGTTTTCATGGCTTAGCCTCTTTTTATATGAGGTTTGTCAAGAATTTTAGCACAATCATGGCTCCTTTGACCGAAATCCTCAAGTCCAAGAAGTTTGAGTGGAATGAAAAGGCCCAAACCGCCTTTGAAGATGTCAAGGAGAAACTCACTAGTGCACCCATCCTTGCTCTTCCAAGCTTCTCCAAGATATTTGAGGTTGAGTGTGATGCTTCGGGAGTGGGCATAGGGGCGGTCTTATCACAAGAAGGCCAACCCTTAGCTTACTTTAGTGAGAAACTCAATGAGGCCAAGCGAAGATACTCAACATATGATAAGGAGTTTTACGCCATAGTAAGGGCCTTGGAACATTAGAGACACTATTTGGTGGGAGGAGAATTCATCCTCCATTCGGATCATGAGGCGCTCAAGTTCATACAAGGGCAACATAAGCTCAACCCAAGGCATGCTAAATGGGTGGAATATCTTCAAGCTTTCCACTTTGTGATCCACCACAAGTCCGGGCGCTTAAACAAGGGTGCGGATGCTTTGTCTAGGAGATATCTCCTCCTCTCATCCCTTGATTCAAGAGTCCTTGGGTTCGAATTGATCAAAGAGTTGTACCCCAAAGATGAAGGCTTCAAGGAGACCTTTGAAGTATGCTCACGGCATCCTCACGGCCCATTTCACATTCTAGAGGGGTTCTTATTCAAAGGAAACCGGTTATGTGTTCCCAAAGGAGGTATTAGGGAGCTTTTGATTAAAGAAGTCCATGGAGGGGCTTTGGCCGGTCACCTCGGCATTGAGAAGACCACACTCATGTTGAAAGAACACTACTATTGGCCCACGATGGCCAAGGATGTCGAACATTATGTTAAACGGTGTTCTACTTGTCAACTTGCCAAAAGCCATGTCTTGCCTCAAGGTCTTTACTCACCCTTACCGGTCCCACAAGCTCCTTGGGAGGATGTGAGTTTAGATTTCATTACCGGCCTTCCAAGGACACAAAGAAACAAGGATTCCATCATGGTGGTAGTTGACCGATTCTCCAAGATGGCACACTTTGTCTCATGCCATACCACTCATGATGCCACTCAAATTGCTAGCCTCTACTTCAAGGAGATTGTGAGGCTCCATGGCATTCCCAAAAGCATGGTGTCCGACCGGGATAGCAAGTTCATGAGTCATTTTTGGCTCACCTTATGGAAGAAGATGGGCACTCATCTCAAATTCAGCACATCATGTCACCCCCAAACGGATGGCCAAACCGAGGTCACCAATAGGACCTTGGGTACTTTGTTAAGGGTCCTAGCCAAGAAGAGCACAAAGGGTTGGGACGAGTTGCTTAGCCATGCCGAGTTTGCCTACAATCAGGCGCCAAGCAAAGCCACGGGTCTCTCTCCATTCCAAGTTGTCTATGGGTTCAACCCTTGTACTCCTATTGACCTCACACCCCTACCTACTCCAACCAAGTTTAGTTGGGAGGCCGAGAAAAGGGCAAAGGAAATCCAAGAGCTCCATGCCCAAGTGAGAGCTAAAATCGAGAGGTCCAATGATCAAACCAAGGAACGGGTGAACAAGCACCGAAAGGAAGTCCAATTTAAGCCCGGGGATTTAGTATGGATCCATCTAAGAAAGGAACGATTTCCAAGCAAAAGAAGGTCCAAGCTTCTTCCACGCTCGGATGGCCCATTCAAGATCCTTGAAAAGATCAATTCCAATGCATACAAGGTTGACTTGCCCGGCGAGTATGGAGTATCCGCTACATTCAATGTAGCCGATTTGAGGCCCTACTTTGATGAAGAAGAAGAGCTACCAAGTTTGAGGACAAACTCTTTCCAAGCTGGGGGGGATGATGGGGATCAGCCCCAAGGGGTTCTTCTAGCTCAAGAGGTCATAAAGGCTTTCCAAGGACTAGAAATCAATCAAGAGATGATCACTTGCATTCTACCGGGTTCATCCTGCGCATGGCCCGACTTTCTGACCTTGGTAACCTGATGTCCTGAGGCTTTAAAGCCAAATTTTTGGTGTTCCTGGAAAGATGGGAGAGTGAGCTGCCCAATAAATCAAGTTTCATCCCATTTGAATGTCATTTGCCCACCCAAACCCTTTGTTAAAGCCCAACTGCCCAAACTGTTCTTCCAGGCCAGATTGTACCCGGTTTTGGAAGCCCAATTTCCCTAACCTAAAGTACTCCTAACAACCTGGAATTTTGAAACCTAGATCCCTTTTTGAGTTGGCTAAAAGGGTGGGAAAAGAAACCAGAGTCAAACGTGCCCCAAGGAGGCTAAAAGAGAGGAAACTTCTAAAGGTGCTTTTCGGAAGTCAGACTGCACCATCTCACTTGTTCTGCTCATAACTCCTGAACGGCTGCACCAAATGAGCTCCAAAAGTAGTCACATGAAAGAGCACTTTCTAAGCTTTCTATTAAGGTATGTTGGAGCCAATTTGGGTAAGTAGAAAGGGAGATATGGCTGCTGAAAGTAGACCCTGCAAAACTGGAAAGCTGCCAGCAACTGTCAACATCACCTTTTGTACTTTTCTTGCTTTTTGTGCTTCCTCTTTTGTCTTGGTCCGAATTGGCTTGGCTTGTAACCCTTCAATCTGAATTTTGAGGCTCCCTCCTATATAAGGGGCCTTTAGGAATGTAAGAAGGCAGCTTGAATTTGAAATACAAAAGAAAGTGAGTGTTTACTCTCTCTTTGAAATTCCTAGTTGCTTTAGCTTGAATTGGCTAGTTCAAGTGGTGTTCTTCTAGGTTCCTCTTCTTGCTTATGGTGGTGATTTAATTCTGTATCCATAAGTGAAGGAGGAATAGCCCAACTTCTCTTCTAGGTGGCGCCATTGGCTTATCCTAGACAAGAGGGTTGCATTCTATCTTCCAAAACCGGTTAGAGCTACTTGTTTTTGCTTGGTTTGGTTTTCTATCTTTCCCATCTTTTATCTTCATTCTTGGCATCCCCTAGGCTACATACATCAGAGAGTCAAGAAGAAGTTGAGGAGGAAGCTGATGAAGGAGAAATGTTAGTTTTGAGGAGAGTCTTGAACGGCCAAAAGAGCACCAAGGATGAACAAAGAGAAAACATATTCCACACTAGGTGCACGGTTCAAGGCAAGGTCTGTTCGTTGATTATTGATGGTGGGAGCTATGCAAACGTGGTGTCCCTTACCATGATTGAAAAGCTAGGTTTGCAAGCTACGGCCCATCCCCATCCATACAACATACAATGGTTGAATCAAAGCAAAGGACTTCAAGTCAATTCAAGGTGTCTCATTTCATTATCCATTGGTAAGAACTATCAAGACCAACTTTGGTGTGATGTTATACCTATGGATGCATGCCATGTATTGTTGGGAAGACCTTGGTTGTATGACCGAAGGGTGACCCATGATGGTTTCATGAATACATACTCCTTGTATAAGGGAGGCAAGAAGATTACTTTAAAACCATTATCACCATCCGAAATTCTCAAAAGCAAACCCACAAAAGGCCATGAACATTCTGGTTGTTTACTCCCCATTAGTGAAGCTCTTTTAAAGGCTTCAAATCATGAATTCAAGGCTTTTAAGGAGTGGATCCTAACCATACAAGAAGAATCAGAATCCCCATTACCAACCCATCCATTTGCCAAATCACTCATCCAAACATTCTGTCACTTGTTTCCAGAAGAGATACCCTCGGGTTTACCCCCTAAACGGGATATCCAACACCATATTGACCTCATTCCTGGTTCAGTTCTTCCAAACAAGCCAGCTTACAGAATGAACCCAAAGGAAACCATGGAGATTCAACGGCAAGTAGAGGAATTGATGTCAAAAGGACTTGTGCGTGAGTCGTTAAGTCCCTGTGCCGTGCCTGCTTTGTTGGTGCCTAAGAAAGATGGCAGCCAACGCATGTGTGTCAACAGCAGAGCCATTAACAAAATCACAATCAAGTATAGGTATCCTATATCTAGGCTTGAAGATATGTTGGATGAACTACATGGCTCTAAAGTCTTCTCTAAGATTGATCTTCGAAGTGGTTACTACCAGATCAGAATAAGAGAGGGAGATGAATGGAAGACTGTATTCAAGACTAAAGGAGGTTTATATGAGTGGCTAGTTATGCCATTCGGTCTTTCCAACGCTCCTAGTACGTTCATAAGGTTGATGAATCAAGTATTCAAACCCTATATTGGCAAGTTCGTGGTGGTTTACTTCGATGACATTCTTATTTATTCCAAGGGCGAGCAAGAGCATCAACATCATCTCAGTCAGATTATGCATATCCTTGAGCGTGAGCAGCTATATGGTAACCTTAAGAAATGTACCTTTTTCACTCATGAGGTTACATTCTTAGGTTACATTGTTTCTAGTGAAGGCATTAAGGTTGATAAGGGAAAGATCGAGGCTATCCGCACTTGGCCTCAACCACAAAGCATACATGATGTTAGAAGTTTTCATGGTTTGGCTTCGTTCTACAGAAGGTTCATTCGAAATTTCAGCACCATCATGTCCCCTATGACCGAAGTGCTTAAGGGTTCATCATTCCAATGGAATCCTAAGGCACAAACCGCCTTTGAAGAAGTTAAGAAGTGATGTACCTGCCGCGGGTCTAGGCTAAAACTCAAATTAAGAGTGAAACCTTACAAACCAAAGGAAGATACAATCAAGGGAAAACCAAGGAAAGTGGACACATAATATGATGGTTGTGAAGCATCAAACATGTGAGGGAGGAATGTGATGGAGGTCCATCCCCTAACGTGATCCATAGCCATCAAGGGAGCCCAAAAGGTCCAAACCTCATGTCCAAGATGCAAGAAATCAGCCTAAGGGAGCAAGGAAACTATTTCCTCAAAACTGGAATTTCAGGCGTGCACAAATCCGGTTTTGTGCACGTTATTTCCTAAACTTCCCAAGGCTAAAATGGGGTTGCAGGAAGCCTAAGTTTAAGTTCAAGACGTGCTATTTCCATCAAGACCTCTTCCAAGTCATTTGGAGTTCATTTGATACCTCAAAACTCCAAGCAAAGTCAATCACTATATTATGGCGCTGAACTGGGTAGGGCTGAAACAAAAGGCTGTTTGGGGGCCCATCTCTCTTCTATTTGGCTTGAAACTTTTATGGCTTAAAAGTACTTTAAAAATATTATCAAGTGACCACAAAAAACCTCAGCCAAACTACACTCATGAGGAGCTATTAACCACCAAAACAAGGGCTGAAACACCCTTTTAACCGGTCCTAGGCCAGCCGGGTACAAGAGAGAGTGATGAGGTGTTTTTGTTGCTCTAATCCATGCTTAGCCACTTGCAAGAGTCATTATGGGAAGTACCAAGCTGCCAAGGAAGCTTCCACTCACCCCAAGATCGACACATCATCTTCAAGATTAGCATTGAAGAGGTGTCAAGTGGAGGATGCATCTATCCTTTTTTGCTTTGATTTGATCTTTGTATTTTTGCCTAGTTTAGCTTATAGTGCAACCTAGGGCCTATGATTTGTACTTGAAACTTTTGTATTAATACCCCCACAAGCCCTTGGCCGGCCACTATCAAGCAATTGCATGAAATGAAGTTGAGCTTTGCTCCTTTGAATCCTCAAACTTTCTTCTAGCTTATCTTATCTCTCGGCCAAGTTGAGTGGTGATCTAGTAAGAGTCTTAACTTCCTTCTTGGTGGTGTTTCTGTATCCAAGAGGTTGTTAAGGGCCCTAACATCAAACCTTGGTGGTGTTTCTGTATCCAAGGTAGGTGTTAGTTCCGGTTCTAACATCCCCAACTCAAGGTGAGTTTGTGAATTCAAAGTTGCCTTGTTGCTACCATCCATTGCATTCATTCCACCCTCTTTCCCATCCTCTTGGTTTCCCCCTTGAGGATACACCATATTTGGTATCAGAGCTAAGGCTTCCCGAGGCCTAAGCTTGCTGCCCAACACCCTTCCAAACACCCCAAACACATTCCCCCTCAAAAAATACCAAACCGTGCTTCACGGTTTTTCACCAGCCAGAAACTCGGCACGGTCACCCCGTGCCAAAGAGCACGACCGTGCCACCCTCACATTGCAGCCATGCTTTCTTTTCCACCCACAACCAGTACATCAGCACGGTCACCCCGTGCCACTACGCACGACCGTGCCACCTCTTCCCAGCCACACCCCAAACTTCGTCACGTCCAGACCCTGAGCACGGTCACACCGTGCCACCAAGCACGCCCGTGCCAATTCCTGTCCGTGAGGTTCCATCTTATTTCAACATGAGCACTGCTAGCATGACCATGGAGGAAAAGTTTGAGGCTCTCATGAGGAATTATGAGGCCTTGAGGCTACAAAATGAAGAGATCAAAGGTCAGAACGAGTATTTGAGGCGACAACTTGGAGACTCCTTGAAGCAAAAGCGTAAGGAGATTAGGAGTTCCCGGTCTTCTAACTCTTCCGACTCCGAGCCAGAAGCAAGAGAAGCCCCACACTTGAGTTCATCAAGTGAGGAGGAGGCTTATGAAAGATCAAGAAGAGGAAGGCGAACAACCTCTCACCAAGGAGACATCCGAGTGGAAATTCCGGAGTTTGAAGGGAAGCTAGACCCCGATGAGTTCCTAGAATGGTTGCAAACTGTCGAGAGGATCTTCGACTACAAAGAGATTTCCGAGGGAAATAAAGTAAAACTTGTTGCCCTTAGACTTCGTAAATATGCTTCTCTTTGGTGGTCCAACCTTTGTGCTAAGAGAGTTAGGCAAGGGAAGGGAAAGATTAGGACATGGGAGAAAATGAAAGCCAAACTCAAAGCCCGTTTCCTATCCCCATCCTACCTACAAGATAATTACTCTCAACTTCACAATCTTACCCAAGGAAACTTGAGTGTTGAGGAGTACACTAGGGAATTTGAGAAGTTGTTGATCAAGTGTGACTTGAGGGAGCCCGAAGAGCAAACCATAGTGAGATATTTGGGTGGTTTAGATCCTAGATATGCTCATGTGGTAGAGTTGCAACAATACACCACTTTTGATGAAGTGTGTGTATTAGCCCACAAAGTTGAACAACAAAGGAAATCCAAGCTCTACAAAAGAGAACCTCCCAAACCCTTTCCCAAGAGCCAACCTTTCAACAAGGGGAGCTCTTACCCACCTCCCAAACCCACGGTTACTACACCCTCCCCTCCACAAAAGAACCAAGCTCCACAAAAAAGTCCACCACCCCAAAACCGTCCCAACCCTAAGCCAAATGACCAAAGGAGATGTTTCAAATGTCAAGGTCTTAGGCACATTGCTTCGGAGTGTCCAAATAGGAGGATTATTACCTTGGCCGAGTGGGATGAGAAGAGGGAAGAAGAGGGAGTAGAGGAGGAAGAGAGAGAAGGTGTGTATTATATGGAGGAACAAGAGGAAGTGATTGAAGAGGCCGATGAGGGGGAGTTGCTTGTGTTGAGGAGAGCTTTGAGCACAAAAAAAGGAGAACTTGAAGAACAAAGGGAGAACATCTTTCATACAAGATGTACTATTCAAAGCAAAGTGTGTTCCCTCATCATTGATGGAGGGAGTTGTGCAAATGTGGCTTCCGTGACTATGGTGGAAAAGCTTGGCCTTCAAGCTTCGGCTCATCCTCACCCCTACAACATTTAATGGCTAAATCAAGGTAAGGGGTTGCAAGTTAATTCAAGGTGCTTGATTTCATTTTCAATTGGGAAGCACTATCATGATGAATTGTGGTGTGATATCATCCCATGGATGCATGTCACCTTTTGTTGGGGAGACCTTGGTTGTTTGATCGGAAGGTCATACATGATGGCTATCTAAACACCTACACCTTCCACAAAGATGGGAAGAAGATCACCCTTGCCCCATTAAGCCCTTCCCAACTCCACAAAAGTAAGCCCCAACCAAGCCATGACCATTCGGACTTGCTTCTAGCCGTGAGTGAACCTCTCCTTAAGGCTTCTCACCATGAATTCAAGGCCTTTAAGGAGTGGATCCTAGCCACCCTTGAAGAATCCGAAACCTCCACACCATCACATCCTCTAGCCATTTCCCTCCTTGAACATTTTAGCCATGTCTTCCCCGAAGAAATACCCCCCGGCTTACCACCACAAAGAACCATCCAACACCATATTGATCTCATCCCCGGTTCCATTCTCCCAAACAAACCGGCTTACCGGACAAACCCCAAAGAAACCATGGAAATCCAAAGGCAAGTTGATGAGCTTATGGATAAGGGGTTGATTAGAGAGAGCTTGAGCCCTTGTGCGGTTCCGGCCCTCCTTGTGCCAAAGAAAGATGGAAGCATGCGTATGTGTGTTGATAGTCGGGCAATCAACAAGATAACCATCAAGTATAGATATCCAATTCCCCGCCTTGAGGATATGCTTGATGAGTTATATGGTTCTAGTGTGTTCTCTAAGGTGGACTTGAGAAGTGGTTACTACCAAATCCGCATTAGAGAGGGAGATGAATGGAAGACGGCCTTCAAAACCAAAGGAGGCTTGTATGAGTGGCTAGTCATGCCATTCGGATTGTCAAATGCTCCAAGTACCTTCATGCGGCTCATGAACCAAGTGTTCCGGCCCTTCATTGGAAAATTCGTTGTGGTGTATTTTGATGACATCCTCATCTATAGCAAGAATGAAGAAGAGCACCTTCAACACCTCACACAAGTCATGAAGGTTCTAGAGAAGGAAAAGCTCTACGGTAACCTCAAGAAGTGTGCATTTTTCACTCATGAGGTCACCTTCCTTGGTTACATTGTCACAAGTGAAGGCATCAAAGTTGATGAGAGTAAAGTGGAAGCAATTCGGTCTTGGCCAACCCCCAAGAGTATTCATGATGTGCGAAGTTTCCATGGGCTTGCCTCATTCTATAGGCGGTTCATTAGAAACTTTAGTACCATTATGGCCCCTATGACCGAGGTTATCAAAGGCACATCATTCAAGTCGACTCCCAAAGCCCAAGAAGCCTTTGAAACCATCAAGTCCAAGCTCACCCAAGCACCGGTTCTTGCCTTGCCATGCTTTGATAAAGTGTTTGAGGTAGAGTGTGATGCCTCGGGAGTTGGCATTGGAGGAGTCCTCACTCAAGAAGGGCGGCCCTTAGCCTTCTTTAGTGAGAAGCTTTGTGACTCAAGGAGAAAGTACTCCACGTATGATAAGGAGTTCTATGCAATAGTGAGGTGCCTTGAGCATTGGAATCATTACTTGGTGGCTAGTGAGTTCATCTTGCACTCCGATCATGAAGCCTTGAAATACATTCAAGGGCAACATAAGCTTAACTCACGGCATGCCAAGTGGGGGGAGTTCCTCCAATCTTTTAACTTCACCATCAAGCACAAATCCGGAAAGCTCAATCAAGGAGCCGATGCCTTGTCAAGGAGGCACTTACTTCTATTCCAACTTGATGCTTGCATCCTTGGCTTTGAGCACTTGAAGTCCCTATATGAGAATGATGAAGAATTGGGAGAGCTCTACAAAGAATGCCTTCGGCACCCTAAAGGTGATTTCCTTGTCCAAGATGGCTTTTTATTCAAGGGTTCAAGATTATGTGTGCCTAAGTGTGGCACGAGAGAGTTGCTCATTCGTGAGGTCCATGGTGGATCTTTAGCCGGTCACTTTGGAGAAAACAAGACCCTTACGATGTTAAGGGAACATTATTATTGGCCGAGTATGAGCAAAGATGTCCAAGATGTGTTGAAGAGATGTGCAACTTGCCAAGTTGCCAAGAGTCACCTCCTACCCCACGGTCTCTACCCACCCCTACCCACTCCCAATCATCCTTGGGAAGATGTAAGCATGGACTTCATCCTTGGCCTCCCAAGGACACAAAGGGGTAAAGATTCGATCTTTGTTGTTGTTGATCGTTTCTCTAAGATGGCCCATTTCATACCTTGTACCAACACCAATGATGCCACCCACATTGCCGAGTTATACTTCAAGGAAGTAATGAGGCTACATGGCATCCCTAGATCCATTGTTTCGGATAGGGATACCAAGTTCCTTAGCCATTTTTGGGTGACACTTTGGAAGAAGATGGGAACCAAGCTCAAGTATAGCACTTCATGCCACCCTCAAACGGATGGGCAAACCGAAGTCACCAACCGGACTTTGGGAACCCTCTTAAGAGTGCTAGTGAAATCCAACATCAAAGCTTGGGACTTAGCCGTGCCACAAGCCGAATTCGCCTTCAACAAGTCACCTAGCAAGGCCACCGGTTTATCACCATTCAAGGTAGTCTATGGGATGGATCCTTTGTAACACCCCCAGCCCCTAGGCCAGAAGCGTTACGCTTTCCTAACTTCTTACTTAATTCTTGGGACGAAATGGGCAGAGTTCCCCCTAAAAACTGACTATTTCCAGGCTAAAAGCCTTACAATAAGTCCCTGTAAATCAACGGAAGCGCAAGCATTTGAAACATAGCTCATCGGCCACACGCCGGAGTTCATAACTCAACGAGCCACTCGCTCGGAGTACACCAACCAGATTGATTTATGAATAAATAAGAAATGGAAGATACAACTCAATGGTTAACAAAACCGGAGTATTAAGATTTACATCCCAAAACATAGCTAAATTAAACCAAGAAGACATCTAACTAACTTGATGGTTGGCTCAAACGGCCATACAGAGCGACCTTATACCATATGCATTACATGAACTAGAATAATCATTTACAGACCTTTATAAACTAAGAGTACATTACATGACTTCATTAAACACATAAGATCCCTTCCAATGAGCACATACGACGCCTTGTAAGCAACGATAGGTTCCTTCTGGACTTATCTAACTCAACTTCTTCCCGTCAGAAAGAAAACCTGGGGAAAAGGGGAAAGAGTAATGGGATGAGCAACCACACGCTCAGTGAGTGTCCCCCAACCCCCTTAAAACCAAAACCGTTGCAAGCAATACTATCTTTACTAGTCACATATCACGTTTTCATACTTTACTATCATAATAGATATTCATAGAACCTTTATGGAAGGATCACTAAACATAAACTTCACTTCGACCCCTCAGTCATATTTCTAGGTTCCTTAATGATAGAGTTCTTTACTAGCAAGCGGTTAGGCACGTGAGTAAGCATCGAAGGCTAAGTATAAGGATCTTTTCTTTTCATAACATAACTTCCTAACCCTCCATTTGAACTACACATGAACCCTCAATCATATGATGTGTATATAAGGTTATCCCTTTTCATAAATACACTTTTCGTGGCATTTCATTCATATAATATACAAATTACACACATAAACACATATCAACGTTCATTCTTTTAGGAAGAGATGCCTTCATTCATAGAATTTTCAACGTGCTATAACTTTCTTTCTCATCTCATACACTTTAAATCAGACAGATTTGCTATGGATAAGAATGATGCCACATAAGATTAGAATCCACATTCAACCATACTTAAGAATCATTCATAATGCATCCATTGAAAGCTTTCCTTTAATACACAGGCTAAGAATCCATATTCATCATATTTAAGAACATTTTCTTTAAATCTGCAATGAAACTTTCTTTGAACATTGAAAGCATTTCATAACCTTGAGGTTCTCAACCTTTTGAAAGAGTTTACATTTCGCATTCGTCGTAAAACGACCCTTGTATGCATTTCATACTCATTCCATGCGGCCTCTTTGGGCCCATAAAACATTCCTTTTCTTTAAAACATATAAAATGGCAAAGGCCAATTGCTTTTCTTAACTTAGTACGAAAATACTTCTGGCATAAGATCATTACAGGTGCTGATTGGGTGAGATCTATTCTCAACCCCATAGTGAGACCTAACGCTCACGCTTAAGCTCTTACTCCCGGGATGGCTACATATACCATATCGGACCATTACATTAGCCCTCGTCAGGGCCTCTAGGGTTTATCCGGACTTATCCCCTAGGTTAACATTACATCATATCATATTGTTCGCAGCACATTATCCTAGCCACTTAAAGCGTATCGGCCATAACGGCTAGTAATTTTCCATTTCAAACAATAAAATCATTCAACGTATAATTCCCATCTCCCTTTTGTTAAAAACGTTTTAGGGATTTCTCCAAACACTATTTGAATAGCTAAAATAGGTCATAGCTCGTTACTAGATATGGCTATTATTCATTTAAAACACATGAAAAGTCATTTGCTAAAACATCACCCTTCCACATGCATGTTACATTTTAGACATACAAGAAAAAAAGAAATACACATATCACATTTAAACACTTCGTAATCATTTCAACACAATGAGCCACACATGGCCTCGCAATCCACACGATTGCGGTAATTTCACAACACGAACTCCCTCCTCACAAGCACCGTACCACAGGACCTCGAACGCTCATGATTCTTTCCTCAAACCATCCAACTACCAACTCGATTCATCATTTCATTAATCACAACATATTATCCTATTAGCTTATAAAAATAAAGGGTGAAGTTTAGGTTCTTACCTGAGCATCCAGCACCATTCAGCGGTGCGCTATAACAAGCGTTCATATGGCCACATTTATTCATGAACCGACAACACTTTATTCAATAAATCAAACATAATTTGATTCTAAACATATACGATACATTTTGAAGCAACTTTCCTAAGCATGAATGTACAGAGAACAGAGGTTCGAGTGAAAACTAAACATATTTCAATAGCTTCGAATTTAATTCGTTTACATGCATTAGTTAGTTTAACTCGAGTCGAACCCAAACATGTTTATATAACTTCGAGATTAATTCCTTTAACACGCATTAGCTAATCCACTTGATCCGAAGCTAAACACATTTCATTAACCTCAAAATTAGCTCATTTGCACGCATCGGTTAATCAATTCGAATGGAAGCTAAACACGTTAAAAGGACTTCGATTTTAATCCTTTTTCATATATTAGCTAAATAACTTGAATAGAAGCTGAGCACATTAACGCAACTTCGATTTTAATTCTTTTTCATACATTATCTCATTAACTTAAATCGATGCTAAACACGTTAAACTAACTTCGTTTTTAACCCTTTTTCATGCATCAACTAATTAACTTGAATCGATGCTGAACACGTTAAACTAACTTCGAATTGACATCTCAAGCATGAATTACATTCATTGTTTCGAATTGACACTAAACACATTTAAATTACTTCGAATTAACATCTTAAGCATGAATTACATTCATTGTTTCGAATCGATGCTAAACACTTTTAAATTACTTCGAATTAACATCTTAAGCATGAATTACATTCATGGTTTCGAATCGACGCTAAACACATTTAAATTACTTCAAATTAACAACTCAGGCATCATTCACGTTTATTGGTTCGAATTGAAGCTAAACGCACATAATTCACTTCGAATTACAATCTCAGGCATCCATTAACTGCATGCATTCGAATTAACGCTAAACACGTATAATTCACTTCGAATTACAATCTCAGGCATCCATTAACTACATGCATTCGAATTAACGCTAAACACGTATAAGTCACTTCGAATCACAATCTTAGGCATCCATTAACTACATGAATCGAACCTAAGCAGGTATAGCTCACTTCTTGCCATTTCTAACGCATTTAACAAACCCTAACTTAACATGCAACATCAATCTGTTGAAATTCGTTTGAAAATTAATATTAGTTTAGGAGGCGAAGAACACCCACCTGGAATCCAAACTAAGGGCTCGATTTGGGTGGTTTTTGGGTGGTTAGAAATCCGGTTTTGCCTTTCCCTACTGCTGTTGCTGCTGGTGGTCGCCAGAAGGGTGGTCGTGGGGTGGTGGTGCGTTGGCTTCAAAACCCTAACCCTCTGAATTATTGCCGTCATCCAACCCTTCTCTACCTTTCTCTTCGCCGACGGTGAACGGACGGCCAGCAGCTCGCCGTCGCTGCCCATCTCGGGCCACCGTCGCCACCCATTTATCCTTGCTCTTTCGTTCCTCCTCTCTTTCTCTCGCTTTCCGTCAGAGCCACGGTTGTGGCTTGGCCGCGTCCCCGACGTCGCCGTGGCCTGTCGTCGGCCAGCCATCGTCGCCCCTCCTGGCCGGTCGACTCCCTCCTTCTCCTCTCTCTCTCTCTCTCGCTCTCTCCGATGTGGGGTGTCGGGGCTGGGGTCTCCATCCCCCCCTGGTCGTGCCCCCGTGAAAGAGAAAGGGGCTTTGGCCCTCTTTTTTTTTTTCTTTTTTTAATTGTTTCTTAGTCGCTTGCCCAATCAACTAAAATTGTCTGTCTAATTTCTAATCTCGTACCTCACAACCTATCCCGAATCGATAATGCGACCCTTCGTCGATTATTCGATCTCAAAAATGTCAAGGTTCGATTCAATAAACCACAAACTAATTCTAAGGTTGAAAACCTAATCGTTTTCAGGAAACGATTAAATAAATCGAATAACGACTAAATTGAATTATCGATGTAATTTAAACGCATAAATGGCACAAATTGACTTTGAAATCAATAGTAGCAATAATAATATCCTTTTTAATAAAAGTAGCTCCCAAAAGCACATCGATTAATAATTTAACTCATACGGTTACTAAAAATACGATTTTAGAACGTAAAAAAGACATTTAATTAGCTTAACGGAAAACGAAAATGCGGGGTGTTACACTCTTCCCCCCTTAAAAGAATTTCGTCCTCGAAATTCAATATCTAAGTTCGGTCTTTCCTAGAATGCACACACATAACTAGGATCTATGCGATTGGTTTCCAAAAGGTCATTTTGAAGATATTACTTCTTTTAAATCGAAGGAAAATGGCTTATGGTATCCAGTCTCCTCTTCGCCAATCCTCTTCAAGCGTCTACTCACTCTATTTAGGCACCGAGGGCAAATCGCATTGAAGAGAGGCAAATGAGTTGGCGTGGAAAACCATATCGAGTTTGTTTTGAAAAAAGAAACATACATTTTCAATGATCTAGACTCAGTTCGCATGGCAAGCAATAATTCTATGCATATGCATCTATAAGTGGGCATCTAAAGGCATGACAATTGAGACAATGACATCTTAAGGTCATACACTAGCAGTCTTATTCTAAAACATGTATTCAAGTCACTTTCGGGATCACAATGATTAACATGGAGACTACTATAACACATTTAGAGTGATAGAATGTCACATAGCACCTCATAGTATCATTTAAGCATAATGGAATTGCATAATATTAGCAATCCAATATTCTTAAGCTTAGGAGTCTCGGGGAGAATGAACGCGTCTAAAACATACATGGCAAGCAATTTACAAAAGGAAAACATATGCACCAACATTCCGATGTCTGTACATCAATCCCAGCTAACCTTTAGGCTTTTTCATTCGCGACAACTTATTCAGGACATGTCAGGTCCGTATGAAGGCAGTTAACTTAGGCAGGTTCATTTAAAGGCATAAGGATATTGAGTCGTTCCAAAGTCAAATCAATTGGTCAGGAAGCTATCACATCGCACCTAAGCAGTAAAAACATCATGTTACACCACATTGACAATGAAGGGACTCAGAGTAACACTTGAATTCACATTGACATCACGGAGGGGTTAATAACGGAGCACTGAAGGTCAAAAATCATGAATCAACATAAACTAGCGTATTATGTCGAGAAGAATAACTTTGAAATGGAATGCTAAGGCATAATGTAAGTCGATGGTTTTGATGGCGGGGAGACTTCCCGTAAAGTCTCTACTTGGAACCGATTGTCTCTTCAGTCATAGATTCATACAAACGAAGGGTTATCCTCATTTAATACATTAATGTTTGATTCATTGCAGGAATATGCAAGCACAGTCTTCTAAGGACGTCTCATCATGCTCTAGATATGTGTGTACATACATGTAACCCGAGAAATGGTAGTGCTACTATGCCAAACAGTGTCGTATCTAGCTACAAGACAACTAGGTTGAGGGTAAGGCCAAACATGCTAAGCAAAGCATAGTAAGACAGCGTTGGTAGCATATATGATGGCTAGCAAAGCACTAACCAACGCTTCTCTATGAAACCTACCATGTACACATAGAATTCAGCATGTAAGACCTGATGCAGCTAACTTAGTCATACTATGCCAGGATACTTAGTTATAGCTTGTCAAGGATTGTTTTATACACATCCATTCATATCCCTTTAAGTCACGCATTCAAGTATGGTCGCAAGTACACTGGCATGTCATATGGTCTAGGCAAAGAGGGTACAGGGCTAATAAATGCGAATGAAACCCCTATGGCCACAAGATCTTTTTGCTAGGCATATGAGTCTTTAGCCACTCAATCAAACATATGAAACATAGAACTTAGGCATATATACAATGAGTAACTCCGCTACCATTACGAATATCTTAACACATCATGCAATGATACATACAAGGGTAAGCATTCGAATGCAGAGGCCACAGTCGTGTAGTCATGTCATGAGGTATGTTCACAGTTAGCCACTTAATTATAATGCAAAAGGGCTAGTTGCTATGTTATAATTAGATAAGCACGGCTATATGAAGCAAACATTCACATAACTTGAATTATTTGGCCAACTCAGTGGCACATTCAACTAGAAATAATTTAAACACTTACCAAGTGGTTTATTTACTATACCTCTCACTCATGAAACACACGAATAACCATACATGCCATTTCATATAACAATATGGGCTTCCAAACGTTTATGAAAACATAGCATGTTGTCAAACACAATGGTTCACAATAATGTTGTACAAGAGTCACCTAAACGGGTATAAACGGCAGCAATCCTTATTAGCATTCTAGGGTCAAAGGTATGCCTTGGGCTTTACCAAAGTAACTAGAGACTAGCCATTAATAAGATAACAAGGGGTAAGAACAGTGGCACTACTGGTCTTACGGGGTACATCAATCCTACAGGTGATCGTAGGAGTCCTTTTGCAGGTCGCTAGCCTTAGGGGGGATTGTCTACGATGTACAATTCCAAAGTCTGCTAGGTTCTTTCTCCCTGAACAAAAGGCTTTAACCTGCAAGGTCCTTAGGTTTTCGAAAGGAAATAGTCTAATTGCTTCTAGCTCTTTCTCTACCAACCTTGAATACGTCTGCTCACTCCATTATGGGGCCCAAGGAGCAAATCGTACCTTAGGGGCAAGAATATGCTTAGAGTTCAGACTTTCCAATCATTCAATTTCAAACCGTCAAGGAGTATAAGCAAATAAATAAACAACCTTCGATTGGACTAATACTTAACTCATTCATAAGAAAACAAGTTACTAGGCTTACACCCTTAACAATTCGTTCGTTCACCCGCTTAGTGAGCTCACTCGAGCAGTACCTAGCTAGCTAAATACGCCAAGATTCACATTAAATGCACAAGTGTAAACCTAGTAGGCATATATCACATCATTATGAACGCGTTCCTATCGAACTATATGAATGCAAGACTCAGGTCGCGGCCTATGGTCGCAGGACCATGCTCTGATACCATCAATGTAACAAGCCCAGCCCCTAGGCCAGAAGCGTTAGGCTTTCCTAACTTCTTACTTAATTCTTGGGACGAAATGGGCAGAGTTCCCCCTAAAAACTGACTATTTTCAGGCTAAAAGCCTTACAATAAGTCCCTGTAAATCAACGGAAGCGCAAACATTTGAAACTTAGCTCAACGGCCACACGCCGGAGTTCATAACTCAACGAGCAACTCGCTCGGAGTACACCAACCAGATTGATTTATGAATAAATAAGAAATGGAAGATACAACTCAATGGTTAACAAAACCGGAGTATTAAGATTTACATCCCAAAACGTAGCTAAATTAAATCAGGAAGACATCTAACTAACTTGATGGTTGGCTCAGGCGGCCATACAGAGCGACCTTTATACCATATGCATTACATGAACTACAATAATCATTTACAGACCTTTATAAACTAAGAGTACATTACATGACTTCATTAAACAAGTAAGAACCCTTTAATGAGCACATACGACGCCTTGTAAGCAACGATAGGTTCCTTCTGGACTTATCTAACTCAACTTCTTCCCGTCAGAAAAAAAACCTGGGGAAAAGGGGAAAGAGTAATGGGATGAGCAACCACACGCTCAGTGAGTGTCCCCTAACCCCCTTAAAACCAAAACTGTTGCAAGTAATACTATCTTTACTAGTCACATATCACGTTTCCATACTTTACTATCATAATAGATATTCATAGAACCTTTATGGGAAGATCACTAAACATAAACTTCACTTCGACCACTCAATCATATTTCTAGGTTCCTCAACGACGGAGTTCTTTACTAGAAAGCAGTTAGGCACGTGAGTAAGTATCGAAGGCTAAGTATAAGGATCTTTTCTTTTCATAACATAACTTCCTAACACTCCATTTAAACTACACATGAACCCTCAATCATATGATGTGTATATAAGGTTATCCTTTTCATAAATACACTTTTCTTGGCATTTCATTCATATAATATACATATCACACACATAAACACATATCAACGTTCATTCTTTTAGGAAGAGACGCCTTCATTCATACAATTTTCAACGTGCTATAACTTTCTTTCTCATCTCATACACTTTAAATCAGACAGATTTGCTATGGATAAGAATGATGCCACATAAGATTGGAATTCACATTCAACCATACTTAAAAATCATTCATAATACATCCATTCAAAGCTTTTCCTTTAATACACAGGCTAAGAATCCACATTCATCATATTTAAGAACATTTTCTTTAAATCGGCAATGAAACTTTCTTTGCACATTGAAAGCATTTCATAACCTGGAGGTTCTCAATCTTTTGAAAGAGTTTACATTTCGCATTCGTCGTAAAACGACCCTTGTATGCATTTCATATTCATTCCATGCGGCCTCTTTGGGCCCATAAAACATTCCTTTTCTTTAAAACATATAAAATGGCAAAGGCCAATTGCTTTTCTTAACTTAGTACGAAAGTACTTCTGGCATAAGATCATTACAGGGTGCTGATTGTGTGAGAACTATTCTCGACCCCATAGTGAGACCTAACGCTCACGCTTAAGCTCTTACTCCCGGGATGGCTCCATATAACATATCGGACCATTACATTAGCCCTCGTCAGGGCCTCTAAGGTTTATCCGGACTTATCCCCTAGGTTAACATTACATCATATCATATTGTCCGCAGCACATTATCTTAGCCACTTAAAGCGTATCGGCCATAACGGCTAGTAATTTTCCGTTTCAAATAATAAAATCATTCAACGTATAATTCCCATCTCCCTTTTGTTAAAAACGGTTTAGGGATTCCTCCAAACACTATTTGAATAGCTAAAATAGGTCATAGCTCGTTACTAGATATGGCTATTATTCATTTAAAACACATGAAAAGTCATTTGCTAAAACATCACCCTTCCACGCGCATGTTACATTTTAGACATACAAGAAAAAGGGAATACACATATCACATTTAAATACTTCGTAATCATCTCAACACAATGAGCCACACATGGCCTCGCAATCCACATGATTGCGGTAATTTCACAACCCGAACTCCCTCCTCACAAGCACCGTACCACAGGACCTCGAACGCTCATGATCCTTTCCTCAAACCATCCAACTACCAACTCGATTCATCGTTTCATTAATCACAACATATTATCCTATTAGCTTATAAAAATAAAGGGTGAAGTTTAGGTTCTTACTTGAGCATCCAGCACCATTCAGCGGTGCGCTACAACAAGCGTTCATATGGCCACATTTATTCATGAACCGACAACACTTTATTCAATAAATCAAACATAATTTGATTCTAAACATAGACGATACATTTCGAAGCAACTTTCCTAAGCATGAATGTACAGAGAACAGAGGTTCGAGTGAAAACTAAACATATTTCAATAGCTTCGAATTTAATTCGTTTGCATGCATTAGTTAGTTTAACTCGAGTCGAACCTAAACATGTTTTTATAACTTCGAGATTAATTCGTTTAACATGTATTGGCTAAGCTACTTGATTCGGAGCCAGACACTCTTCATTTACCTCGAAAATTAGCTCATTTGCATGCTTTGGTTAATTAATTCGAATGGAGGCTAAAGACATTAAAAGAACTTCGATTTTAATCCTTTTTCATATATTAGCTAAATAACTTGAATAGAAGCTAAGCATGTTAACACAACTTCGATTTTAATTCTCTTTCACACGTTATCTCATTAACTTGAGTCGGCGCTAAACATGTTGATATAACTTCGTTTTTAATTCTTTTTCATGCATCAACTAATTAACTTGAATCGATGCTAAACACGTTAAATTAACTGTGAATTAGCATCTCAAGCATGAATTACATTCATTGTTTCGAATCGACGCTAAACACATTTAAATTACTTCGAATTAACATCTTAAGCATGAATTACATTCATTGTTTCGAGTCGACGCTAAACACTTTTAAATTACTTCGAATTAACATCTTAAGCATGAATTACATTCATGGTTTCGAATCGACGCTAAACACATTTAAATTACTTCAAATTAACAACTCAGGCATCATTCACGTTTATTGGTTCGAATTGAAGCTAAACGCACATAATTTGCATCAATTTACAATCTCAGGCATCCATTAACTACATGCATTTGAATTAACGCTAAACACGTATAATTCACTTCGAATCACAATCTTAGGCATCCATTAACTACATGAATCGAACCTAAGCAGGTATAGCTCACTTCTTGTCATTTCTAACGCATTTAACAAACCCTAACTTAACATGCAACATCAATCTGCTGAAATTCGTTTGAAAATTAATATTAGTTTAGGAGGCGAAGAACACCCACCTGGAATCCAAACTAAGGGCTCGATTTGGGTGGTTTTTGGGTGGTTAGAAATCCGGTTTTGCCTCTCCCTACTGCTGTTGCTGCTGGTGGTCGCCAGAAGGGTGGTCGTGGGGTGGTGGTGCGTTGGCTTCAAAACCCTAACCCTCCGAATTATTGCCGTCATCCAACCCTTCTCTACCTTTCTCTTCGCCGGCGGTGAACGGACGGCCAGCAACTCGCCGTCGCTGCCCATCTCGGCCCACCGTCGCCACCCATTTATCCTTGCTCTTTCGTTCCTCCTCTCTTTCTCTCGCTTTCCGTCAGAGCCACGGTTGTGGCTTGGCCGCGTCCCCGACGTCGCCGTGGCCTGTCGTCGGCCAGCCATCGTCGCACCTCCTGGCCGGTCGACTCCCTCCTTCTCCTCTCTCTCTCTCTCTCTCTTCGATGTGGGGTGTCGGGGCTGGGGTCTCAATCCCCCCTGGTCGTGCGCCCGTGAAAGAGAAAGGGGCTTTGGCCCTCTTTTGTTCTTTTTTTTTTTGATTGTTTCTTAGTTGCTTGCCCAATCAACTAAAATTGTCTGTCTAATTTCTAATCTCGTACCTCACAACCTATCCCGAATAATCGATAATGCGACCCTCGCGATATCGATCTCAAAAAACGTCAAGGTTCATTAAAAACCCAACTAATTCTAAGGTTGAAAACCTAATCGTTTCAGGAACACGAGTTAATAAACGGATATAAACGACTAAATTGCATTATCGATGTCAACCATAGCAACAATTTAAAGGCAAATAAATGCACAAATTGACTTTGAAATCAATAAGTAGCAATAATAATATTCCTTTTAATAAAAAGTAGCCCCCAAAGCACATCGATTAATAATTTAACTCATACGGTACTAAAAAAATACGATTTTGTAGTAACGTAAAAAAGGACATTAATTAGCTTAATGGAAACGAAAATGCGGGGTGTACATCCTTTTAAGCCCCTTGATCTACTCAAGAGAATGAATGAGCGCCTCACATGGTGATGGTGATGCATATTTCCATATGCATCATTTTTATTCAAGTCCAATTTCAAAGAAGAAAAGGGTCAAAGAAGATCATGCATGGAAATGTGCCTATTTGGTCTTCTTAAGTGAGTTCAAAGACTCGCGACACTATGGAGAGGTCAAAAAGAGGTTAAACTTTGCTAGAAATTTGGTGCCGAATTCATCCCTGCGGAACCCGATTTTTGTGACCATTTTTGGACAAGCTCAAGTGGACCCACAACTTGAGGGCCCATGTGCTTTTGAAGCTTAAAGATGTCAGCTTTAAAATAAGCCCAATTTTATTTAATTTGGACATCATTTGATTGGGCAAAATATCACTCAAAGATACGTTGTGCTGATCCAGTCCAGTCTGAGATAGGTGCATTGTTTGGGCCATAACTTTCAAACCGCTTATCCAAATTGAGCAAATGAGCCCATTCTGGAAAATAGACTTCCAGGGCTTTCTAACAAGCCCAAGAACGCGTGATTTGGCCGAGTATTCTGGAAGTTATGCTCTGTTGAAGTTGAGGCAGTTGCAAGGATTAATGCTGGGAATATGAAGAGTCTTAGGTTACATATATTTGTGTGGCTGATATTGTGCACGTTTTAGATGCTTCTAGATTGATGTAATCAGCTGCAAAAATCCTAGAATATTCCTTGTAACCTCCCCCACCCCCTTTTATGATGTGTCTTTTCATTTTTCTTAGACTTTTCATTAGCTAGTTTTAATTGTTAGGAGTTATTTGAGTCTTTTGATTGTCTTTTGCTGAGTCTATAAAAGGGGAGGGGCATGTGAAGCTAATCATTCAGCATTGTAAGAGATTTCCAAAGTAATACAAGCACCTTTGAGAGTGATTCTCATTTGTGTCTCAAAATTCCTAGTTCTATATCTTGAATTTGGCTCATTCAAGTGGTGTTCTAGGTTCTCTTCCTTTTCCAATTGGAGTGATTCCTTGGTTAAGACAAGAGAATTAGCCCAAGATCAAGTCATTGAGTGGCTCCGTGAAGGATTATCTTAATTACAAGGTCTTGTTTATCCTTGTTCTTTTTGTTATTATTCTTCAAACCATCTCAAACTATCTTCCACCATATTCACTTTTCTTTGGTTGATTCTTGTTTAGTTTGAGTTTGAGTTGATTTGGTTCACTTACCACCCACATCTACATCAATTGGTATCAGAGCCAAGGCTTTTAAGTGACCCACATCATACCCAAACACATCCCAAAAAGCCAAATACAAAAAAAAAAAGAGGCACAAACCGGCAATCCGAAGTCTTGAAGACCAGAGAAGCAGCACGGTGCCCCCGTGCCACAACACACGACCGTGCCATATTCTTTTTCCAGGAATCTTCAAGTCGAGACGGAGCACGGTGCCCCCGTGCCGCCAAGCACGACCGTGCCACTCTACTTTTCTGCATTTTCTTCAGCCGAAGCATAGCACGGCCTGACCGTGCCCCCTTGCACGACCGTGCCACTTTCCCTGCTGCATATTCTTCCTTCAACGCATCTCCAACATGTCTACAAAGTCCACAAGAAGCGACCAAGCACGTGTGGAAGAGTTAGAAGCACAACTCACTTATCTTCGAACTCAACTTGGGCAACTTTTGGAGGAGAAAAGAAGGTGGGTTCATAGCCCCACTCCCTCTCATCCTCATGAACCGGTGGTTGAATCTGAAGAGGAAGTCCATCACTCCCATGCCAATTCAAGTGATGAGGAACCCCCAAGGAGACGAAGGCAAGGAGGAAATATTGGTGGTGTCCGAATTGACATCCCCGAATTTGAAGGCCAACTTGATCCGGACTTATTTCTCGATTGGTTGCACACCATTGAGAGGATCTTTGAATATGAGGACATCCCGGAAGATAAGAAGGTAAAGCTTGTAGCCCTTAAACTCAGAAAATATGCTTCAATCTGGTGGGCTAACCTTGGAGCGAAAAGAGCAAGAAACGGGAAAGGGAAAATCAGAACTTGGGCCAAAATGAAAGAAAAACTCAAGGCCAAGTTTCTTCCCTCTCACTATGTGCAAGACAATTATCTCAAGCTCCATCGACTCAAGCAAGGATCCAAGAGTGTGGAAGAATACACTCGGGAGTTTGAACAACTCCTACTCAAATGCGATTTGAGAGAAGACGACTCACAAACCTTGGTAAGATACTTGACCGGTCTTGATGAGTCCATTGCTCATGTAATTGAGTTGCAACCCTATTCATCCCTAGATGACTTGAGTTCTCTAGCCTATAAGGTAGAGCAACAAAAGAAATCTAAGGAAAAGAGCATCTTTTCCAAGACTCCTTCCCGTCCTTTTTCTCAAGAATCACCTTACTTTCCCCCACAAATTCAAACCCCCTCACCCGCCAAAAGTGTCCCTCCCATCACCCCTCCACCTCCCACAAAAGTGCCCTCACGGCCAAAAGACCAGGTTCGTTGTTTCCGTTGTCAAGGTATGGGACATTTTGCATCTGAGTGTCCTAACAAGAAGATTGTTTCCCTGGCTGAGTACCAAGCTTCTTTTGAGGAGCATGACCATGAAGAAGAGGAAAGTTTGGAGGAAAAAGAAGAAGAGGTTATCATAGGCCCCGATGAAGGTGAGTTGCTTGTCATTAGGCGAGCATTGAGCGGATTTGCTACTCAAGAAGGCTTGGAGCAAAGAGAGGCGATTTTCCACACAAGGTGCACTATTCAAGGGAAAGTTTGTACCCTCATCATCGATGGAGGTAGTTGTACAAATGTTGCATCCAAAACCATGGTGGACAAGCTCAAACTTGAGACTACACCCCATCCTAAGCCTTATAGCATCCAATGGCTAAATCAAGGCAAAGGTATATACATTTCTCATCAGTGCCTCATTTCTCTTTCTATTGGAGACACTATAAGGATGAGATATTGTGTGACATTCTTCCTATGGATGCAAGCCATATATTGTTGGGTAGACCATGGATGTTTGATCGCCATGTAATTCATCATGGGCGCCTCAACACCTACTCCTTTATTAAGGATGAGAAGAAAATCACCTTGACCCCTATTCCATCGTGCCAAAGCCCCAAGCCACAAAAGGACCGACAAGCCTTAACCCTCATTCATCCTTCCCAAACCCTTGCCCCCAAAGAAGATTTCCCACTTCCGCCTCTTCTCCTCACCAGGTATGACCCGTTTTATCATCCTCCCCTCACCCTCTTCTATATCTCTCTAGAGGTGATGCCCTGTGACCTCCTTCCCCAAAAGCTCCCATATTGTAAGCGCGACCCCTTTCTTGAGAGGCTTGCCAACCCTTTGAGTTTGAGGACAAACTCAAAACAACCCGGGGAGTATGATGCATATTTCCATATGCATCATTTTTATTCAAGTCCAATTTCAAAGAAGAAAAGGGTCAAAGAAGATCATGCATGGAAATGTGCCTATTTGGTCTTCTTAAGTGAGTTCAAAGACTCGCGACACTATGAAGAGGTCAAAAAGAGGTTAAACTTTGCTAGAAATTTGGTGCCGAATTCATCCCTGCGGAACCCGATTTTTGTGACCATTTTTGGACAAGCTCAAGTGGACCCACAACTTGAGGGCCCATGTGCTTTTGAAGCTTAAGATTTCAGCTTTAAAATAAGCCCAAGTTTTATTTAATTTGGACATCATTTGATTGGGCAAAATATCACTCAAAGATACGTTGTGCTGATCCAGTCCAGTCTGAGATAGGTGCATTGTTTGGGCCATAACTTTCAAACCGCTTATCCAAATTGAGCAAATGAGCCCATTCTGGAAAATAGACTTCCAGGGCTTTCTAACAAGCCCAAGAACGCGTGATTTGGCCGAGTATTCTGGAAGTTATGCTCTGTTGAAGTTGAGGCAGTTGCAAGGATTAATGCTGGGAATATGAAGAGTCTTAGGTTACATATATTTGTGTGGCTGATATTGTGCACGTTTTAGATGCTTCTAGATTGATGTAATCAGCTGCAAAAATCCTAGAATATTCCTTGTAACCTCCCCCACCCCCTTTTATGATGTGTCTTTTCATTTTTCTTAGACTTTTCATTAGCTAGTTTTAATTGTTAGGAGTTATTTGAGTCTTTTGATTGTCTTTTGCTGAGTCTATAAAAGGGGAGGGGCATGTGAAGCTAATCATTCAGCATTGTAAGAGATTTCCAAAGTAATACAAGCACCTTTGAGAGTGATTCTCATTTGTGTCTCAAAATTCCTAGTTCTATATCTTGAATTTGGCTCATTCAAGTGGTGTTCTAGGTTCTCTTCCTTTTCCAATTGGAGTGATTCCTTGGTTAAGACAAGAGAATTAGCCCAAGATCAAGTCATTGAGTGGCTCCGTGAAGGATTATCTTAATTACAAGGTCTTGTTTATCCTTGTTCTTTTTGTTATTATTCTTCAAACCATCTCAAACTATCTTCCACCATATTCACTTTTCTTTGGTTGATTCTTGTTTAGTTTGAGTTTGAGTTGATTTGGTTCACTTACCACCCACATATACATCACATGGAGTTCCAGTATGTCCATAGCTCTGTAGTTCTGTTAGTTCTTTTATCTCTGTTTTATACCTTTTTGGGGAATGGTTTCCAGATTGAGAAGATTGATATAGTAGCTGCTGCAATGGGGCACGCATTAGCTGCAGAAGGAGGATTCTGCACTGGAAGCTCAAGGGTCATTGATCACCAGGTGAGGGAGATATACTGATAAATAGCAGCATAATGAAGCATTTTCTCTCATGAGCTGCATTAGATTGAATAAGATGGTAGATAATCTAGGCTACGTAATTCTAAATCATTTTTCGTGTATTATTTTCCTAACGCTAATGATATCTCCTTGTCCCTCAACTCTCTTATTCCCTTCATCTGCCGTTCCTTTTGCAGCATCGAAGCAGTCTCTGGTTATGTCTTTTCTGCCTCTTTGCCTCCATACCTGGCAAGTGCTGCAATATCTGCTTTTGATGTCCTTGGAGAAAATTCTAATCCGATCACAAAATTGAAGGAGAATGTGGAATTAGTATGGGCTGGTATGTTTGTGATTTCACTAGCTTGTCATTGGAAAGTCTATCCTAACCGGGGATATGGTTTTGACATGGTGTTGCCTAGCTTGTTGCATGATATATAGTTTAGGTTTGGGACAATTGATATAGCTAAAGGAGCTAAGAAGACTGCATTGTTTGATAAATTCAAAATAAAGCCAGACTAGCTGCTTTTCTCATAGTGAAACTGATTGCTAGCTAACTAATTGTCCCTCTGCCTGATAAAAATTGTCAAATTGCGTGTGCCATTTTGGGAACTCTTTATCCAATTAGCTGCATTTGTGACATGGCCTTGCCTGGCTTCTTTTGCATGATACGTAGTTTAGGGGGTTTGACAGACTGCATTATTTGATACATTCAAGCTAAATGCATACTAGCGTCTATTTCTCATAGTGACGCTGATTGCTTAGTAATTGTGCTTCTTTTTCTAGTAGTGATACTAGTTGGAGACTAAGTGTGCCTCTGCCTGATGGAGCTAACCAAATTATCTGCACCATATTTTGAGCTGTATACCCAAATAGTTGCATTCATTCAGGATCTTTGCACGAGATATAGCTGTGTGAGCTTCTTGTCTGTGCCAATTACAACAGTTCAACAACTGCAGGTTTGTCTAGTTTACAAGGACTCAAAATTGTAAGCAACCCTCATTCGCCCATAGTTTTCCTGAAACTGAAGAACTTCATGGGCTCCCTGAAGAGCGACCTACAGTTGCTTGAAGACATTGCTGATCAGGTTTACAACTTGTCGCATTTCATCATATATTCCTCTGAAATGTAAATTTATTGTTTCTTAGTTGACACAGTGTGCTGTCATAATGCAGTTATTGAAGGAGCATAATGTTTTCGCAGTGGTTTCCACGAGGTCAACACTTGATAAATGTCCCCTTCCTGTGGGAATTAGATTGTTTATATCCGCTGGGCATTCCGAATCTGATTTGGAGAAAGTTTGTGAATCGTTGAAGACCGTTGTGCCATCATTATTAAACAACCACAGATGACAGCTACACATAACAACAAATGATTTCCAGTTGATGTTCAGAAGCGGGCTGGAGATGAAAAGCCGAAACCAAAGAGGGGATGAATTACAAAAGCTGCAAGGACTGTGTTTACTAGGGTTACTACTTACAACCTATGTTTACTTTAAAGAGGAAGGTCTCTGTTTTTTTCGAACTCTCCTTCCAAGTCAGCGACTCATGGTGATGGTTCGCAACTATTTTCTGGGGGGGATTGTGGAAGACTCACGTTGATGATAGCAATATTGGAGAGCAAAGTTGTATTTAAAGTTGCAAACTGTTTGGCTCTGTTATGACTGTATCATAGATACTCTTAGGACATCTAAGTTTGTTTGCGTTTGATTAAGAACTCGATTTGGGAAAACCATGTTTGACCTGGCCCTTTTGTGCTCCTCCCGATCCCCCTTTATCAAAGTGAGCCATTTTGTTCTTGAAGTTTATTGTGGATGCACATGCAATGCATTAAACTGGTGCCTTGTCTACACAAAGAAAAGAAAATAATACTCATCTATTATCCCAATACGACTTATCACAAAAAGGGAATGCATCCTTAACACGAGTCGAATGCAATTTCATAACCAAGGTGTGCGTTACAGGAATGAAAAATATTAGAAGAAAAGTTAGCGTGCATATGTGACTTTCAAAATATCATCTCTTATTCTCTTCGTATTGTGTCTCAGTACTCGGAGTTTGGGTTTGCGTTGCAGTGATATGGTCTTGCATTAAAACAAATTCTTCCTTGTAACAACTATTTCTGAATTTCATTTTGGTATGTGTTAAGAGGAAAGAGAACATGTTATGCCATGGCCTTTGTTTTTTTTGATCTTAGATCATCTATTTCACTATAGTTGAACTACTGTTAACCCAATAAGGATTAGAGTTCTCCAATCATAAGTTTTCTCAATTCACAATATTCGAACTCAATATCTTGTTTAAGTGGAATAAGTATCAAACCACTTGAACTAACCTGTATTGATTTCCATAGCCTTTTCTAATGGTGTTGGGATTTGAATAAATGTAACTTCTCAAATTTAGCCTCCAATTTATATCCCCCAAAAAACCAACAAAGTTTAAAAGAAAATAATAAAAATTGAAACATGAATTGATGGCTTATCCGTATTGGTGGAGGTGGCGCTGCGTTTCCACGTTGACAGTTGAACAATGAAAAGGCCATGAGACGCCGCCGTTCTGAATTTAAGGGTCTTGACACGCTGTGGCTTTTTGAACGTTGGTGGACGAGCTACGCACGCAACTACTAGCTGCACAATTACTTTACTGTGTTCTTTTCATTGAGAAATAATAAGTGTGGAATGGGTGAGAATAAAAAAATAGAGAAAAGAAGTGAGTGAGGGTGATATTTTTTTTAAAGTATGAGAAAGAAGGAAATGAGTGGGAATAAGTGAAAAGGAGTGAGAATAAGTTGAATGAAGTAAGCGAATTAATGTAAGTTACGTATTTTGTTTTTTAATATGATTTTTATTTGTGATATTAATTATCGATTATAAAAAAAAATTTTAGATAGAAAAAAATATTTTTCTTGTGTTAACTCATATAAGAAATATTGATTTGTGGCCGTTACATCATTATCCAAAAAAATTGTAATTTTTGTTATTCATAAAACAAATTACGGATGCGGTTTTTTGTCATATATTAACCAAATACGAACAACGAAAAAAATACACATATGTTCAGGCCTTGTTCTTTTAATTGGTAAGTCCAAATTTACCAACCTCAACCAACTTCAATCCACATCAACCCACTTTACGAACTTCAATAAAAAAGTTAACTTTAACCAACTTCAATCAATTTTAACTCACTTCAACTAGCTTCAACCCAATTCAACCAACCTTAATCTATTTTTTGATATTTTAACCAACTTCTATCTATCATACAAAAAAAATTCAATATATTTCAACCTAATTCAACAAAAAAATACCCACTTTAACTCACTTCAATTAAAAAAATTCACTTCAACCTACTTTAACCCACTTCTACCAATTTCAACCAATTTTATCTATTTACCAACATATATTTTCCAACGAAAAGAACAAGTTCTCAGTACACGAAAAACAATCATCTGTAATTTGTGTGAAAAACTTCTAATTTTTGTTACTAACGCACATAGAAAAAAATATATGCTTAAAATAAATATGCAATATATCTGTACTTCCTGTCATGATTTACAAACAACGCAAAAAAAATTTACACATTCCTTCATTATACCGGGAAAAATATAAGCAAATTTGGCCCCAAATTACGATGAACAAAAAATAAATCTGTTACACATATAGTAACAATCATCCACGCTTTGGTGACCTATAACAAATATTTTATAACCAACGTAAAAAAATAAAAAAATTAAGAATATCTTCTATATACGGAATCAAACCCAAAATATCTGTCAGCCACAAAAAATAACATTTGCTTAATAAAGTAGAAAAAATTATTATTTTTTCAAGATATATAACAAAAATTACGTCATCTATAATTTTCGATACGACTAATAAATATTTTCATAACATCTAAAAACAACAACATCTCCCAGTGTGGGTCCCGCTTTACGGGGTCCAGGGAGATCCAGTTGTAGGTAAGCTTACCTCTATGGATATTCCTATCCATAGAGAGGTTAATAACATCTAAAAAATAAATAAAATATTTTTATAATTATTATTAGACTATTTATATATACAATTATATAAATTATAAAAATTTTTAAAATATAAAAAATGATAATTATATATAGGAGTAAAAAGGCAGAGATGAAAGTGAATGGGAGTAAAAAGAAGTAATATTTTTTTTTTAAAGTGTGAAAAGATATAAAAAAGAGGGAAAAGAGTGAACGAGAGTAGGAATAAGTGGATTGGATCCATCAAATTACAGGGCCTTAATAGCAGCACCGGCATTAAAGCGCGGGAAAAAAAAAAGGAGTAGCGCAATTGCAGTGTGGTAGTAGAAACCCTAGTTCTCTCACTTTCTTCTTCGATCACCGCCGGCGCCGATGTTGCTCCGTTCGAATCGCAGGCTTTCAGGTTCCTTCTGTCAATGCTAAACCTTTTTTGTTCTCCTGTTCCCAGTTTTCATATTTGCTATGTCGCCCCCCCGGCCGCCCCCCCAATCTCCAGTCAGGACGTGGTTCTTGAGCAAATGATTGTTTAAGGAAAAGGGGATAGTAATTTACTAGGTCAGTATTTGTTCCTTGGATTCTTAGGAATTTGGTTAGTTTGGATGCTTGGATTTTTTTTTCTCATTTTTCATTTTTTTTTCATTTTTTTTTCTAGGGTGTGGGTGGGGTGGATTGGTTAGGTTGATGTTTGTTTTGGAGTATAAGAACTTCAAATCTGAAGTTTGACAGCAGCACAATCTAAAATGAAATTTCCACCAAGTTTTACACCCAAGAAGGAGCTGAGTGATTTAATTAAGCTATATATCCAGTTTTGGATGATCTAAGGATGATTTGTTTAAAATTTTCCATGGAGAGTTTCATCCTGCTATAATGTGGTGGAATTAGCTCTTTGCTTTCTTTGTTAGTTTGTTTTATGTGTTTGGCTATCTAATGTACAGAGATCAGGTTAGACACTGTGGATTGACTGAGGAGGGATGAGTATTTATACAAAGTGCAAACTTTTAACCTGCACTAGATGCAATCGCAGTTTTCTTTTCTTTTCTTTTTTTTTTTTTGGGTGGACATGCTTGTTGTTTGTAGCATTTTATGTGTATTAATTTTCATGTTGAACAGGGAATGCTGCAAGGGACATTTCTCAGTCAGATGATGTGGGTACACAACCAAAACCTGAGGGAAATAATGATTCACCCATTAATATGGAGGCGCAGGATTTTTTTCTCCAGAATTCTGCCTCTGACACTGATGACATAGGAAGCAGTGATGGTAGGTTCCTTTCATTGTTGATGAATTTGAAATGGCCTCTATCGTCCATTCATGATCCTATAGTGTCTGAATTATCTGTTTTCATCTAGGTGACTATGACATAGACAAAGAGATGTTAGATTTAAATGAGCCTCCAGATGTTGCTGACAGCTACTTGGATGAAGATGATGATTGCAGTGATGATGGTGATGAAATTGATGACCAAGAAGTTAAGAGAACAAAAAGGAAAATCACAAGGAGCAGGAGAAAGCGTTGCAAGAAGCTTGGAAATGAAGTTGAAGAGGTGAATGTTGAATCAGTGATGGTTCCCGATGAGCCTGACATTGAAACATTTGAGGGAATGAGTGGGTTTGAGTTTGTTAACCCAAATGAGATGAAGAAGAAAATGAAAAGAAAGAGGAAAGGTGAATTAAGGCCCATATTAATGTGGGAAATATGGGCAGAAGAACACAGCAGATGGATTGATAAATATATATCCGAAGATCCTTGTTTGGATCAGAAAAATGAAGTCATGGATGAAATGTATGAGGAGCCGTCAGAGTTGGTCACCCGGTTGTTGAGGTTTCAAAAGGAGTGGCTGGCATGGGCATTGAAACAGGAGGAATCAGTGACTAGGGGGGGGATTCTTGCTGATGAGATGGGAATGGGGAAGACTGTCCAGGCAATTGCACTTGTACTTACTAAACGGGAAATTCGTCGGGCAGTTTCTGGAGCTAATGAATCCTTCTTTTTGCCAGGTTCATCTTCTGCACTGCCTGAAATAAACTGTACCCTTGTAATCTGTCCTGCATCTGCTCTGCATCAGTGGCAGAGGGAAATTGAGCGATTCACAAGAGAGGGAAGTACAAAGGTTCTTTGTTACCAAGGGCCCAAGAGAGCAAAGAGTTCTCTACAATTTTCTGAGTATGATTTTGTGATCACTACTTACAACACTATAGAGGCCGATTTCCGCAAAGTGTTGCCACCCAAGCAGAGGTGCCGGTGGTGTGGCAAATGTTTTCATGGACGCAAGATGGCTACTCATCTCAAATATTATTGTGGACCAGATGCTGTTAGAACTGAAAAACAATCTAAGCAAGAAAAGAAGGGAAAAAGATCTTATAGCAAATTATCAAAAAGGTCTGCTAAAGATAATTTCAATGAAATGGATGTCGATGAGCAGGAGGCTGTTAAGAAGACGACCCGTAAAATACGCAATTCGAAAAAAGGGTCAGGATCTGGATTTGAGCAAGCAGACCCTGCTTTTTTTGAGGCAGATGTGCGTAAATCAAATTTGCACTCTGTAAAGTGGGAGCGCATTGTGCTAGATGAGGTGAGTCCAAGGCTCCAAGCTTTTGCTTTTTGCATGTTTCATGTAATTAGCATCGTGCTCTTTCTTTTCCTGATGTGGCTCATTGTGAACGCAATGGATTGCTTCGTTGCATGGACTTAGATGGACATGAACATTTATGTGGCCGTAACGGACGTGGGAAGTGGGAGTCTTTTATAATGTTACAAATGAAGAGACTAGGAAACTAGGTTTTTGCTTGATAATAGAATAGTGCCGACTTAATATTTCAGGGAATTTTTGAGAATGCATATTTTCCTCCCTCTGATAAGCATAAATACTAATTTACCATTAATTCTAAGATACATAACTATGTACCATGTTTAGGTACATACCTATATAAGAGGTATCATATAATTGTGTCAAACTCATATTTCATTTCCCTCAACCAAATAAGCATTTTCGTAATTCTCTAGCCCAACCAACTAGAAAAGGATACATTGCAGCGAACAAAAGATACACTGCAGACAGGAAAAGATACACTATAGACAAGAAAAGATATATTGCAAAAAACAAAGGGTACACTACAGGAAGGAAAATGTATACTATAGAATAGAAAAGATACATTACTGCGGAAAAAAATGATACACTACAACGTATCGAGCGCGCGTCCACTACATGCCTTTAGGGTGTGTACCATGCTAGATACATATGTTTGTATCTAAGAATTTTCCCTAATTTACTATTGTCACTTTTCTTGAAAGGAAGTGAAATGAAGAAGGAAAAAAGAAAAATCTTTGTCATGTTCTTGAATGTAATTAAAAGATGATAAAAAGAAAAATATTGCATGAAACCCAGCTAAAAGCTCCTCCTTGAAGATGCCTACAACCCTTCCTTTTTTTGGTTTTGGGGAGGGGGGGGGGTTAAGGCTCTAATACCGTATAGGTTTAGGCTTTTAGCTTAACCTTGCTTTGTTTTTTAATTAATCTCTGTGATTGTAACTTGTATTTTTGGAGCATGCATTTCTTTCAGCATTAGATAATAGATATATTGCTTTACTGCATTTTCGGTTGAGTTCCTGATGTGCGGGTTCCTGTAGGAGAGATTGTATCTCGCTATATCAAAATCCATCTTTACTGATGCACATGCCCCAAAACATATTAAAAATTTGTAAATGTCATAAATAAGAAATCAAAAATTTATCTGGTGGGTATTATTCTTGTCGGGACTTGATGCTTGAGCTTGACTTGTTTTGCGATCTATAATTTTGTATTTAGTTGCTTATTGGTAATTGAGCGGATCAAGAAATCAATCGGTAAAGGGTTAAAAACTTATATTTTTCCTCGTGTTTTGTGTGCTTAACTTGCTAACATGTGAAAAAGTAATCTTCCATGTAATTTCACTGTGTTGCTGCATGGCTTCCCCTTATCTTACTAGAAGCTGGGTTCTTGAAGCGTATTTGCTGAACTACTACTTTTGTGATTGTACGCTGGACTGACATGCGAATTGAAATTAGCAAATTTGAGAGTGTCCTCTATCATTCGTTCTTGCCAACTTCCATCTAGTTTGTTCACTCTCTGTCAACTTGCTTAGAGTCTTGTCTAATGCTCATGCCATTGTGGGCCTGCTGTTTTTACCCAAGAGGCCTGCCAACCTTGGCTTTACAATGTCCAATTTTCTGTGAATGCTCTCATGGTGCTTTGATTGAACATATGGAGGGCTCCTAGCATTTGACGCAATGTTCACCTCACTGCCGAATTTTTTCAAAATTTCATGTTATTACCTATTCTGGAGTGGGTGGTGAGTCATAGTTCATGATTTGGCTCATAGTATAAATACAGTATGCATACTGGCTGAACTGAACTTTCCTTTTATGCGTTGCTGCTGTTGCACATGATGTGCAGGATCTCTTCACATTGCTATGTTCAAAGGGCAAAGGCCCTTCATCCCTCCCATCTCTCTTCTGGGTCAGAAAAAGGAACTCACCATGTTCAATTGTCTTGTAGGGAGGAAAAATCAGCCTTAATGTCTACATTGATGGAAAAATGTGACCTGCAACTGCAAGATATTTGTTCTATAATTTAGATTACGCTACAATAAAACATTAGGTCGTGTTCCTTCCACCTTTACGCTTTAAGCCTACAGCTCTGTACAACTTTTTACAACTTATTGCTTTTTATGGCTGCTTATAGCTACTTACAGTAGTTCTCCATATTTTCTTCCACAGTTATCACTTCTCGAAACTCCTTGCGGCTATGTAATCCTTAAAATTGCTTGTAGCTCCTTGTAACTTTTACAGTTTCTACATTTACAGATTAACCTTAATTTTGAAAAGAACAAGGCATTGGTAACTAAAATGATGAAGTCAAAATGTTTAACAAGCTGTGTTACCTGCACTTGGCCATACCCATGATTAAGCTTCTGGTGTTGGGTGTTATGTCAGTCTTGGCGATTTTCGGAAGAGTTCTATACATTTTTTGGTCAGAAATGAAGAATTGAGTATCCATGCTTATGTCTAAGTGTCCGATATGGGCACTCAGAAAAAAAGTGAAGAGTCGAAGGGACATCATTAATATGTCCACATAATTGTGGATGATTCCCTTTTTTGATGACCTTTTTTCCTTTTCTTTTTCTGAGAGGAGAATAACTTACCAAACTGGAAAGGAAATATAATATTTTACAATACCAAGTCGTGATAATGTTGAGCAATGCTTTATTTTGTCCATGGATGTTCTTTGTTTTTTTTTTTTTTTAATCAACATTATCCTGTCCTTGGATGTACTTTCTCCTTTTACCATTTGGGGACTATGGAGAGAGACAAGGGAGTTGAGGTAACAATGCACTGTTCTGTTGGATTTGTGTCTAGTTGTCATATTCGGATATTCCTTTTTGCTTCTATATTGAACTTGTAAACTTACGTGTCCTATAATCTGTTGACTCTTTCTACTGCAATGCTTAAGAAGCTTTATTTACTCGTGGGTAGTATTCTACTGTTAAGATAATCTTTCATCTCTTGTTTGTTAATGTAGGCGCACTCCATAAAAGATAGGCGTAGCAATACAGCAAGAGCAGTTCTTGCTTTGGAGTCTTCTTACAAGTGGGCCTTGAGTGGCACTCCTCTTCAGAATCGTGTTGGAGAACTCTATTCACTGGTTGGTAGCATTGCTTTTCTATTTATTTTCAGCAGATGGTAGAAAGATATCTTTCGCCCTCCCCCAACCCCCTTCCAATCTCCTCCATGATAACCATATTATCTTGTTTGACTCATGCTTGTCACTACATGCAGGTTCGCTTTCTACAAATTGTTCCTTACTCTTACTATTTCTGCAAGGATTGTGATTGCAGATCACTGGATTACAGGTAAGCATGGAGTCTATGTCCACCATCATCTCCTGGCTTGGCTTTTATTACTCAGCCATTCAAGCAAGAATTATCTCCTTGACTCACCAGTTACCTTATTTAAGGAGTGGACTTAACTCTATATATGTGGTGTATATGTGGTGTAGCAAATAGGATCCATCTCCCCTCCCTCCCACCCAAAAAAAATCATTTAGAAGTTGATTGGTCTGGTGTCATCTTTTAAGTCCTTGTCCTTTCTCTAATTATCTTGCATGCTGTCATGTTTATGATTATCCTTATGATAATCCTCACGTTGAGGTGACTTTACTACTTTCTTTCCTCATCTTAGATTTGTTTCAAGATATAATAGACCACATCATCACTCTATATTCCTCTCATTGTTTTCCTGTTATGTTCTTTTTTCAATGTTCTAATGCTATTTTCTGTGTCCTTTATATCTTTAAAATATCAGCTAATGTTCAATTTCCTCCCTCAGTTCAGAATGCAAAAACTGTCCTCACAAAGCTGTAAGGCATTTTTGCTGGTGGAATAAAGTACGCACTGATTTAATAATTACTCATCTCACTTTTTACCCAATTTCTGTTGGCCTCTTTTTTTCCTTCGAGAATCTTTATTATTTTTTTAACTTCATTTTTTTTCTTGTGTATTCACATTATTTCTCCTATTGGTTGTATTCCAAGAATGTGGCGACACCGATACAATTGCATGGAAACACTGGAGAAGGCGAAAGGGCCATGATTTTGCTGAAACACAAAATTCTGAAGAGCATTTTGCTGAGACGCACTAAGACTGGCAGGGCTTCTGATCTTGCTCTACCCCCAAGAATCGTGAGTTCTTTCCTTATGAAACCCATAATCAACGACTTTGTGGCCACTGTTTCTGGGTTTTTTTTTTTTTTTTAACATGATTATTCTGCTTCATGATTACTAGGTTTCACTAAGGCGAGATACTTTGGATATTAAAGAAGACGATTACTATCAGTCATTGTACAATGAAAGCCAAGCCCAATTTAACACGTAAGCATGTCTAGAATTTGTCTGGCACTCATATATGTGGTTACAGCTTACAACTATTCATCTGAAGTAGTTCACTTCACCTGCATTGAAGAATTTTCGAATTCTTCATGGAGTATCTCATATGGCATCTGTATTGTATTCCTGATGGTTCAACATAACTTACACTGTTCATTGTTCAGATAGTTCATTGACTCTTGTATTACTCTTTTTTTAAAAATAAATTATCAGTGTTATTTAATAATTTTTGTTTACAGGTATGTTAAGAAAGGCACTGTGATGCATAACTATGCGCATATATTTGACCTACTCACGCGTTTGCGGCAGGTGATTGTGTACACAAATTGTATTTTTTTAAAAATCAATATTGATATCCTTTATCTAACAAATATTTTCCTCTTGTCTTTTTAGATGGGGGTTGGGGAGTGTATTTTAATGCTTTGTAGTGGTAGATTTTAGGAGGATTCCTAAATGGCTGGTGAATATATAAAGTTCATTTCAGGGCTTCAAGGAGTTATGCTTGACTTAAATATTCCAGTCTGCGGAGAACTCTCATTTTGATATTTGCTTGCCTGTATTCTCAAAGCGAGATGAGTAACCGAGAGAGATGTTGTTAATTCTTTTCCTCAACAATTGATGATCACATTCCACAATGTCGTTACTGGACCTCACGATGGATTCTCAATATTATTAATGACGGCTTGTTGCGTTTCACCTGGAATGAGAGCGTCAGAGCATCAAAGCCCTTTCCTTTTCTCTCTCTTGTTTTTTTGGGGTGATGAAAAACAAGTACCACAGTGGTTACTTTCCTTCTGATATTCAATCTGAATGCGGTGCTATGATTTTCCAAGTGTAGCTGTTTGCATAGCTTGTGATCTTTTGCCAGGGAGCTACATGACCATGACCTATGATACCTACTATGGAAAACTGTGTGTGTGTGTGTGTGTGTGTGTGTGTGTGTGTGTGTGAGAGAGAGAGAGAGAGAGAGAGAGAGAGATCATGGAGCGAAATCTTAAGGAATCGATCATCATGGTTGCCTGAAAAGTCGGATCGTATTCAGGTTGTGTTTTCATTTGTGATCTGCAAATTGGAACATTTCCTTTGGTTGGCTGGTCCTGAAAGACTGACTTATCTGAAGGTTCCTTCAACTTAAGTTTTTGACTGACTCCACTGATAACGCCTCCAGGAGGTATATAAAGAGAGGCTGGAAGCCAAACCCCCTCCCGGGGAACTGAAAGCAACACACGCACACACATAGAGCATTGGTGTTAGATTCTAGATTCTCCTTTCCTTTGTAATGATCAGGTTGTTACACCAAGTGGTATTATTGCTGTTCCTTAATTGTATGTATTTATTGTTGTTTAGATTGGGTCGTACTGTGCAGTAGTAAGCCTCTTTGCTTCTCAGGAGTAAGATGGGATATCTCTAGATTTTCGAATACGCTGTTTGAGCTGAATATTCGTTAAAACTGTTATATTATATTGTAACGTAGTGAGCCTGATTAAGTGCATCTGGGTGTTTTTATTTGAACTATGCAGGCGGTTGATCATCCTTACCTTGTAGTTTATTCTCGTGCAAATTCTCTGAGAAGTGAAAGCATTGCTGACAGTGACAACGGTGAGCAAGCATGTGGACTTTGCCATGATCCAGTTGAAGATGCTGTGGTAATCTAACTTCTTCTATTCGTTTAATTATTTTGCCTTGTGGAAATTAATTCTGTTTTAGTTTCCTTCGGAATTTAGAAACTTTTTAGGAATATATAGTATTGGTTAGGACAGCAGCTGTGTAGGCTCTTCAGTTAACCCCCGCTCCCAAGAAAAAAAGGAAACTTGTGAAGACCATAGTGAAACTTGAGAATTTTGAGCTGTTTCTACTGTTATTGTTGTGATTCCTATGCATATTTACTGAACTGAAATTTCCTTTGGTGTGCATTTATGGTCTTTTTGTCAAGCATCAAGCTTTGGAAGTAATTCAAGAAGTGGATGACTCAACCAAAAGCTTAAACTGACAGTTAAAAAGTTATGCCATAGATTTATACTCTGACACGCCTCTCACTCCTACACCCTTGGGCTTGAATTGTGCATGTTGCAAAGGTTTATACTCTTACCAAGAAGATTATGCGCTTGTATGCTTGTTTGTGATTTGAATTCTGCAAAAATCTAAGTGTACTAATTTGCTCGTCAGGTTACATCATGCGGTCACACAGTTTGTAGAACTTGTCTCATTGATTTCTCCTCTACCTTTGGTCAACCTTCTTGCCCAACATGTTAGCCGCTTACCGCTGACTTTACTTCAAACTCAAGTACGGGGGTACAGAAAGCCCAAACATCTGTAAATGGATTTAGGAGTTACAAGCATTTTGAATCGTATCCAGCTTGATGACTTCCAGACGAGCACAAAGATCGATGCTTTGGTATGTAAGCATTCTTTGTTATACTATGTAATAATTTCAGTCAGAAAATCTTAGTTTGGCACCTCTTCCCCTCCTTGTATTTTATGCTGAAAAGTACTAGCTTTTTAAATATATTTTGACAGTCTGCTTTGATGCTGAGAAATTAAAAATGCAAACTTGCTATGCTCTCCGAAAAGTACTCTCAATTGATGGTGTCTTTTTTTTTTTTTTTTTTTAAAGGGTTGGGGGTTGGGGGAGTATATGGTTGTCGCATGTATGCGGCCTTGTTCCGGCTAGAGCCCTGAGGTTATTTTTCATTCTGTTCTACTTGTGTGGTTGCTTGTCTATGTGTGCTTGTGCTTACATGTTGCAAGGTAGATTAAAAGCAGAGGAGCCAGCTCGGCAGTGCGCCTATCATCTCTACTTAAAAAAAAAAAAAAAAAAAAACCGTGTGAAAATCTTAACATGAAGTCTGAGCTTTGACTCGAAGTCTTCAATTCACTTCTGCACTCATATCTGATACTTACAGACATGGTTGTCAACAGGTTTAAGATCCATAGTGGACTATATAACGACATAGAATTATTTAAAAAGTCAAGCCCAACTATTAGTATTTGTACATTTTTTAAGCACTTTTATGCCGTTTTGAATAGTTATGTGTTCAGACCATCTTTGGATTACTGCTGTTTGCGATTGTTTGGCAGATAAACTTACCATGTGTATTAAATATGCCTGTGATGGATATAGAGGGAGGAGATCAGATTCATGGTTGAAAGGGATGGTTCTGCAAAAGGGATTGTCTTTAGCCAGTTCACATCATTTTTGGATTTGATCATGTATTCCTTGCAGAAGGTATGTTTCATTAGTTTCCAGATTTATGATGCATAGATAATTTGATGTACACAGTAGCTACTTCTACTTATCAGCATCTTTTGACACAATTGGGGCGTCTTTGCAGTCTGGCATAACCTGTGTTCTACTAGACGGATCTATGACAATCCCTGCTAGAGATAATGTAATTAAAAGATTCCACGAGGATCCTGACTGCAGAATTTTCCTCATTAGCTTGAAAGGCGGAGGTGTTGCACTCAATCTTACAGTGGCGTCTCATGTAATCTACTTCACCACAGTTTATAGGGATCACTATTTTGTCAGTTGCCTCTCAAGATGTGTCTGAATCTCTGGTGCAACTGTGATTTCAATATTCCCTCTAGTTTGTTTCTTGAGTTCAAGACGGTGGATCCAAACAAACCATACGTGCCACGGCCTTTTCTTTGTTTCTGTTTTGGGGGGGGGGGGTTGATATCAGCCTTTGATTTCAAATTAGCTGTTTCTCATAGACCTTGGATTTTGAATCCTTTGACTGCCTACTTATGCTTAGCAGAAGTGAAGGACTGTTGGCTGTTCTGCTTTAGGTTTTTATGATCCAATTCAGGGGATGGGAAATTGCCCAGAAGTGGACAACAAACATTTGAAGTGACCTGGAGCTGTTTGGATATTACATATGCTGCGTTATACTTGCTGAGTAGTGGCTTTTTGTGTTCATTATTATGCAGGTTTTCTTGATGGATCCCTGGTGGAACCCTGCTGCAGAGCGACAAGCGATGGACAGAATACATAGAATCGGGCAATATAAGCCAATAAGGTATGCCTTGGGCTATCGGTTTGTATGAATGTTATTTCACAATGTTGAAGGGGCAGATGTCAATATATCTGAACGCTGATCTTAATGCCTCTCCACATTGATGTCACTGCCTTGGAAGACTAATACTGGAAATTATTTCACATTATCTAGACTATAAATACGTTTTTGATTTTGGTAATTATGGTTCAGAATTGTAAGATTTGTGATAGAGAACACAATAGAGGAGAGAATTCTGAAGCTGCAAGAGAAGAAAGAATTGGTCTTCGAAGGGTAAATCGTCTTTTGAACCTGAGTTTGCTGTTCTAATTGCTTGCATCGATTGTCGTGTTTAGCCTTATTCATCACAAAAATGCTATGCAGGACTGTTGGGGGATCTTCAGATGCTCTGTCAAAATTGACTGAAGCGGACTTGAAATTTCTTTTTGTGACTTGAAAAATATGCACGTCTTCGGGGCATTATACAACAAATATGCAGGCAGATGTTTGGGCCACTGCATGCATATCATTTGAGGGTTCTACTGCTGTATATAACCCTGAATTTCCGTTGTAATGTACGATGTGTAGAGTATGTTTGAAGTAATTCAGTTTGCCAATTCTAGTTTGCAACAACCAATTTATGTCACTATTTCAGTTCCCACCGGTGAGTGATATCAACTAGTGGACTTAAAATCGAGCAAAATCAATGTCCCCTCACAATGCCATGGGAGCAATGAGTGATGTCCACTATCATCTCTATTCATGGCTCCTAAAATTTATTTGTCTTCCAACATTGCAAAGCACCCTTCCATGCACAAGAACACAAGATAATTAAGAGTTATTCCATACATAGTTCGCAAATTGAAGCCCCGTTGCATGATTTTGTACATTTTTATTTTACATAATTTCTTTAACGACTTGCATTTTTCAAACACATGGCCCCATTAACATTGGGGTCTCTTTCATAGTTCAGATGTTACAACATAAAAGTGCTTAAAGGACCGAGTGCATAGGCCCCCATAACATTGGGGATGTACTATGTAGGCACATACTAGCACAACCCTCAACAACCGTTTTAACTAGTTAACAAGGGACTAACTTTTATTTCATTTTTCATTACATATAAAACTGTTTTATAACTTAATAAAACCCTATGACATCGTTTATTCGTAGTAATAAGGTTTCAGCATCCTGGCTTTGTGGTTGCATGACTAGGAGACATTAGTCATTAGATCGACCTTAAACACATCTTCCTGGTATTGGTGGCCATATCCGGGGTTGAATGCAAATTAAATCCTCGCAACACTCGATTTTTTCATATGGATTGCAAGATTCATGAAGTTTTGCACACTCTTGTTGCCTAATCATGACTTCATCACTCATCGTCGAAACATATGGTGAAACATTTCTTATTTTTTCTTCTCCATCCACCATTTTTGTCTTCTTCATAACCACTTCTTCGATTAACACTTGGGCTCCTCCCAGGATTGGAACTGCAAATACATAATAATGCATGCAAAACATCATCACCAGATAATGATGCCTACCTATTTTTACAGGTTCTATCAACTATGACCGCCACCCCAAAAAAAAAAAAAAAAAAGGGGTACTTGTTGAAGAAGTTAAGCTCATTGGAACCAAAAGCTCATCACTGTTGAAGATGGAACATAGCATCCATATGTTTCACTTCAAAACACTCTCTTTACTTGGGTAATCCAATTTTGAGACATCTCAACTGTCAAAGTTTTAATAGATGTCAAAAGATCGATAGCGCTACTTTAATTTAAGTGTATTAATTCTCTTGGACATACCAAACCATGATAATGGGACGTACTATGAGCATTCTCTTAAAGGATTTCGTATTAACATTAATATGTTAATCCTAGATCAACATTTGCATACTTTTTTTCCTTTAGAAAAATAACTTATGTAGTTGAATATATTATATGACACAAAAATCATAACTATCAAACAATAAAAACATGAAAAAATCAAGAAATATTACCCATTGTATTGATCAAAAGTATAAGGATGACAAGATTAGGGAGGTTGAGCAAAACTGACTTCATTTTTCTCCTCTAAAGTTTAAGTGGAAGTGGCAGCTGAATTTGATACTTGCAAATGGCTTGCTTGCTTAATCTGTGCTTGCAAGTGTCTCTATTTATAACGACGCCCTTGGTTAATTAGTAAGTGATAAGTCTGACTTGCTACCATGAGCACCACCCACGTCGCAAGAAATATTGGCCAAATAAAGTACACACTTCGCCACGTCTTGCATGCTCATGCAAATTATTCAAGACTTAGCAAAAATTTTATCAAAAAAAGACTTTGCCAAAGTATTTTCAAAAAATATGCATATAATTCATTCGAATTAGGATCTAGTCATATAGTCAAAGTATTAACAATTAAATGTACCAGAGACCAATAAGTTAAAGGTAACGTTAGCCGCCGTCCTAAGGGTACTGGTTAAGAAGCATTAATCATTCACATTTTTTACAGTAACGATAAATATTTTATTATAAAACGTAAAAAAAAATGGTGTTGTTTTGGGCGTTTGTTACATATTATGGTGATTTAAATTCACCAGTTATATCAATATATGTAACAAATAATTAATGGTTAAATTTGATAAGCTGAGAGTTCTTAGTTCAAGTGGTATTGATATGGCCTTCCAAGTTGGAAGTCATGGGATCGAATTTTATGACTTGCAATTTTCTTGGTGTAGAGATGCGCAAGGCTACCAACCAAATTTATAAGCTTGGGTATTGTGGGTTAGATTCATTTCCCTTCCCCGCCTGTACAAGGCCCATTGGGTTGCTCTGAAATAGGAGCTTAGTGGGTCAGCATACTTACCTTTTATTAAAAAAAAGGTTAAACTTGATAAGTCCTCAGTTATGTAATTGTGTATTTGTATACCAATAGCACCTAGCTAATTGAATCAGATTTTCCCTGTAAAGGAATCAGAAGTTGGTGGACTCTGGAGGAGTAGGTACACCATTGATTTGTGTACCCATTTATGACTAAGAGTTGATACTTAGAATCAAGCTTAGTTTTTTTTTTTAAAAAAAAACTTTTAAATATGAAAACCTTTTCTTTGCCTCTAGCTAGTTCTGCATGACGATACTATAGTACAAAACTGCAGCCGAATTTTGACGGATTATTTTGACAAAAAGTTGATCTGTCAAAAATTTTAACGAAAATTTTGACCAAAAGCAAGAATTTTTAACAGATGGAAAGTTGATCCATCTGAAAATTTGACCAATATTTTGATGGAAAAGTGAGGATTTGGCAGGTACAGTGACAGAGTCTGTCAAAATACAATTTGTCACAAATTCTGACCGGTTGTCAGACCTTCAAAATTAGTTTGTCACCAATTTTGATGGGTTGATCAAAAAGTCAATTTTAACCAGTGATTTTTGATGACCATAAATTATGTCACAAACCCGGGACAATGGTCATTTTTCATCAAAATCGGCCCAAATTTTCATAAAAAAGTAGTCAAAATTTTATTTTATTTTTATAGTATACTGCCTTCCCACTCATTTTTGAAAATCATACTAATATTCATGTCTATAGCCATCGGATTTGCATTTCCATACCATACTCATTGAGTAAATTGGATTTATGGATTTTATTCAGTACATATAGAGGGTGTAAAGTGTTATCCACATTCAACCCATATTTGCCAGATGTTGTATTTAATTAGCAATTTCAAGCGACACTGATAAAATTTATAGCCAGTTAGGCTACAAGAGTTAATATTATGAAAGAAAAGTAATTAGTTTTTCATTTCTACATAAATAAGCACTATGCAGCTAGAGTCTTATGTCTAATATTTTTAGCAAAGTGATAAATTTTTAGCTACAAGACACTTATTCAGTGCCTTGTTTAAGCTTAAAAGTCATATTATCATGTATTGGATTTTTAAAAAAAATTGTACAATTAAATAGTGATAGCTAGGGGGTTACAACTTACAAATGGTAAAAAAACAAAAGCTCTTTATCCATAATTTTTAATAATTAGAAAATTACATATATATATATGTCTTCACAGATGGGATTAATCTGATTAGAGTGTTATTTTATATCTGTTGGCGTAGCCCAAAAAATATTAGAGTTTTTATCATTCATAATTGATTCTGGAGGCTACAAATTTTGCTGAATTTAAATCATTTAACATATTATTTTTAGTCAAGATTTTAAGGGGTGTCTTGCTTTAAGACATTTATTATTGCGCATATTTTTATTAAATCTTAGCATATTTTTATCGATTTTTAGTAGTAAATGGAGCATATAACCAGATACGTGTTTTAAAAATCCATTCTCAAAATCATACTCATTTGCAAATGCAATGGCTATGCCTATATCCAAAGCTATCTAAAATCCCTTTTCATTACCCATCTGGGCACTAAGATGGGCAAATTTTAATTGGGCTTTTCGAGTTTGGGCACTAAAATTAATTCGGTGAACAATAAAAACAGAAGTTAATGATACAATAGTTTAAACGTTCGTTACTTGACTAAAATTTAAAAATTAAAAAATTGGTATAATATAGATTAGGAGCGATCAAGTGTCAATAGTTTGTTGTTACTTTTTTTTTTTTTAAAATCAAAGATAAGAGGTAAAAGTGAGGATTAGACGCCTCTTCTCACAAGAGCACGTCCCATCAAGTCAGCACCCAAGATCTCTCTAAGCTCAGTAGAAGGTGGACACTCCCACGTAGTGATATAGTTTGTTGTTACTTAGAATGGTGTTCAAGTGAGATCAGCGGCATATTCATTGTGATGTCAATGGTGTCATCCGGTACCCCTTCCCCCCAAAAAATTATTATATGATAAAAATTTAAAAAAATAAGAGTTTATTACAAATACAAAATACGGCAACAGCATGCATGAATTTGTTGTTTGCGCAACAGGATGCATGAATTTGTTGTTTGCCCAGCGATGCAATGTGATTTTGCTAGCTTTTGTGTTCGTTGAGATCGTAGGTTCAAGCCTCCTCATATGCACATTTGATTTATTTGTTTTTTTTAAATTTTTTGCCTTAGAAACCCCCCCTGCCCCTATCTCCCTTTGTTGCATTCAATTGCGTCTGGCCCAGCAATGCAACGCGGATTTGCTTGCTTTGGGGTTCCTCGAGATCGCGAGTTCGAGTGCCTTTTTTTTTTAAAAAAAAAAAATTGCTTTAGAACAACTTTGGCCCCTCATTTCCCTTTAGTCTTTGAGATTTCAACATTCTGCTCTCTATCTCCGAACCCAGACAAAAAAATTCCAATAACCTATCCGAAATTCTTGACTTCACCACTGAGTGAGATATAATACAAACCAAGACAAATCTTACTAAACATTGCTAGTAAATTGGTTAGTATTGTACCAAAAAACTACACCATTTAGCACACTTGTATTTTGTATATCCAAGGGGACTAGTTATCGTGAATAAGAACCACCATAGCTCCCATATTCACACCACCATAATAACAAAGCTCACATGCAAGTTAAAGTAATGTTCAAGGCAGGCATGTTAAGTCTTTTTAGTGGCATGCAAAAATCCCAAAAAGAACCCAAATAGAAATATAGCACAAAATGTATAGGAAGAAACTTTATTCTATCTATTGAAGAAAATGGTAAAGCCCATTTTCATAGCTCAACCTTGTACATACAGTTTCTAAGTCACCAGTACATAAGCCCAATTCACGTTCACGTTGGGGAAGGATAATGACCCATAACAAGGTAACCTTATAAATATAGTTTTCTAAGTAACTTTTATTCAGCTGATTAAACATCGTTGTGGAGTAAACTGCACACATTGTCCCAGTGATCCGATGCGAACGCAATGAAGATTTTCGCAACAATTTGGATTTCGTGGTTCACAGTATCCACCAAGTGGTGCACATTGTTGTACACATTGTCCAAGTGCTCCAACGCGAACGCATTTAAGATTTCCACAACAATTTGGATTTCGTGGTTCACAATATCCACCAAGTGATGCACATCGTGGCACACATTGTCCCAGTGCTCCGATGCGAGCGCATTGAAGATTTTCACAACAATTTGGATTTCGTGGCTCACAATATCCACCAAGTGGGGCACACTGTTGATTTAGTTGCTGTAATATCACTTGACCGTCCACTACCACCTCTTGTATTTTTGGCTCCTTCATTATCACTTCTTCTTGTTGGAGTAATTTCCACAAAAATGAAAATTTATAAGAGACATGAATTAATAACAATAATTATTATTATTAATTGGTATTAATTAAATGCTCCAAAGGATGCCAATGCAAATGGTGAATTTTGACAAAAGGCATCTAATAAATAATATTTTTTGCTATTGAATATAAATAGTAATTAATATTATTTGCTATTGAAAAAATGCATTTGGTTAATTAATTAACTAATTTCATAAGCGTCTCTTTAATTATTACCATTGAGATTAAAATCAATGGATGAGATCTCATCTCATGAATAGGTGCATGTCTCTTTAAACCACACCATATTCTCTATAAATAGAGGATGAGTGGTGTGATTTGATCCATCAAAAAATTATTAGTAGCAACCTTCCCTCTGAATTTCTGTTACGTCCTAAGGCTCCTAAGGTCTGTCTTCATGTGTGCAACACACAAATAGGGAGACTTCTTTGTATCCCAAACATCTAATCACTAAATTCTGTTGCACAATTAAGGGCGAGTAGAGTCTTTAGAAAAAGAGTACACCACCTACCTAGAAGTCTCGAAGTGATCCTAGACCGATTCCTTTCTTATTTTGAGCAACACTTCTATCACCATTTTGACTTTTCCAAATATTGCAACTGCAAATACATCATAATGCTATTATTGCCAATTATGCTCCTAATTTATTGAAGTTTTTTAGGTAGCTGAGGATTGGAATTGATGCTCTTTGGGGGAGAGGGTGTTTGAGTATGTTTAATAGTATTGAAAATTTTGTATGATTGAAGAGCAAACAGAAAATGAAATGAGGTTTCAAGTATCTTGTTTAAGTTGTACTCCACTCTATGCCTTCATATTAAACGTCTCGAAATTTGAACTTAGAAGTCTTAAATAGGACAAGCTCCACGTCATAATTGAACCAAAAGTGCATGGTAATAAGATGTGTACTTGCGAATATTTAATCATTTTTGTACATTTGTTACTCCGGTAATAGTGAGTCTGTGGTTTGACTCCAGTAGCTATGTGGAACTGGGTGGGAAAAATGTGAATGAAACTATGAGGGAGGATCAAGTAACACTATTATTGCATTTTTCCATCATGGATTAAAATTGCAGAATTTTAAGAAATAAGAGTTAACATGGAAAAATGCTATAATATAACAAAAATTTGACTCCAGTTGCAACTGTGCACATTCCTTTTGTTATATATGCTAATAAACAATGTTAGAGTTCCTCACCTTTAACCATCAGGTTAAACTTTTGGTTAAGTTGATTCTTGAACATAGTATCAGAGTCTTTTTAAGTGAGAGGTCTCGAATTCGAATCTCAACAGCCGCAATATTGATTTATTGTACATGGTGGCTACGAGGAGCCTTTTGTAGCAATCATGCTTCAAGCCCAAGGGCATTTGCGTGAGAGGGTGTGTTAGAGTATAAATCTATTCCCGAGCCTCCAACCATCAGTTTAAACTTTTGATTGAGTTGGTTTTTGAACACCCAAGATCCACATCCATGATTAAGATGATAAAACCCTAAATAAAAAGGAATAATTCAAAGAAAATCATATATTAAAATGATTAGGATGAACTAGAATGCCGTACCTGTGACGCTCATAAGGAGTGCAAAGATAATGAGCTGAGTGATGCTAATTGAAACCTTCATCACTTTCTCACTTTGAGCGTTGCATATAATACGTCAAAATAATGATTGCATCATTTGTGCATACAAATGGCTCTATTTATATTGATAGTCTTGCTCCATATGGCTTCATTTCTTCCAATCAGGATTTTTCACGTGGATGTACATTATATGTTTATAAATTTCAGGAATTCCAAAAGCTAGACGTCATTGTATAAAATGCCTAGATCCGCCATTGAGGTAACAGAAGCAATGTGTAAGACGAAAAAACATAGTAGACCTAATTAAACTTTAAAAAATTGTTCACACACAATAGATGCAAATTGACTTTAAAAATTCAGCCAAGCCAAACAAGAATATTAACAAATAAAACAACAAAGTTAGCATAACTAAATTTATTCATGTGTGGTTAGGTACTTGTTCTCTTTAAGTGAGGTTTTGAGTTCGAATCTTGTGAATGAAGAAATCTGTGATGGGAGAGCTCTACCCCTTATTGGACCAATAGTACCTCGACTCTAATGAAGTGGAGAATACAACACCCAAAAAAAAAAAAAAAATCATGTGTGTTCAGTGATTATTCATTGTAGACCCTAGTATTCATTTCAAAACTCTAGTAATCATTGCTGTATCTTAGCGTTCATTTCTTCAAATAAGATTTTTTTTTTTTTTTTGGCTTTCTAATTTTACTGCTGTGATTGTTTTTAAAATTTTCAACAATTCAGTGACGTGATAGCAAAAGTTTTTGTCGCTGTATCACATGTTTTGTATTTTGAGAAACATGTGACATATAAAAGCTCTTTATTATTATTATTTTTTTTTACAAGGGTAAGTGGGCCAGCCCACAAGGCCCCTATTACAAAGTACTCAACAAATCTTAACAGGTCAAGGGAGGAGATATCAAGCCCAAGTCAGAAGCCTATACCCACAAAGCAAAAGTGAATATTAGCATGCTAATGCATATAGCTTAATTGAGATGATATAAGTTGCCACAATATCTTGAGATAGTTTAATATTCAAATTTAAATATGTTATCTTTATGATATTAAACTATGTGATTCAAATTTGAACATATGATTATGATTTTTTATACATCCATACTTTTGAAAAAGCCAAGATTTGCATAAATTTGTTATTATCTTTTGATATTATATTGTGAAAGATTGTGCTGTAAAAATCCAACTTCTAGATAATTCTCTCAGCCAAGATCTTCGGCAAATAAAAAGAAAATTAACTGTTGGAGATCAAAAAGAAAATGTTTAGCAGAACTGCGAATTTCAAGGGCTTGGAAGACTGCGTTTAAGGCCATGAAATAATATGGAAGATTGACTTTCCTAATTGATGCAACGGTCTCTTACCAAATGTTCATTCAGCCTCTCCAACATCTCTTGGCTATAAAAATGAGAGGAATTTGCAGTTGAACGAGATACAAGAGAGAGCACAAGCAAAGAACAAGAACTAAGAGCCATACTTGCAAATATTATTCTCTTGTTCACTTAATTTTTATTGAGTTATATTACTCTAGTTGTAATTGGGTAAGATTATAGAGTTGAAGGGTCAACTCTACCAAGGACTTGTTGAAGGGTCAACTTGTGACTTGGAATTTAGAGTCGGTGTAATCTAGAATTGTGTAATATCTCATAATAAAATTGGGTCAATGCTAAAGTTAGGGAACTCTAGGCGGGGACCAAACCTGGTTGATGCTAAATTCGTTAAAAAAATACTTGTATCTTGTCCACATTTACTTTTCCACAATTTCTTTTTGATTAATTTGTGACTTTGATCATCATCCTATTCACCCTCTTTAGGGTGATTTAATTAGCCAAATCGGACCAACATATTTTATTAGTAATAGAGATTGAATATGTCCCTTTCCTTACGTTGGTTTTGTTCCGTATAAATCAAACCAATTCTTGTCAACAATAAGTTAATCTAAGACTAAATCAATGAGAAACACACTAGCTAGGTGATCATAAGTAGCGATATCATAATCTTATCCTAAGATTTTTAAGCACGAACAAATTTCGATATGTAAAATAATAAATGCCTTATCGTAAGATGTAGATCATGATCCTTACAATATTAGCTAAATGCGATGCATCAAGACAGACAAAAAGGACGCAAGCTTGCGATTGAGAATTATGCCTTAGCTAGCCGCCCTATAACGTGTGGTTATTTTTTCTATGATTGTTATTTTCATTTGAGAATTTCTTAGTCCTTTTGGCTCTAATAATCAGAGGAGAAAAAACGTGAGAGGAAAATGAGAGGACTTTTTTTGGTTATTGTCATGAACCTATCACTTCATTGTTCAGGACCGCATATTATTATTCTCAACAATAATTTTGAGGATATTCGATAGACATCTTCCATTTCCTTTTCTATTTTCAAAAAAAAAAAAAAAAGAAGTAGAGGCATACTATATGTCAAGTATAGTTTCTCTTTTTTAGAATACAAAATTATCATAAGCCTTTAAATATTAATTTCTTAGAATACTCTTTATTTTACTAGTCCTCATATTTAATTATTTCACAGGGTAAAAAGGGTCTCGGCAGCACTAAACGTTTAGTTGAATTGACTCTTGAATACTCCAATTCTCTAAAGTAACACGGAATTTCCCTTTTGTTTTTTCCCCTATTTTTATTTACTTTTTTCCCCCTCTTTCTATCTCCTGCAAATATGAGAAAGCTTTAAAGTTAGTAGGCTCCTTTAATATTTTAATCCTAAATTTCACTTAAGCTTAGCTACCGTTGGCTCATGGGGGGTTAGAGCTCTCCAATCATGTGTTTTATTTATTCACACGACTCAAACTGAGAACTCAATACACGGAGCAAATACTAAACTAGTTGAGTCAATATCTGTTAGTATTAATTGGTAGATTTATAACTGAAATCATGACATATGAACTAATTCTTACACATAGAGGAATCTATTGTAACTGGAAAAACACTCAAAATAACAATTGAAAGTATATACGATAAGGAACTAATTCATATTCGCAATAAATCTATTTATATTTCTTGATAACAATGAAAAGCACCAATTACATTAAGTTATGAGATTTGAGCTCTTCACCTACTGAACATCGTAGTGTGATGTCTTGAGTTCTAATTAGATGCAAATTAAGCCTTCGCAATGGTTAATTTGATCGCTATGTGCAAGCAATCCTACAGATATCTCATGAGTTATAATCCTTCAATTCCTCGCATTCAGGACATGTTGTTTAGATATATAATAAAAATTTATTGATACTTATTACTGAAAGATACTAAATTATGCTAAAACATGTCAAGGCATTCTGAATTGTGCAAAATGAGTTTATATAATTAGGGCTAATTGTAATTAATATGAAAATATATTTATGTAGTTGTGAAACTATTGTATACACCCAACATGAAAACTTGTATTTATGTTGTGGTTAAAATATGATCATTTTCTCACGAGTTGTATTTTGTATGCTGTAAATATCTAGAACATACATTTTTTGGTAGTTATTAGTAAACTAGAAGCTAACATTATCGCATTACAAATTTAGGAAACAACATTTGGTACATTCTTAGGATCGATAAATACTTTGAAAAAAAAAGACAATACAACTAATACAACTTATAATTTGTTGTTCACCTAGTCATAAACTTCCAAATGTCGTCCGTAGGTGCAACGCGAAGGTCAATTATTGGAACTTTGTTACATGTATCTGATGTGTGAGAATTGTAACTTCCTTCACCACATAGCACTGTTGGAGTGATTGTCTAATATTTTGCTTGAAGTTGAATAAAATTCTCAACTACAGCAGTTGCCACAATAACATAGACTTGATGACGCGGTTTCAATCTAGGCATCCTCTCCAATATTTTCTACCTCCACTTCAACAATTCAAATGATCTCTTAATTGTACTCTGCAAAACAGAATGTCTATAATTGAAAGCCTTATTCTTTCCTTGGGATTGAACACTCTTCGAGCTTAGGGAGATGATACCATACATTGTTGAAAGGGATTAAATATACCAAAATATGTTATTGGATAAATCCTTTTTTATTCAATCAAGAGATAGGGCAAAAATCAGATAAAAGAATGGATTGGATATAAAACTTGGTAGCAAAATTATTAATTTCTAATTACCAAATTTTTTAAAAATTTCTCTTTCAATTTTAATTACATTCTTAAAATAAGTATGCAAGTTTGACTTAGTTTATGTCAAATCTATGTAGTTATATAATATAATATTTCATCAAATATTACACATTTTATGAATATAATAATATTAATATTTTTTGTATTATGCTTAAAAGTTTCAAATATTTTATTTTAGTACATAATATAATTTTTAATAAAATGTTAAGCAAAATTTAGAATAACAATAATAAACGTATTCATACTGTAGTAAAATAATTCCAATTACTGATGAAGAATAGGTGATGTGGATTTAATCACTATCAATTCAATTGAATATTTTTGCAAGTACTGAATGTTGCTAATTTAAATTAATTGAATTGTACTTAATTATATTGAATGCTGCTAATTTGTACTTAACTATACTAAATTATGATAAAATATGTTGAATAGTAATAATAAGTACATATCATAAGTTGAAAAGAATATACTATTAATTTCAATCTTGACAGTTGACTCATAATAATAAATAAATAAAAAATGTGCGTGAAGAATAAGGGGATCGTATCTTTTCTTTTTTGTCATGAACATATCACTTCATTGTTTAGGAGCACATATTAGTATTTTTATCAACAATTGAGAGTACAGTCAATAGACGTGTTACATCTTCCTTTTCTTCTTCTTTTTTTTTTTTTAATGAAAAAGGGTAAAGCATATATACCATTTGTCAATTATAGTTTTCTTATTTTTAGAGTCGAGTTACTGTTACTCGAATAGAGTTCTCCTTTTACAATTTCTCTCCATCTACATCATTCAACTCAATCCTGCAACCTTAAATAAAAACAAGTGACAAATCACTTGAACCAACTTGTTTATTCAATAATTACTTAAGACACATTTGAAAGACTTGATAAACACATGTTGAGGTGACATAGATCAATCATCATAAGCACAAAGTTATTTATTTCATTACATAGGGAGACAACACTACACCTTATCATAATCAAATAGGATTAATCCTCCAACCTTGATTCACGGTTGGATGAATACACAGAGACAGAGGTAGCTCAATTACGATGCCTAATGCAAACTCCATTGTTGGGGAGCACTCAAGTCCGTTTGGGGAGCAACGTGCCAGTGGCGGAGGCAAGGTGGTGTCATGGTGTCAGCTGACACGACACCTCCCCCTCCACCCACCCCCAAAAAAAAAAAAATCTGCGAGTGTGGAATTGGTCAAATACATTTTATGTTAACAAAGTACTCGCCTGTACTTCTCCAGCTTTGTGTTTGTATGCGGATGAAGGGACCTCAAGGGTCGCGTGTTCGAAACCTGCGTGCGCGGAGCTCAATGGTTTTCACTCCTTTTTGTGCCAAGTTTGGTACATAGAATGCTAAATGTGGCATGGCTTAATCACTAATGCCTAACGTAATTTATGTAATTTGAATAGTTTATTCAAGATGAATTGATTATACTCCCTTACTCCCATTTGGTTTTTTTAAGATACAATGGGTTTAAACCAGATAGTTGTTTGTGGGAATACATTACATTGCTCGGCTAGAGAATGATTATTCTTTGTGTGAGACCTATGAATTCCAGCCTGCAATTGTTCTTAAGTTAGTTGAGTGTTGAAAAATTTTTTGTTGACCTGATTAATTGAGGGTTTATGAACTTGAATTTCTAATCAAATTTAGAGTCATTTAGTATGAGATTTTTTATGATGGTCAGAATTATGGATCAATAATTGAGTGGAAAGATAACAACAATTGTTGTTGTTAGAGAATTTAAATGTAATTTGTTATTTGTTTCAATTTGCAATTGCTAATATTAAAATTAAAATTTTTGTTTAACGACTATTGTTAAATTTCATATAATCTATACTATTATTCCGACTCCCTTCCTTAAAATTATGGCTTCGCCACTGCAACATGCAAAGTCTTTCCCACATGGTGGGCGACATCTTGCTGGGCCTCATTTCAGAAGTGTGGAATTGTGGAGCAGTTAATTTTCATTAAACCCTAGGCTTATGGTCTCTATGCTGATGGATTATTGCGAACAAAATAATTGAAGGCTATTAACCTTCTTTTTATCATTATGAATGGTTAGTAAATCCACTTAGTTGATTAAATATTCCCCTTTGTTGATTTTTTTTTTAAAAAAAACACAAATCGGTAAGTTCTGAATTTTATTCATATTCTCATATTAATTATAAATTTAGAGAATGGGACAATTAGCTTTAAAACTAGTTTGTCGAAGATAGGCCATTGAATATTAAATATTTAAGCCAAGTTTGAGTATATTGTAGTTTGACTCAACAAATTTGAATTTTTTTTAGGTACCTGACCAATACATACTAGATTCGATTGAGCTACTATTAGTCCATAAAAAATAGAGTTCTGCTACTATACTTCTTCTCCATCTATATTATTCAAACTGATGAGCTTAAATGGGAACAAGTGTCAATTCACTTAAAACAACTTGTTCCATAAATAATTGCACATCAAAAATAAAAAAAATAGCCGGTAAAAATAAAAAAATGCTATCTTACTCAATTGATTGTCATATGAAACTTTGGACTCAATAATTGTAAATCAAATATAGAAAAGCACAACTAAATCAAATGATAGTTAGAAATGAAATCGTATTTAAAATAACAATCTATTCCATCATATTTACATCTTATTCGATAATTACTTGAGATACATCTGAAAAACCTAAAAATAAACTTGTTAAGATGACATAAATCGATTACCATCTCTATTGCTCTTACTTTGATAATACTTGAAAGTTGATGGCTTCATCATTGCAGGGAAATGCCTGCATTTATAGCTAACGATGATCTCATATCTTCCATTCACACTTTCAATGATCATAGTGTCACGTGTCACGTTTTACATAAGAGATTGTCCAAGGCATGTTTCCAAATTCTAGTGGTCCTCTAATTTGCTGCCAACATTTGAAAAATTGTCAAATGCATACAAAAAACATGGAGCCCATTTGCTCTATGACTTGTGGAATTACTTGTCTGCTTAACAGATTTTAAGTTTTATTTTTTGTACTTATGATATGGTTATAAGAATTGGTTAGATCAGTTATATCAGTTAGTCTATATTAAACTAGTTACATGTTTTACTAATCAAAAACTATGTCTCATGATATGTGCCGTCCAAATGTAAATTTTACATATGAACTTTTAAATTAGACCATAATTTTGATTATAGCTATATCTAGTTCTAATTGTTTTAGAACTTTTTATTCATGTAAATTTCTTTTTAAAAAATATTCGTATTAAGATAGAAGAAGAAGAAGAGATGATGACTGAGCCAAGGAAGCCAGCTAGTTCAACATGATAACAGTTTCAAACCTAATGTTAGAATTTGTAAGCTCCTGCTCACGAATCAACTCAAATAAATTTAAGCTAATGGTTAAAGTTTCAGAAATAATTTTGATACTTTAAGTGTCTCTTTGTCTGAACATTATGAGATTTAGCTTATTGATTCAATTACGTATTGTTTGCAGTTATGCCTTACTATTGATCCTTCACGTAATTCCTTACAACTCTTTGCAAATTATACCACTTGGCACAAAATCTAACTGCTTCCATGACTAGTCCTATACACATGCTCCCTCATGCAAATCTCTTTTACGTTCAAAATAAGGGCATTGCATAAGCTTCCCCTTACGCATGATGACAACTTAATATGGGAAGTTGTTGAGATTTGAGATTGAGACCCACCTTTAAGAAAGACTATCAAGAATCATATCAACTAAAAACTTTAGTTGATGATTGAAGATTTAAAAATAATTTTGATATTCACAAGTAACATTTCACGTTAGGATCAATATCAACAGCTAGAAGTAACCCAAGAAATCCACCATGCATTAAGGCAGGATAAGGGGGACACGGGAAGAGAAAACAAAATCCAAAGAAGCAGATTGATAAATTCAAGAAAGAACCATTTCCTATTGCTAGTGAAACAATTTGATCACCCATCCAATTCTTACAAAGCTAATGACGACTGACATAACAGTTCTGTTGATCCAATCAAGGAAATGGGTCAATGATTCCATCAATCAAACAACTAGATCTGAATTAGATTGGTTGATTCCATTTATTACTGGACCGAACAAGTCCAATTGACCTCGTCACCAATTTAATAGATTTGCCCTATTGATCATTCCTTTTATGGTATTTCTCAGCACATAGTAATAAGATAATAAAAACTAAGATGCCTCTATTAAAAAATAACAACTTTCTCCACGTGTAAAAATCTAATGTTAGCGCTTACAACAAGGTCCAGCAAGGCCTATACAGATACAACATGTCTTATATAACATGTTCATGCGCTAGGCCCAGCTGGACTAATGTCCTCTTCTTTTCTTTTGCAGTTTACATGTTCTGCAGCTAATGAACTGGACTAATGGCGTTTGTTCGTCAAATTACAATAAAAGTCCCACAAACCCGTGCAACTATTTCAGTTGTTTTAATCATTTGATGCTTATTCTATTTTTAAATAAAAAACTCATTTTTGAAATATATTCAGGTAAATATTTTTAGCTAACACAGGGATAAGCTAGGGACAAAAATGAATATTCTGCTAAAATACAAAAAATTTAGCTAAGAATAACTGCCAATGATATAACATTAAATTGTAATCGAAATGAATTTTAAGTATAAAAAATAAAGTTTCACACACACGATCGACAACAATGCATTGCATAAGTTTTTTATTTGATAACTAGGTTTAGATTCACATACTGATGGAGACCATCATGACCGCTCTCGTACCTCCCCTTCTCAGCTCAAGGAAGACCCCAACAAGCTCAAAGAGGCTAAAGAGTTTGCTATTCTATGCAGAAAGGCCGTGACTATGCCGGAGGAATTCATACATAGCTCCCTCACGCCATGCCCTGTTTTTGTCACTTGTTTACAACAATATGTAATGGACCAACATGCTGAAGGTCCTTACATTGTTAAAGCCTAGAAAATAAGCTTTCTTTCAAGACCAACCACGTTCAATTTGGATATCATTTGGTTGGTTAAATCTAGTTCACAAGTATATGGTATCCCGGCGCAGGGCAGTTTGGGCAGTCTGTACTCTTTGAGCCATAACTTTTGATTGGCTGGTCCAAACTTATCAAACTTAGATTCTCTAGAAAATAGACTTCCTGAGCTTTCTAACAAGCCCGAGAACATGGAATTTGGCCCAATATTCTGAGAGATAGGGCTCCTGGAAGTTGAGGTTGCTGCAAGTGTGAATGCAATTATTGCAATCCATGTGAACTTGGTATTTCACTCTTCATATCAGCTGCTACCCCCTCCAACTCCATGTGACTCTCTTCCTAGCAAGCTTTGAATGTGTGAGATAAAGGATTCATGCATCCATTTGAGCTTCTACACCCTTTTCACACCAAACATCCAAGACACACACCTTTTCACTCCTTGGTACATCCACATGAAGGGCTAGCTACAATGTACTTAGGTTTCTTTGTTTTCTGCACTTCTTTTGTTTTCTTTGTACCTTTTCATAATGTAAGGCCTTTAGTATAAATAGGCCATAGCTTGAGGTTGTAAGCATTCACTTTCAACTTGAAATACAAACAATACAAAGCAAGCATTTGAGTGTTCTCTCAATTGTGTTCTAAAGCCTAGTTCTATATCTTGAGTGTGGCAACCTTAAGTGGTGTTCTAGGTCCCTTCCCTCATCTAGGTGGTGATTATCTTCTGTATCCTAGGTTAAGTTAAGGGATTGCCCAAGTAATTTGACTTGAGCGGCTCCAATTGGATTATCTCTAGTCAAATACTTGAACTATTCTTCTCTCATTTTTAATTTGTTCTTACCCCTCAAAAACTAAAAACACATCTTGTCTTGGTCATTTGTGCTCACCTATACATCATTTGGTATCAGAGCTAAGGTTGCCATTTGACCAAGTTTCCAGCCAAATACATCCCAAAAGCCAAAATACAAATATACACAAATCAGCAAAATCGTGATAAAACAAAGACAGAGCATTGGCACGGTGCTCCCGTGCGCCCAGACACGACCGTGCCATGTCTCTTTCTGCCTTCAGTTTCGTCCAGAATATTGGCACGGTGCCACTGTGCTTATAGGCACGACCGTGCCCCTACTCATCCCTGCAACTCTTAAACAGCCTTTCTTCAATCCTAAACACGGTAAAATGTCTTCTAGCCGTACCCCAGAGCGGGTTGACGAGTTGGAAGCGCAAGTAAAATTCCTCTAAACCCAAATTGCCCAACTTATGGAAGAGAAATGGACCCGAAGCCCTTCTCACTCACGCACTCATGTATACTCAGATGAATCTGAGACAGAAGAGAGGAGCTACATTGTCAACTCAAGTGATAAAGAAACCCCTAGAAGAAGAAGGCAAAGGAATGGCCTTGGCAACTTTAGAGTCGACATTCCTGAATTTGAAGGCCAAATGGATCCCGATCATTTCCTTGATTGGCTTCAAACCGTGGAACGTGTCTTTGAGTATACGGAGATGCCGGATGACAAGAAAGTGAAGCTAGTGGCCCTAAAACTCCGGAAGTATGCTTTCATATGGTGGGCCAACCTTGTGGCCAAGAGAGCGAGAAATGGTAAAGGAAAGATTAGAACTTGGGCCAAGATGAAAGACAAACTTAAGGCCAAGTTCCTTCCCTCCCATTACATCCAAGACAACTACTTCAAGTTGCATCACCTTAATCAAGGCTCCAAGAGCATTGAGGAATACATCCAGGAGTTCGAGCAACTCCTTCTCAAGTGCGATTTGAGAGAAGATGATGCACAAACCATGGTAAGATACCTAAGTGGTCTTGATGATTCCATTGCCCATGTCATTGAACTACATCCCTACTCCTCCCTAGATGACTTGAGTTCTACTGCCTACAAGGTAGAGCAACAAAAGAAATCTAAGGGAAAAGGCACCCTTTCCAAAACCCCTTCCTGTCCTTACTTCACTCAAAAACCTCCTACTTTTACCCTAAACCACAAAACTCTTCACAAACCAAAAGTACCCCTCCCACCGCCCCTAACCCTTCCACAAAAGAACCCCCAAAACCAAAAGATAAGATTCGCTGTTTTCGTTGTCAAGGCCTTAGGCATATTGCCTCCGAGTGCCCTAACAAACGGATTTTCTCTCTAGCCGAATATCAAGCCACCTTTGAGGAGCAACATGAAGAGGAAGGAGGAGAAGATTGTGAGTTGGAAAATGTGGAAGAGGTGGAAGAAGGCCCTGATGAAGGAGATCTACTTGTCATTCGAAGGGCATTGAGTGGATTTGCCACTCAAGATAACCTGGAACAGAGAGAGGCTATCTTTCATACAAGATGCACAGTTGGAGGGAAGGTATGCTCCCTCATCATAGATGGAGGTAGTTATGCGAATGTCGCCTCCAAGACTATGGTTGATAAGCTCAAGCTCCAAGCCTTGCCTCACCCAAAACCTCACACCATCCAATGGTTGAATCAAGGCAAAGGTATGCAAATCACTCACCGATGCCTCGTCCCTTTTTCTATTGGAAAGCATTACAAGACGAGATTTGGTGTGATATAGTTCCCATGGATGCTTGCCACATCCTATTGGGAAGACCTTGGTTGTTCGATAGACGTGTCACCCACGATGACCGGATGAACACTTACTCCTTTCAAAAGGACCACAAGAAAATCACCCTCACTCCTCTCAAATCCACTCCCTCTACTAAGACCAAAGACAACCCTCACTTGGATGTCTTTCTCACCACCCTTCTCAAATCCCAACATCATGAGTTTGAGTCTTTCAAAGACTTGATTCTCCTACAAGATGAGCTAAAGCCCCCATCTCCCTCACACCCTCTACTCACCCCTCTCCTACAAACCTTCCACCATGTGTTCCCACAAGAAATTCCCTATGGCCTTCCCCCACCGAGATCCATATAACACAAGATTGACCTTATCCTAGGATCCGCTCTTCCCAATAAACCGGCCTATCGAATGACTCCAAAAGAAACCCAAGAAATCCAAAGGCAAGTGGATGATCTCTTGTCTAAGGGATTGATTCGAGAAAGCCTAAACCCATGTGTCGTGCCCGCCCTCCTTGTACCCAAAAAGGATGGTAGCATGCGAATGTGTGTGGATAGCCGGGCCATCAATAAAATCACTATCAAGTACCGTATCCTATTCCCCGGTTGGAAGACCTTCTTGATGAGTTTCATGGTGCCACCATCTTTTCTAAGATTGATCTTAGAAGTGACTACTATCAAATCTGGATTTTCGAAGGAGATGAATGGAAAACCGCCTTTAAGATTAAAGGAGGTTTGTATGAATGGCTTGTCATGCCATTTAGGCTACCCAATGCCCCTAGCACTTTTATGAGGCTCATGAACTAGGTTCTAAAGCCCTTGATTGGTATTTGTGTGGTCGTCTATTTTGACGATATCTTGATCTATAGCAAGACCGAAGAAGAGCATGCCCATCATCTTCAACAAGTTTTGGAGATCTTGTCTCAAGAGCAATTATATGGGAATTTGGAGAAGTGTCATTTCTTCACTTCCCAAGTGATATTTTTGGGCTACATTGTGTCCGCCCAAGGAATTCAAGTTTATGAGAGCAAGATCAAGGCTATTCAAGAGTGGCCTACTCCCATTTTCATTACTCAAGTGAGGAGTTTCCATGACCTAGCATCCTTTTATCAGAGGTTTGTTCGTGACCTTAGCACTATTGCGGCTCTCATGACCGAAGTGTTAAAGGGGAAAGATTTTACTTAGAATGAGCAAGCACAACGTGTATTTGAAGAAATCAAGAAGAGACTCACTTGTGCACCCGTCCTAACCTTGCCCGACTTTTCAAAGATATTCGAAGTAGAGTGTGATGCATCCGGGGTAGGGATTGGAGCTGTCCTTTCCCAAGAGAAGAGGCCAATAGCCTTCTTTAGTGAAAAACTAAACGAAGTTAAAAGGAAATACTCCACTTACGACAAAGAATTATATGCCATCATCCGGGATTTGGAGTATTGGCGTCACTACCTAGTAGGAGGGGAGTTTATCCTCCATTCCGACCACGAGGCACTCAAATACATACAAGGTTAACACAAGCTCAACCCGAGACATGCCAAGTGGGTGGAATATCTTCAATCATTCCATTTCATCATCCAACACAATGCGGGAAAACTTAATAAAGGAGCCGATGCACTCTCCCGTAGGTACTTACTTCTTTCCACCTTAAGTATCAAAGTTCTTGGTTTTGAAGTTGTAAAAGAGTTGTACCAAAGTGATGAGGACTTTAAAGACATCTTTGAGAAGTGTTCTAAACACCCTCACGGGGTGTTCCATATGGAGGATGGTTTCTTGTTCAAGGGTTCACGCTTGTGCATTCCCAAGTGTGGATTTCTAGAACTCCTTATCCAAGAGTTTCATAGAGGAGCCTTAGCCGGCCACTTTGGAATAGAAAAGACATGTGCTATGCTGAAGGAGCACTATTATTGGCCACATATGTCTAAAGATGTGGAACACTTTGTAAAAAGATACTCCATTTGTAAAATGGCCAAGAGTCATGTTCTTCCACAAGGCTTGTACTCCCCTCTTCCTATTCCTCAAGCTCCATGGGAGGATATAAGCCTTGACTTCATCACGGGTTTGCCAAGAACCCAAAGGAACAAAGACTCTATCATGGTGGTGGTAGACCGCTTCTTAAAAATGGCACATTTTGTTCCTTGCCATACCACCAATGATGCCTCGGATGTAGCTAATTTATACTTCAAGAAGATTGTTAGGCTACATGGAGTACCCAAGAGCATGGTGTCCGACCGAGACAGCAAGTTTCTTAGCCATTTTTGGCTAACATTGTGGCGTAAGATGGGCACCCAACTCAAATTCAGCACTTCATGTCACCCACAAACTAACGGCCAAACGGAAGTCACCAATAGGACTTTGGGCACCTTACTTAGAGTCCTTGTGCAGAAGAACATTAAGAGATGGGATGATATGTTACCTTATGCCGAGTTTGCCTTCAATAGAGCTCCAAGTAAAGTAACTCATCTCTCTCCCTTCCAAGTCATGTATGGCCACAATCCAAAGAGCCCTCTTGATCTTATCCCTATTCCAACTGCCACCAAGTTTAGTTGGGAAGCTGAGAAAAGGGTCAAAGAAATCCAAGACCTACATGTCCAAGTTCGTGATAGCATTGTCAAAGCCAATGAGAGAGCCATGCACCATGCCAACAAGCACAAAAGAGAGGTCCATTTTCAACATGGAGATTTGGTGTGGATCCATTTGAGGAAGGAACGATTTCCTTCCAAGCGAAAATCCAAGTTGATGCCTAGGTCGGATGGGAAATTCGAAATCATTGAGAAGGTCGGCCCTAATGCATATAAAGTAGACCTTCTTGAGATTATGGAGTCTCGGTAACATTTAACGTCTCCGATCTTAGTCCCTACTTTGAAGATGAAACTCTTCCGAGTTTGAGGACAAACTCTCACCTACCCGGGGATAATGATGGAGACCATCATGACTGCTCTCGTACCTCCCCTTCTCAGCTCAAAAAAAACCCCAACAAGCTTAAAGAGGCTAAAGAGTTTCCTATCCTATGCAGAAAGACCGTGACTATGTCAGAGGAATTCATACATAGCTCCCTTACGCCATGCCCGATTTTTATCACTTGTTTACAATAATATGTAATGGACCAACATGCTGAAGGTCCTTACATTATTAAAGCCTAGAAAATAAGCTTTCTTTCAAGATCAACCACGTTCAATTTGGATATCATGTGGTTGGTTAAATCCAACTCACAAGTATGTGGTATCCCAGCGCAGGGTAGTTTGGGCAGTCTGTACTCTTTGGGCCATAACTTTTGATTGGCTGGTCCAAACTTAGCAAACATACATTCTCTGGAAAATAGACTTCCTGAGCTTTCCAACAAGCTCGAGAACATCGAAGTTGGCCCAGTATTCTGAGAGATATGGCTCCTGGAAGTTGAGGTTGCTGCAAGTGTGAATGCAATTATTGCAATCCATGTGAACTTGGTATTTCACTCTTCATGTCGGCTGCTACCCCCTCCAACTCCGTGTGACTCTCTTCCTAGCAAGCTTTGAATGTGTGAGATAAAGGATTCATGCATTCATTTGAGCTTCTACACCCTTTTCACACCAAACATCTAAGAGACACACCTTTTCACTCCTTGATACATCCACATGAAGGGCTAGCTACAATGTACTTAGGTTGCTTTGTTTTCTGCACTTCTTTTTGTTTTCTTTGTACCTTTTTCATAATGTAAGGCCTTTAGTATAAATAGGCCATAGCTTGAGGTTGTAAGCATTCACTTTCAACTTGAAATACAAGCAATACAAAGCACGCATTTTAGTGTTCTCTCAATTGTGTTCTAAAGCCTAGTTCTATATCTTGAGTGTGGCAACCTCAAGTGGTGTTCTAGGTCCCTTCCCTCATCTAGGTAGTGATTAACTTCTGTATCCTAAATTGAGTTAAGGGATTGCCCAAGTTATTTGGCTTGAGTGGCTCCAATTGGATTATCTCTAGTTAAATACTTGAACTATCCTTCTCTCATTTTTAATTTGTTCTTACCCCTCAAAAACCAAAAATACATCTTGTCTTGGTCATTTGTGCTCACCTATACATCACATACAAAACCCGACAAACATATCATCATCACCAAAGGACAACATAGATAGATGAACTTACATGGACGTTTATTTCATAATGACAACTGCGTCCTCATCTTATTGCAAATGTCCTCATCTGACATGGATGTTTATTTCATAACACAACATCCAGACACAACGTAGGGTCTCTTACAAAGCAAGCACTCGATTCACACACAAAACCCTGGCACTGGTGGCTCTATCAGGATTCCAATGCAAATCAAGCCCTTGCAACAGTTGATGTCTTCTTCTGGAAAGCACATCTCCCCTTTTTTGCTGCATTTTTTATCAATGTTTGTCACCACTTCTTTTATCACCACTTCGGCTCCTGATCCAAATGTTGAAACTAAACACATGCAACAATACATGTCGTTAGATATTCTATTGTTACTTAAACGAGGTTATCGATTTGTTTACCTCTTTAAAGAGCCTTAGATTTTAAGTTGACTTTTATCTCAAATTGTCACAATAAATTCTATTAATATTTATAATTAACAATTGTTCTAATTAGAATTTTTTTGAAGTACAACTTCTCTATATATAGGTATATTATTTTAAGGTCTTTTTCCCTCATGAAGAGGATAGTCTTGCGCATTATTTGTTAGGAAAAATCAAATAATAAAATTTGAGTGTAATCTATGCGAAAACGTGAATCAATGTAGATATTCGCGAACATAAAATAATATTAAGAATAAAATAGTAGGCATATGATTTTTACATAGAAACTCAAATTGAGAATATTAAATAAGATCAAGAATAAAATAGTGCAATTAAAAGTAAATGCCCAAAGAAGAGATCAACAAGGTAATTACATAATCACTCAAATGCTTTCTCACATATTAAGAAAAATAGTGGAATAGAAAATATAGATAGACCACCAGAAGCAGTGTCAAGAGGCACTCCAAAATGTCACTCAAATACTAGCAAATACCCACAAAAAATACCTACTAGAGATAAATTGCATAATACGGAGATTATTATCAAAATAAAGAACAAATAGTAAAGGAGGCATTACCCATTGTGCAGATCAGAAAGACCAAAATAGCAAACTTGGAAAGATTAAGTAAAGCCATCTCCTTTTTCTTTTTGTTTACTTGAGTAGTGCAACTCTTCAAAGTTGCCTGCCTCCATTTATAGCCAAGCCTTTTCTTCATTATGTCATTTTATCCACTGAAATTTTGCCACGCTAGCTCACCATGTCACATCACACATTTATTAATCAACGCATGTGTTTCACATGTGTTTCACATAGTCGGAAAACTTACACATTCGATAAAGCAACACTTATATCATTTTCCAAAACGCGTGTTTTTCATGAGCCACAATGCCACATTAATAATGCACATTAAAAAATTGACATACAATAAATATGAATTAAAAAATTAATATATGATAAATAAATAAGTGAAATAGATGTGTATATATATATATATTTTGTGTGCATGTAAGGCATAAGAGCCTGTGCTTGTGGGTGCACATATAAAATTAACTTGATAGATATAAATGTCTATATATCCAAATTTTCCAAAATTTTATTTTGTTTCCACTGTGGCGTGATTCGTGTGAGGCAGTTATTGCTATTATACTCATACACCGGAAAGAAATGTTACTTTTTTTATCTGTAAGAATTACAAAGAACATTACAATACAATTATAATACAATAAAGGAATGAAATAATAAACATAGGACCTTACATAATATACCCATAACCTCAATTTTAACTACTAGGCTAACACATCATTGAAAAGAAATGACATTATAGTCTCAAATGCTGCATCATATCAATTAATAAAGACTTGTATGTACAAAATTTCAGACGATTGATTCGCACAAATCAATAATCAGTTGTACCACTTGCATACAAACAATACCTATATGATGACTGATGCAGTATTTAAAAACTATGAATGAAAAACCCTATTTTACTTATATTATGAAGGAAACAATTTTTAAATTCTGCTTCTTTTAGTTAAAATTTCTTACAATAGCTGAAAGGAAAAAAAAAAACGCCAATTTAAATATAATCTGACTTAGTTGAATCATCTCGGGCACAACACTTTTTTTCTTTTGGGTGTTGGTTCTTTTTGAGTTTTGGAGGTATTGAAGTGGTTCATACAACATGTCACGCCAAGTCAATAGTATAATCTTTATCTCTTGGTTTCTGTATGTATGTGAATAATATAAATTGATCCTGGAATGATTGTATTTATTTGAGCAAAAAGGGAAGATATCTATCAATCCATTTCCATCTTTTCTTTCTGACTCAAGTCACAAACGGAGTCTGTGCCTCCGATTATTTAATCAAAAGCTCCATTAACTCAAGAGTTGTGGCTTGCCCTGTGAGCCGCTCGCTCACGTCACATCATGCTTCTCTCTCTCTCCTTTTTTTGCTTCAATTTTATCTTTCTTTTGTTGAGTAGGAATTATTTTGGGTTGGGCAATTTTGCTTTCCTTTGGAAAAAATATTTTGGACTAGCATATGTTTTTCTTTTGGATTCTTTTGGATATAAATTTTTTGATAATTTGAGGAGTTTTTTTCTTTTTTTGGCTTGAAAACTTTTTCAAAGGTAAACAAATTATTTTATTAAAATATATAACCATAAATTATGTTCCCAAGATAAAAAATAATATTTTTATTGACTTAAATAATGTCACTTTACCAAAAAAAAAAAAATATCTCCTTTCATTTGGTCTTGTTTTCTCATGTAACGTGTGAGGGAAACTTGGTCATCCGTTCTCTGGCCGACCTTCAACCTATTGTGATGGGTGAGCGACTTTGGGTTGAAGGGTCGGATCCTATTTTCAACTTGGTTGAAAAGGAGTGGTGCAAATTCAATGATTGAAGAAATATATGATATCTTTTGCTTTGTTCTTAAAAAAAAAGTTTTCTTTACATTCCTTACATTTTTTTTTCCATTTTTGTGATCTTTGACTCTCCACTTAAATGAAATTGAATTGTCATTAATTTATATATGATAATACTTTTAATATAGATTTTACATTTATAGAACTTAGATTCAAGACCATATTTAATGAAAATAAATATTACTACTTAAAACATTTCCATCGTAAATTATTACTCAACTAACTGTCTTACCTTGGGTAGATTTTTTATGGAAGATACAGCACTGGATAACATAGATCGAATAGTAAACCTATACTATTTTAAATTAGACCACGCATCTGCCACCATACCAAAGACGTGTTTGTGGATTTATTGAACTTATATGTTTGTGGGCTCTGCCTGCTTCGAGATTACCTACGTACGTGACCTGCATACAGCAAGACATACAAAAAGGACGTGAGCTTGTGATTGAGAATTATCCCTTTGTGGTTATTTGCACCATGATTGTTATTTTCGTTTGTGGACTCTTAGCCTCTTTTTTACTCATAATAATTGGAGGGGGGAAAACGTGCGAGGAAAATGAGGGGACCTTTTCTGTTTTGTCACGAACCTACCACTTCATCATTTGGGACCCAGACTACTATTCGATCAATAATTGAATTTGAGAGTATAGTCAATATATAACTTTATTTTCTTTTCTTTTTTCAAAAAAAATGTCAATTATTATTTTATCCTTTTTAGAATGTAAAATTAATCCTAAGCCTTCAACTATTTAGTTAAATTTTTTTTAAAAAAAAATTGGTTCTTAAACATAAAATAAAGGCCTTCATGATTAATAATTTCATGTTAGAATTTTATTAGTCCTCATATTTAATTATTTTGCAAGGTAAAAGGAGTATTAACAACATTAAATTTTTATTTGATGTGGGTCTTATGCTCCTCCAATTCTTTGAACTAAAGCAGAATTTCCTTTTTAATATTTTTCTTCACTTTTTTGTTTTCTTCGTTTAAAGCTCCATCACCGCCAAATCTGAGGTCACTTTAAAATCAGTAGTTCAGTATTTTGATATTTAATCTTACATATCACTTGAGATTAATTAGGTATCGCTGGGTGGTAGGGGGATAAGACTCTCCAATTACATATTTTAGTCACCCACTAGACTCAAACCTGAAGCCTTAATTAAGAAAAAGTATTAGAGTAGTTGAATCAATATTTGTTGACCTGTTATTAGTAATTACTAAATTTATAATTGAAATCATAAGATATGAAGTAATTTTGTACATATTTTGTGGTTCTTAAGGATTGCCATTGATAAAAGGCCAATGAGATGTCTTAGAGAGTGTTTGGTAACAATAGCTATTTGAAAAAAAAAAATAAAAAAATAGCTGTTTGGGAGGATTTTAGCTATTTTGACCAAGTCAAACAGCTAATGGGTGTTTGGTAAATAGCTGTTTGTAATAGCTATTTGGCTCTAAAAAGCTGTTTTTAGAAAAGCTATTCCCATTAGTCTTTTGAGAAGAGTTTTTTGTGGAAATTATATAATTGTCCATAAGTTTAGAAAAATTACATATATCTCATTAAAAAGTAATTCATAAATAAGGGCATAAACGAAAATTTACCAACATATTTTTTAAGAAACAGCTAGTTTTTACCAAACACTTTTTCTAAAAATAGCTAATTCAAACAATTAATATAAATAGCTAATTCAAATAGTTAACACAAATAGCTAACAGCTAATAGCTAATAATTGTTTATCAAACAAGGCCTTAATCTTTTGGTCATATTTCCGTAGCACTTTGTTGTCTCGGTAAACGTTATCATCTCTATTCTCTGCATTGGTGATATTTACTCCACACCCACCCATAACGAGGATAATTAATGTTGTCTTTTACTTCAAAACTTTAGTGTCTAAAAGTGCATTAATTATTTCTTTTTGGATCAAAAGTTTCATGCTATTATTTTAACTATCTATATAACTATACATAAAATTAAATAATTTCATAAATTTTGATCAAGTATCATAATATTATTGGCTAGACATTAACTACTATTTTAATTAATTTTGTTTCTTTTAGTATACATACAATTTTTTTTATTTATTATATAACATACAAGATCTTCCGTCTTCTTCTTAGTCAATTATTTAGAAGTGATATTAATAAACACTAACATACCAAAATAGCACAAAAATAGCACATGTGTAAACAATAAAAATCACAATAGATACAAAGAATCTTTAACTAATAAAATAAATCTAAACAATAAAAACCAATAGTTGAATTAGCTGTTTGCTGTTTGTATTAGCTGTTAGCTGTTAGCTGTTTGAGTTAGCTGTTTGCATTAGCTGTTTGAATTAGCTATTTGTTGAAAAATTGTTTAGTAAAATTAGCTGTTTCTAATAAAGTTATGAGACAAAAAACTAATTTTTCAAAAAGCTCTTCCAAAAAGCTCAAGAAATAAGTTTTTGGACCCAAAAAGCTTTTTTAAAAAGCTCTTTCACCAAACATCCAAATTAACCTTTTTACTTGGTCAAAAAGCTAATTTTGGTCAAATAAATTCTTTTTGATCAAAAAATTCTTTGCCAAACAAGGCCTAAGTATTTATAATTTTGAACATTGATATACTGGTTTACTCAACTCTTGCATCACAAGGGAAATAGTTCTAGTTATTTCTAAACTTCAATGTCTAAAATAAGATGAATACACTAAAGGGGCTAAACGTATTATCCGGAACACTGATTAAAAGTGCAAAGATGGCAAACTCAGAAAGATTTAGGTAGTGTTTGGTTGGGGGGAAAATAATTTTTTCGAAAAAGAGTTTTCCAATTTTCTGTTATTTGGTATAATAAAGGATGAAAAACTATTTTCCAAGGGAAATAATTTTTCCTCCAATATTTTTCGCTATTTAAACAATTCAATTGATATTTTTCACTTTTTCATGAAAAATAATTTTTCGGGAATACTTTTTTTTTTCCTAACCAAACAGTACCTTGGGCTCCATTTAGACCTTAGAAAATTTGATGGGAAGAAAAAATAGAAAAAATAACTTTTTTTTGTGTTTGGCTTAGAGAAAATTACAATTAAAAAAATGGAGGAAAACTAGGTAAAAAAATTGTTAGAAATAAGTGATAAAATTTTTCTCATGAAATTGTGAGAAAAGTTTGGAAAAAATTATGAACCTTCTCAGGCCTCGCACTGCTTACATAATATCAACATGATTTAGGTAATTCATCAATATTCAAATTTCTCATCCAAATTCTTATATTTTTTCCGATCTAAACAGGGGAAAAAAATTTCACTTTTTTTAAATATTTTTTTCCCTTTAATCTCTCTTTCTATCAAGCTTTATAAGAACTAAATGGAGCCTTAAGTGAAACCTTCTCCATTTTCTGCCATGGAATGGTGCAGTTACTAATTTAACATCGCCTATACTTGCTTTATGTGACGTCACATCTTCCATATCCTACTTGCACGTATCATTAGAAACCTCGCTCCAAGTATTTACGAATTTTTGAATTGATAATTATGGGAAGCAAACGATAATTACTTAATGGATGATGGTATACGTTTTAGTAAAGTATTTCTTAAGTATCTTATCTTAATCTAAATTAATATATTAGTTTATACGCTAATTATAATTGTGAACTCTTAGTATTTGTCAGCTATACCGACGAAGACAAATAATACTCTAATTGGATAAATTCTATTTGCAGAACATATTATACGTGTAATTTTATAATTGTGAAAAGTTTTAAGCCACAACAAGACACTTAAAAAGCATTTTGGAGTAAGATGTATATCATTTTACTTATTTATGAAATACACTATATATCTAAAATTCCAAATATAAATCAGGGATGGAAATTATATTTATGATCAACTTATATTAAAATTTGATTATATCTAGGCAGATTCCTATGATTGTGTGTCTTACATGTACATTGCAAACATTTGTGTTGCACGTGTTAGATGTTTTGTGTTTTGAGAAATTTATGACATTTTTATAGTCAAGTATGTCGGCCACCGTCCTAAGAGAGTTGGTACGTTGATTGTAATTGTGATTCAACACATCATAGCACCTAATGTGATGACATATATTACAAATGTTTGTGTATATGCTTTATGGCATGACTACATTCATGGCCCAATCGACATAGTATTATTTATGAAAGAGTTGGTCATTAAAGGCGTGGTCGGTAAAATTAATTATTTAAGTAGTGTCAAACTGTTTTATAAGTTGTTAGCTGTTTTATTAGGATTAGCTATCATCCATAAATGTTTAGTAGTTAGTTGTTTAACTAGTGATTTAAAATAAATATGTTTGTTAAATATAATTGTTCTTATAGTAGACTTAGGTAAAATGATTAAAAATGACACAATGAATGAAGATTTTTACTAAGGTAATGTTTGGTTGGGAGAAAATAATATTCCCAGAAAATGGTTTTCAATTTTTCATTGTTTGGCACAATTGTTACGTTTTAAACCGCAAGTCCACAGTGTAGCTGTAGCTAGCAATCGGTAAGTACAGGTTGAATCCACAGGGAACTTGCTTTTAATTATTGGAACTAATTACTCTACTCAATCTAGGCTAATCAATGTCGGAAACTGAAAGATCAACTAATGACAGGAATAACAACAAAGAGTTCAAATAAGATAACAAAATGGTAAAACACTCAGGTTAGAATTAATAGCATGAGTATAATAGCGAATCAATTACTAACCTCACCAAACAAACCCATGTATGCGTTATGAGTGGATAGATTGTCAATTAAGTCCATTTCCTCCCTCTCTCAAGGGTCGAAGACGAATCCTAAAACTAGATATAGTTACCTATTTTTATGGGGCTAAAAGCTAAAGAATTCCAAGATTTACAATCTCGAATCCCAATTAGAACTTTAATTATTTTCATATTAAAATTCTAATTGTCTACTAAGTCACGCGAGGCGAAGAGTTCGTCTCTCAACACCCCTCTAAACCTTAACAATAACGGATGAATGCTCTCTCGAGCATTTCATTCAACACATGGTGCAAATAATAGAAAACATAAATGCAAACATGGGGGAAAGAATGGGTTGGGGCTAGTTCATGATTCAACTACACATATTCGGTGTTAACCCCAACATAAGTTGGAAGATTAGCCACGCATCATCATCGAAACAACCAAATCAATTGATGGAAAGAGAAACCTGAATCGCATAGAAAACCTAGAACAACAATAAAAAGTAGAGAGAGAGAATCAAGCAACTCACTTCAATTAATCGTCAAGTAATATAGACTGTTCTTCCAAGTAGCGAATTCATTACAAAGATGAAAGTCAAAAACGCTGATGAAAACCTAAAAATCGCCTAAGAGAAAGTGTCTAAAGGGAAAACCCCGAATAATCATCAAAACAGCCCCTAAGGAAATTTTAAGTCACGTAGGCGAAACAAGGTTGCACGGGCTAACCGTGCCATTTCACTGGCACAACCAGCCACTGACCAACACGTGGCACGGTCGTGCCACATCACTGCCCGTGCTGCGTGTCGATCAGTCGTGGCACGGTTGCGCTTTCCGGCGTAGGGCACTCGAGCCCAGTCTCTGGAACTTCTGTGCGACGCCGATCGAGCGACCTCTTTCATGACTTTAAACTCGCCTTTTTGGCACTCTTTTCTGCTAATTATCATCAATCCTTTCATTTCTTCAGTAGAACTTTTGAAAATACGAAAAGATGTTAGATAAGCGAAATATATACTAAAGGAGGTCGATATGACCCTTTCGCAACAAGATCGAACATGAAAGCACGGGAAAAAAGGGATCAAATCGGTGCTAAAATAAAGTCCAAATATAGGTTTATCAACAATAAAGGATGTAAAACTATTTTCGAAGTAAAGTGATTTTCCCCCCAATGGAGGAAAATAATTTCCTTTTTGAGAATATAGGAAGATGATTTTATTCTTTCAACTATTTGATGATATTGTCAGCTGAAATTTAAGTGCAAAATTCAATTTCAACAATTTGGATCGAAACTTAACAATCTGATAAGAAAGATTAAAATAAATTAAAATCTAGATTTTCAGCTCAAATTTCTTTCATTTGATCAATATTTATCTCCACCAAAACAATTTAATCGATATTTGTTGCCATTAAAACAATTCAGTCGACTTGCCATTAAAATAATTTTAACAGTTTGGATCGAAACTTGATCATCAGATAGAAAATATTAAAACAGGCTCAAATTCAGATTTTGACCTTGATATTCTTTCATTTGGTCATCACTAGAACAATTTCAATAGTTTGGATCGAAAATTGATCATCGGATAAGAAAGATTAAAATAGGCTCAAATCCAGATTTTGAGCACGACATTTCTTCATTTGGTCAATATTTTTCTACGTCATGACAATTCAATCGATATTTTTCACCCCTTAAACAATTCAGTTGATGCTTTTCGTCACTAAAACAATTTCAACGGTTTAGATCAAAAACTTGATTATCCTAGAAGAAGTATTGAAAAAAAAAAAACTCAAATATAAATTTTAAGCTCAAAATTCCTTCATTTGGTCAACTTTTATCTCAAGTACGATCGTTCAATCAATATTTTTAGCCATTTGATCAATTTAGTTAACATTTCCTCTTTTTTATGGAAAATTGTTGATCTTGTACCAAACTACAGAAAATGTGACATAAAAATTAATTTTCCTTGAAAAAAATATTTTCCACAAAAAATGATTTTCCGGGAAAAATATTTTCCTTCCAATCAAACACTACCTAATTAAATTAAAAGGAAAATTTTGTAATTTGCATAACAACCACTAGATAAAGGTTCTCAAAAGCAACTTTCAATAGTTTTTCAAAAAATCACATAAATCTTCAATCCCTTCCTCATCCACAACTCTGCCAAATATATACGAGTAGTGATCCATAATATTTTGACCATTATAAACTACTAACCTCTACTGCAACTTCTATTACGAATACAACCTAACTCTTAATATGTTGACGATGCGTTCCATTTATGGGAATCAGTTCTGTTTTTTTTTTTAAAAAAAAAAAAAACTCAGTGTATCCAATTATGTGATGAAAGAAAAATCACATGATGACTTGATTGTTTTTCTTTTTCCAAAGAAAAATCTGGCCAAGGAGAATGTTGGTCATCACCTTAAAATTACGATATACTGCTATATACAAATTCGATAAGCATTTTCCGGAGTTTTTATGGATTGCTTACCAACAGGACCATTATGTTAGCTGTAGGGATCGAATATCTCTATCCTTAGGTCGCGGATTTTCATTCGTTATCAATTAAACCAACTCTTATCAATGGCAAAGTCAAATTAATTTGAAACTAAAAATCAATAACGAGCACACCAGCTAGTTGTCGCAGGTGGCAATATAACATCATGATCTTGTCTTAAGATTATTTTATTTTATTTTATTTTTTGGGTGGTGCTTCTTAGCTTGCTCCTTGTGATTCAAAATTAAGACAGGTTCCCTTGGCTAGCCCCATTACATGTGCTTATTTGTACAATTATGCTGTGTTATTTTTTGTTTGTACACTCTTGGCCTTTTGCTCATAAAAAAAAAAAGCGTATGATCAGGAAAATAATGGGACCTTTTCTATTTGTCATGAACATATTACTACACTGTTTAGGACTAAATATTACTATTCTTATCAATAATTGAGAGTATACCTAATAGAGATGTTACATTTTCTTTTCTTTTTTTTTTAAGTAAAGCATATCATTTGCAATTTATTATTTTCTCTTTTTGAAAATGTTAAATCAGTAATACGTTTGAAATAATTAGTCTAAATTTTTGTTTAAAATTTCCCTTAAGCATGATATAAGAGTCTTTATGGATTGTACTTGAAGACCATACTGACCTCGATCCACCTCCGTAGGAAATTTGGAGAATTTGGAATGTTAAGATGGGCTATCGTTTGATGCAGCAGCAATTAAGTGAACATAACAAACATGGCAGGAAGACAAGGGACATAAATTACAGATGTTTATTTCATTACATTAATTAGGAAACACAACACAACTGTTTCCTCGTCTTATTAGAAAGCAAATTAAGATGTGATCCTTCGATCACACGACGACGATGCTTGGAAGACCCATAGAGCAGTAGTTTACGCCGAGCTCTAAGCACATACTTGTCCCCATGGGTAGGCTAGTTCACAACTCAAGCCCTCGCAACATTCAGGTCTGTTAGGAAAAAAGCACCTTCCACCTTTGTCGACACATCGTAACTGCTTAATGTGACGTGGACCTCGTCTAACACATATCCCTGGCTGCGGTGGCCACGGCCGCGGTGGCCACGGCTGCGGTTGCCTGCAACTCAACCCCTCACAACACTTGATGCCAAGTTCTGGAAGGCACATTTCCTTTTCTCCGCTACATTGTTCATGAACCACTTCTTCTATTGTCATCATTTCAGCTCCTGATCCAAGCATTGAAACTAAAACATGCACCAATACACGTCTTTACATATCTTCTTGTTATTTAAATGAGCAAGGCTATCAATTTATTATTTACCTCTTTAAAGAGCGAGCTTTAAATTTTAACTTGATTTTTACCTCAAATAGTCACAATAAATTCTGTTAATATTTACAACAACCATTTCAATTAAAGTACAAATACAATTTCTTTATACATAAATAGATTATTTTAAGGTATTTTTTCTTGGAAAGGGGATAGTCTTGTGCATTATTATGGCCCTGTTTGGTAATCAGTTGTTAACTGATTATATTAACTGTTTCTAGAAAAAAGTATTTGGTGAAATTAGTTGTTCTAACGAGATTATTTGATAAAATTCTCCTCATACCCTTGACCTAGTTTCAATATTTCTTTAACATAACAATCTTTATAAATTACATATTTATTTTTCTTCTCAATATAAATAAAGAATTATCACAATATTTTTCTTCATTTTAATTTAATTTGCTTCTAAATAATATTTGAACTTTATGTGGCAAGAAATATGAAAAATGGAACCTTTTGTTCAAATATCAAATCTCCCATCTCAACCCAACCCACACTACATAAAAGAAGAAGAAGAGAGGGGCAACCCCCCTTCCCAAAAAAAAAAAAAAAAAGTTGAAAACTTAAAGTAAATTGCCTAACCTAAGCTTTTGTTTTTCAATTCCAATAATTGTTGAAGATTCATGAAGAAGAAGAAGAAGGGAAAAAAAGGCAACCAAAAGATAAATAAATTAATAAATAGATGGAGTTGTAATGGTAGCCAAAGGTGGTTCAATAGAAAATAATAGGTTTTTGTTATCAATAGCATTTGAAGTAATTTTGTGAAAACAATTGTGGTCAATATGCTCATTTTTATTGTACATAGCAATAAATTAATTGAAAAAGCTCTTCCAACAAGTTTCTTAGAAAAGAGGCTTTTGGAGCTCCGAAAAGCTCTTTGCCCAATGCCCTTATATATATGTGTTCATAAGATAAGATACTAGTCTTAGATGACCACCAATGCTTTCAAGAAAAAAAAAGTATAGATAAATTGCATTATACGGTGGCTATTATCAAAATACAGAACAAAGAGCAAATGAGGCATTACCCACTGTGCAGATCAGAAAGGCACAAATAGCAATCTTGGAAAGGTTAAGTAAAGCCATCTCCTTTTTCTTTTTGTTTACTTGAGTAGTGCAACACTTCAAAGTTGCTTGCCTCCATTTATAGCCGAGGCTTTTCTTCATCATGTCATTTTATCCACTGAGATTTTGCCACGCTGATTATATCACATCACACATTTATTAATCAAGGCACGTGTGGTGTGTCTCAAATAGCCGTGAGCCGTGATGGAACAAATTTTCAAGTTCATTAAAAATTTTCAGCTTCGGGGAAACTTTTATATTTGATAGACATAAATGTCTAAATGCTCAAATTTTCCCAAATTTTATTTTATCTTCATTTTGACGAGACTTATGGTAGTCAATTATTGCTATCATATTCATACACCGGAAAGAAATGATATTACACTTTCAAATTCTTTAAAAATTTTCAATTTCGGGGAAACTTTTATATTTGATAGACATAGATGTCTACATACTCCCATGCACACACTTTTTGAGAATTGATCTGTACTGATCACTAGTCAGTTGTACCACTTATATACAAGCAATACCCCACTTATACACAAGCAATACCTGCATGATGATATATCGATGTGGCATTTAAAAACTGTTGTGAAATCCGCAAGCGTACGGTTTATCGCTGTAGTAATTATGGGTGTCGTCCTATGGGATGAATTATGAAATTAGATTGCAACTGAGTTTTAAGTAATTATAAAATTGGGTAAGAAATAAATCAAATCAAATTGCTCAAAAGAACTGGAACCAAGAATGGGGAAGGATGAAAAGTTAAAATTGAACCAATTGCTTACAGATATAGAAATCAAATCCAAAATCTTTGTTCAAAATTGAAAACCCGTGATTCAATCACATTTAGTTTTTTCAGAACTAATCCTACATCTGAAAGTAAAAAAAAAAAAAAAAAAAAAAAGAGATGAAACGAAAATCTGAAACTAGAAAATTAAAACTCTAGACTAATCTACTTTATGCTATTCCTCTTGAGCCAGTGCTCGTTCTCTTCAATTTATAGTCCGGATCCGAACCCTTCGCGTCCTTCAATCTTTCATAACCATCAAGTTATTCATTGCCCATTATTCAATTCAATTGATGAGATGAAGATGATGGCGATGAAACGGCTAGAGGTTCATGATGATAATGAATGGGTGAGTTGAAGAAGTTGAAGGAAGGACGAAAGAGAAAGATGATGGAGGAGGGAGGGGGGGAAGATTGTTGCCTAGGAAGTTCTTGATAGAAGAATCTAATGGGCACACTGGGCAAGAGAAGTTAAACTTGATGACATTTTGAAGGCAGTGCAACCCTAGATTAAGAAAGTCTCTCTCTCCGGCCCGCCACCTCTCCTTTTTTTTTTTTTTTCGGTTTTTTTTTGAGGGGGGCGGCGGATGAGGCTCTAAAACCGTAAATGTTTAGACTTTTAGCTTAACTTTGCTCTGTTTTTTAATTAATCTCTGTGATTGTAACTTGTATTTTTGGAGCATGCATTTCTTTCAGCATTAGATAATAGATATATTGCTTTTTACTGCATTTTAGGTTGAGTTCCTGATGTGCGGGTTCCTGTATGAGAGATTGTGTCTCTCTATATCAAAATCCATCTTTACCGATGCACATGCCCAAAACATGTCAAAAATTTGTAAATGTCATAAGTAAGAAATCAAAATTTTATCTGGTGGGTATTAATATTCTTGTCGGAACTTGATGCTTGAGCTTGACTTGTTTTGCTATCTATAATTTTGTATTTAACTACTTATTGGTAATTGAGCAAATCAAGAAATCAATCTGTCAAAAGGGTTAAAAACTTATATTTTTGCTGGTGTTGTGTGCTAACATGCGAAAAAGTAATCTTCCATGCAATTTCGCTGTGTTGCTGCATGGCTTCAATTCCCCTTATCTTATTGAACGCTGGGCTCTTGAAGCATATTTGCTGAACTACTACTTTTGTGATTGTATGCTGAAGTGACTTGCGAATCAAAATTAGCAAATGTTAGAAAAAATAATTTACTAAACTCGAGCATCATATATGCGAAAGCGTGACAAAGGAGGTAGATATTCGAGAATATTAAAACAAGATCAAAAAGATAATAGTAGGCACAAGATTTTTTACGTGGAAATCCAGATCGGGAGAAAACTACGGGCAATGATAGCGGTGCAAAGATCCACTATAATAGGAGTGAGCACAAATAATCTCAAAGGTGAGTCAAAAGAGATCAATACAAAGGACAGATAAAGATCTTAAACCAGCAACAAGATCGAAACGATAAAATCTCTCAAACCCTCACTCAAGAAAAAATATGGAATAAAATAGGCTACAATGACTCACAAATGCCTCATAAAATGGCCATGAGAGGGACGTGCCTAAAGGCACTCCTGAATGCCAAATGCCTTAAAATGCCACTATGGTGGGACAAGCCACATATGGTGGGTTATTTGCCACACAGAATGCCTACAACCAAATGCCCAATTTATAGATAACTCGGAATGTAACACTTGCAAAGAGAAGGAGGAAAACCAAGAGTTGAGTCATTATTTTCCCAAAATAATGATCCATGAATAAGGTGAGTAACTAAGATAATTATTCACATATAACAACTCACATGATAGCTCCAGCAATAACCTTCCATTAACCTTGTGTTAGGCATAGCAGAAATGGGCCAAGGAAATGAAGAAGCTCATCAGTCGGGCTTGCCACGGACCGTGAGCCCAGCCACGGCTGGCCCGTGGTGCTCTCTGGACCGAGAAGCAAGACTACTGCTAAAGGAAGCTGGACAAAGCACTGGAAGTGGGCCGCGTACTGTTACTGAAGGCTGGTGATGGAAGTGGGTCGTGTCGGATTTTGGGGCAATACCTAACAATCTCCCCCTTGGACCAAAATTTCGGGAACGGCCGAAAACGGCATAAAACTGATCTTGCACATAGAGTTCTCAATATCGACGGAGAACATCCTTCATAAAATGCTCGAAAACCGGATCGGATGAAGACCGGCTCTGATACCACTTATTAGGAAAAATAATTTACTGAACTCGAGCATCATATATGCGGAAGCGTAACAAAGGATGTAGATATTCGAGAATATTAAAACAAGATCAAAAAGATAATAGCAGGCACAAGATTTTTTACGTGGAAACCCAAATCGGGAGAAAACCATGGGCGGCAATAACGGCGCAAAGATCCACTACAATAGGAGTGAGTACAAACGATCTCAAAGGTGAGTCAAAAGAGATCAATACAAAGGAAAGATAAAGATCTTAAACAGGCAACAGGACCGAAAGGACAAAATCTCTCAAACTCTCACTCAAGAAAAAAATGTGGAATAGAAGAGACTACAATAACTCACAAATGCCTGATAAAATGACCATGAGACGGATGTCCCTAAAGGCACTCCTAAATGCCAAATGCCTTAAAATGCCATGGGACAACCCACATATGGTGGGCTATTAGCCACACAAAATGCCTACAACCAAATGCCCAATTTATAGAGAATTCAGAATGTAATTCTTGCAAAGAGAATGAAGAAAACCAAGAGTTGAGTCATTATTTTCCCAAATAATGATCGATGAATAAGGTAAGTAATTAAGATAATTATTCTCATATAACAGCCCACATAATAGTCCAGCAATAACCTTCCATTAACCTTGCCTTAAGCATAGTAGAAACGGGCCAAGGAAATGAAGAAGCTCATCAGTCGGGCCTGCAAGAGACCGTGGGCCCTGCCATGGCTGGTCCGTGGAGCTCTCTGGACAGAGAAGCAAGACTGCTGCTAAAGGAAGCTGGGCAAAGCACTGGAAGTGGGCCGCGTAGTGTTACTGAAGGCTGGTGATGGAAGCCGTGTCTGATTTTGGGCCAATACCTAACAGTAAATTTCAGAGTGTCCTCCATCATTCGTTCTTACCAGCTTCCATCTAATTTGTTCACTCTCTATCAACTTGCTTAGAGTCTTGTCTAATGCTCATGCCTGAATGCTGTGCTATGATTTTCCAAGTGTAGCTGTTTGCATAGCTTGTGATATTTTGTCAGGGAGCTACATGACCATAAACTGTGATACCTACTATAGAAAACTGTGTGTGTGTGTGTGTGTGTGTGTGTGTGAGAGAGAGAGAGAGAGAGAGAGAGAGAGAGAGAGAGAGAGAACAAGCGAAATCTTGAGGAATCGATGATCATGGTTGCCTGAAAAGTCGGATCCTATTACAGGTTATGTTTTCAAATGTGATCTGCAAATTGGAGCATTTCTGTAGTTTGGCCGGCCGGTCCTGAAAAACTGACTTATCTGAAGGTTCCTTCAAGTTAGGTTTTTGACTGAGTGCAACTGACAACGCCTCCAGGAGGTATATAAAGAGAGGCTGGAAGCCAAACCCGCCTCCCTGGCGAACCGAAAACAACACACGCACACTCACAGAGCATTGGTGTTAGATTCTAGATTCTCCTTTCCTTTGTAATGATCGGGTTGTTACACCACAAGGTCAGTTAATAGTCTGAAATTCTTTTCTTTGCAGTTGCTTAGTATCAGAGAAGATCTGAACAGGCAATGCACAATGATTCTCTGAAAGCCCAAGTCAATTCCAGATAATCCTATTATTCCTACTGCAGAAGAAATGAAGTTGCAAAACCTGTTCCTAACCAGCTCTCTAAATCTGTCTGCATGCTGTTAGTTATGTTGGGCATTCTTGGCTTTTAAAAGGACTGGCTATTGGTGTTGCTGTTCGAACAGCAGTTTTGTAAAATCAAGTGGTATTATTGCTGTTCCTTAATTGTCTGTATTTATTGCTGTTTAGATTGGGTCATACCGTGCAGTAGTAAGCCTCTTTGCTTCTCAGGAGTAAGGTTGGATACCTCTAGAATTTCGAATACGCCGTTTCAGCAGAATATGTGTTAGAACTGTCATATTATATTGTAACGTAGTAAGCCTGATTAAGTGCATCTGGCTGTTTTCATTTGAACTATGCAACCGGTTGGTCATCCGTACCTTGTAGTTTATTCTCGTGCAAATTCTCTGAGAAGTGAAAGCATTGCTGACAGTGACAACGGTGAGCAAGCATGTGGACTTTGCCATGATCCAGTTGAAGATGCTGTGGTAATCTAACTTCTTCTATTCGTTTAATTATTTTGCCTTGTGGAAATTAATTCTGTTTTAGTTTCCTTCGGAATTTAGAAACTTTTTAGGAATATATAGTATTGGTTAGGACAGCAGCTGTGTAGGCTCTTCAGTTAACCCCCGCTCCCAAGAAAAAAAGGAAACTTGTGAAGACCATAGTGAAACTTGAGAATTTTGAGCTGTTTCTACTGTTATTGTTGTGATTCCTATGCATATTTACTGAACTGAAATTTCCTTTGGTGTGCATTTATGGTCTTTTTGTCAAGCATCAAGCTTTGGAAGTAATTCAAGAAGTGGATGACTCAACCAAAAGCTTAAACTGACAGTTAAAAAGTTATGCCATAGATTTATACTCTGACACGCCTCTCACTCCTACACCCTTGGGCTTGAATTGTGCATGTTGCAAAGGTTTATACTCTTACCAAGAAGATTATGCGCTTGTATGCTTGTTTGTGATTTGAATTCTGCAAAAATCTAAGTGTACTAATTTGCTCGTCAGGTTACATCATGCGGTCACACAGTTTGTAGAACTTGTCTCATTGATTTCTCCTCTACCTTTGGTCAACCTTCTTGCCCAACATGTTAGCCGCTTACCGCTGACTTTACTTCAAACTCAAGTACGGGGGTACAGAAAGCCCAAACATCTGTAAATGGATTTAGGAGTTACAAGCATTTTGAATCGTATCCAGCTTGATGACTTCCAGACGAGCACAAAGATCGATGCTTTGGTATGTAAGCATTCTTTGTTATACTATGTAATAATTTCAGTCAGAAAATCTTAGTTTGGCACCTCTTCCCCTCCTTGTATTTTATGCTGAAAAGTACTAGCTTTTTAAATATATTTTGACAGTCTGCTTTGATGCTGAGAAATTAAAAATGCAAACTTGCTATGCTCTCCGAAAAGTACTCTCAATTGATGGTGTCTTTTTTTTTTTTTTTTTTTAAAGGGTTGGGGGTTGGGGGAGTATATGGTTGTCGCATGTATGCGGCCTTGTTCCGGCTAGAGCCCTGAGGTTATTTTTCATTCTGTTCTACTTGTGTGGTTGCTTGTCTATGTGTGCTTGTGCTTACATGTTGCAAGGTAGATTAAAAGCAGAGGAGCCAGCTCGGCAGTGCGCCTATCATCTCTACTTAAAAAAAAAAAAAAAAAAAAACCGTGTGAAAATCTTAACATGAAGTCTGAGCTTTGACTCGAAGTCTTCAATTCACTTCTGCACTCATATCTGATACTTACAGACATGGTTGTCAACAGGTTTAAGATCCATAGTGGACTATATAACGACATAGAATTATTTAAAAAGTCAAGCCCAACTATTAGTATTTGTACATTTTTTAAGCACTTTTATGCCGTTTTGAATAGTTATGTGTTCAGACCATCTTTGGATTACTGCTGTTTGCGATTGTTTGGCAGATAAACTTACCATGTGTATTAAATATGCCTGTGATGGATATAGAGGGAGGAGATCAGATTCATGGTTGAAAGGGATGGTTCTGCAAAAGGGATTGTCTTTAGCCAGTTCACATCATTTTTGGATTTGATCATGTATTCCTTGCAGAAGGTATGTTTCATTAGTTTCCAGATTTATGATGCATAGATAATTTGATGTACACAGTAGCTACTTCTACTTATCAGCATCTTTTGACACAATTGGGGCGTCTTTGCAGTCTGGCATAACCTGTGTTCTACTAGACGGATCTATGACAATCCCTGCTAGAGATAATGTAATTAAAAGATTCCACGAGGATCCTGACTGCAGAATTTTCCTCATTAGCTTGAAAGGCGGAGGTGTTGCACTCAATCTTACAGTGGCGTCTCATGTAATCTACTTCACCACAGTTTATAGGGATCACTATTTTGTCAGTTGCCTCTCAAGATGTGTCTGAATCTCTGGTGCAACTGTGATTTCAATATTCCCTCTAGTTTGTTTCTTGAGTTCAAGACGGTGGATCCAAACAAACCATACGTGCCACGGCCTTTTCTTTGTTTCTGTTTTGGGGGGGGGGGTTGATATCAGCCTTTGATTTCAAATTAGCTGTTTCTCATAGACCTTGGATTTTGAATCCTTTGACTGCCTACTTATGCTTAGCAGAAATGAAGGATCGTTTGCTGTTCTTTTGTGACTTGAAAAATATGCACAGGTGTTCCGGGACATTGTGCAACAACTATGCAGGCAGATGTTTGGGACACTGCATTCATATCATTTGACGGTTGTACTGCTGTATATAACTCTGAATTTCCGTTGTACGTAATGTATGCTATGTAAGAGTATGTTTGTAGCAATTCAATTTGCCAATTCTAGTTTGCAACAACCAATTTGTATATCACTATTTTGACTGGGGTTTATCGGCATGGATTTTTCTTCTAAGTTCCCACTGGTGAAGAATGTAATTTGGGCTTAAAATCGAGTAAAAACAATCTCCCCTCTCAATGCTATGAGAGCAATGAGTGATGTCTAATATCATCTCAATCCATGGCTCCTAAAATTTATTTGTCTTCAAACATTGCAAACCACCCTTACATATGCAAGATGATTTAGAGTTCTTCCATGCATAAAGTTTGCAAATTTGAAGCGCCCTTACATAATTTTGTACATTTTAAACTTACATAATTTTCTTCCATGACCTACATTTCTCGACATATAGTACTTAAATAGCCAAACACATAGCCCCATTAACATTGGGGTCTCTTTCATAGCTCATATTTCTAATTTTTCATTACATGTAAGACTGTTTTATAACTTAATAAAACCCATCACATCGTTTATTTGTAGTAATAAGATTTCCGCATCCTGGCTTTGTGGTTGCATGAGTAGGAGACATTCGCCAGTAGATCGACCTTAAACACATCTTCCTGGTATTGGTGGCCATATCCGGGGTTGCAAGATTCAAGAAGTTTTGCACACTCTTGTTGCCTAATCATGACTTTATCATTTATCATCACCATATCTGGTGAAACATTTCTTAGTTTTTCTTCTCCGTCTTCTTCATAACCACTTCTTCTATTACCATTTAGGCTCCTCCCAGGATAGGAACTGCAAATACATAGTACAAACCATCACCCTGAGATAATAATGCCTTCTTCATAGTCATTGAGTTTTTTGGATTTACGGATTTTATTTGGTACATATAGAGAATGCAAAGTATTATCTACATTCAATTCATATTTGCTACACATGCTATTTTTAATTAACAATTTCAAGTGACGCTCACAAAAGTTAAAATTATAAAAGAAAAATAATTAGTTTTTCATTTCTATGTAAATAAGCACTATGCAGCTAGGTCTTAGTCTTATTTTTAGCAAAGTGATAAATTTTTAGCTACAAGACACTTATTGAGTGTCCTGTTTGTACTTAAAAGTCATATTATCATGTATTAGTTATCATGTATTAGATTTTTAAAAAATTGTATAATTAAATAGTGGGAGGGGGATATAGCGTCTAAATTGTAAAAAAATATCTCTCTCTTTATCCACATTTTTTTAATAATTAGAAAATTACACAAATGTCTGCCTTCACAGATAGGGTTACGTTAATCTGATTAGAATGTTATTTTATATCTGTTGAAAAAATATTAGAGTTTTATCAAAAGATATACATTAGCCTTAGATTAACGCAGATGTTAAAGAGAAATGCAAATAAGCTGGATCGGATAACATAAGAGTAATGACCAAAAACAAAATGGAAAATTAATTAGGTTAGATGATTACCAATTCCACTGATGACAAGTGCAAAAATGGCAGGCCTGAGTAGATTAAGTGATGCCATTTCTATTAATGCTCGTACTTTGATAATACTTCAAAGTTGCTTGCTCCATTACTCCAGGGAAATGCCTGCATTTATAGCCAAGGATGACGTCTTATCTTCCATTCAAACTTTTTAATTCAATCATCATTGCGTCACATGTTTCCAAATTCTCTGAGTTGGTAGAAATTGTAGCCAAAATTAATCAGCGTGTCATTCCAAAATATGAAAAATGATAGTATTTATTTAAGCAAAAAGAAAGATATTTATCAATCCATTGCTCTATTTTATATATCCACAGCCAATTTTTCACGAAACAATTAATCTCAGACACGTGGTGCTTGCTAGCCCAAGGAGCACTTATACACAGAATAATAAATATTTTATTATAAGATATTTTGCTGGTTTTTTGTTTTAATTTAAAAAATCATTATTTATAAGTTATGTAAATCACTTTTTTATTCATAAGTTTTGGCTATAATAAAATACGTATATAACATGTCTTCGTAAATAGAATTGATCTGATGAGGATGCACTTATATTGTCAATGTAGCTGATGAATTCTAAAACTCTATAATTCATAACTACGTGTAACTATTGAAAATTTACTAATTTAAAATAATATAATATATTAATTGTGATTATACTTAGATATTTAAGAAATATCTTATAACAAAATATATATTATTATCCTACTCATATATAAGGCGGTGGGACTATTACATGTTTTATATGAACCCCACCTTGCAATATTAATTTGGACACCTGCTAATGTGCTATTTGCTAACTGATCTTGACCTAAACTTTTATCCTGGAGTAGCACCAGCATACTATGGATGTGGGCCGCTGGGCCGGGTATAACTACACCCGCTCGCTCCGTACATGCCTCACGCCCCTCCCTAGTCTCCATTGCTTGTTTGGTTATTTTGTGTTTGTCTTGCAGTTGAATTAGAAGTTTTTCATTTTTGATTGCTTATTAGTTCTTCCATACTTGTGAGCAAATCCTTTCAATAATTGGACTGGTTTTTTTGTTTTTTTTTCAAAAATTAATAAAATTTATTAAATATTTTGATAAATAGGCTAACATAAGCTAACAAAAAATACAACTAACACTTTTATGGCAAATATTTAACACATAATTGAATTGCACTTATAAAATATTTAACATGTAACTGAGCTGCACCAATAGCAAATATTTACCATGGCAAGAAATTTGGCAATAACTCCTAGTGTACAATTTCAGAGGATTTGAGGAGATTCAACTGCTTACATTTGAATCTCTATAGATCCCGCGAAAATGTGACCCGTATTAGTAGTTGTTGTAAAATTTCTTACCTTAGTAAATTTTACACTGCTTTATTTGTAATGATAAGGCAAAAATTTGGCTCACTAGTGGAGACTTACTCTCTCCATATCAGCTTGTGAGCTAACTTTTTAATTCATAAGTTTTACACTCTCTAATGCAAAACTCACAACTTTGACTTACCACATAGAGTAATATTCATAGACTCTACCACACAACATAATTGATTGATTTTTCTTTCATAAAGTGGCATTCTTTAAGTCAACAAAAATAAATTTTTACCTTCAAAAAATAATTTACGGTTGTTTAAGTTAATAAAAGTATTTTAGCTATCTTTGAAAAAAATGATGAATAGATTAAATTATGATTAAACATATAAATAAATTAAAAATGCATACATAGTGATTTTAATAGTATTAGCCCACCAAATAAGATAAGAGTACATGTGTGTCGTAGTCTGTCTCCAAGGCATGCTTCCAAATTCTAGTGGTCCTCTAACTGGATGCCAACATTTGAAAAATCTTCAAATGCATTCAAAAAACATGGAGCCCATTTGCTCTATGAGTTGTGAAAAATTCTAGTGGTCCTCATGCAAATTATTTAAGACTTTTGCCAAAATTTTATCAAAAAAAGACTTTGCCAAACTATTTTCAAAAAATATGCATATAATTAATTCGAATTAGGATCTAGTCATATAGTTAAAGTACTAATAATTAAACGTATAAGAGATGAATAAATTAAAGGTAACATTAATCACTGTAGCAAATTATCATATACACCTGGAAGCATATTCATCCTATTAATTTGAATTAGGATATAGTCCTCTACGTAGTTATATAATATAATAGTTCATCAAATATTATACATTTTATGAATATAATAATATTAATATCTTTTGTACTGTGCTCAAAAGTTTCAAATATTTTATTTGAGTACATAATATAATTTTTTAATAAATTTTTAAACAAAATTTAGAATAACAATAATAAACATATTCATACTATTAGTAAAATAATTCCAATTATTGATAAAGAATAGGTGATGTGGATTTAATCACTATCAATTCAATTGAATATTTTTACGAGTACTGAATGTTGCTAATTTAAATTAATTGAATTGTGCTTAATTATACTTAATGCTACTAATTTAAACTTAACTATATTAAATTGTGATGAAATGTGTTAAATAGTAATAATAAGTACTTATTATAAGTTAAAAAAAATATACTATTAATTTCAGTCTTGACAGTTGACTCATAATAATAAATAAAAAAAATGTGTGTGAACAATAAGGGGACCGTGTCTTATCTTTTTTGTCATAAACGTGTCATTTCATTGTTTAGGAGCACATATTACTATTTTCATCAGTAATTGAGAGTACAGTCAATAGACGTGTCACATCTTCTTCTTCTTTTTTTTTTTTTTAATTTTTGGGGGTTGGAAAAGGGTAAAGCATACCATTTGTCAATTATAGTTTTCTTGTTTTTAGAGTCCAATTACTGTTACTCTATAAAAAATAGAATTCTCATGTTGCAATTTTTCTCCATGCATATGATACGAACCTACGATCTTAAATAAAAATAAGTGACAAATCACTTGAATCAACTTGTTTATTATTCAATAATTAGTATCGGAGCTACATCTGAAAAATCTGATAAACACACGTTAAGGTGACATAAATCAATCACCATAAGCACAACGTTATTTATTTCGTTACATAGGGAGACAACACTACACCTTATCTAATCAAATAGGAATAATCCTCCAACCTTGATTCACATTTGGATGAATACATAGAGGTAGCTCAATTACGATGCCCAACGCAAACTCCATCATTGCGAACAAGATAATTGAAGGGTATTATATATGAATGGTTCGTAAATCCACCTATGGAAGGTACAATGGAAACAAGATAATTGAAGGGTATTATAGTAAGATTTGAAGGCACAATGTAATGCCTCAACCATCCAAATGCGTGAATATGTGCATAAGGAGACTTTATGATATTTTATAGTTGTACCTGTACGGCCATTTTTCTCAAAATTTTTAATTTTACCATTCAATTCCTACCTTTTCCGTGGTAATGAATTTGAGGACTTGTAGTCCCAGTTCCAATCTCGATACTAATTTGCAAATTCATGCATATTAAGCATAGTGATTGATAAGCTTCAAATTTTATTTACATTCTCATATTAATCATAGGTTCAGAGAATGGGACAATTCATTGTAAATTTGAATCCAATTAACATTGGGTTAAAATATGTCAATTTGATGAAATTTGATTTTAAAATTAGTTTGTTGTGATGTAGGCCATTAAATGTTAAATATTTAAGCCATATGTTCCAGTTTGATACATAAGAAATAGAGTTCTCCCATTATAAATTTTCTCCATCCACACTATCCAAAACCAAGACATTATGTGAGAACAAATATCAAATTATTTGAAACAACTTATATTGGTCAACAAATACAAGCAACATTGGATAATGACCCATAACAAAGTAGTAAGGTAACCTTCTAGTTGTAATTGAGTAGGATTATGAATAGGGAGTCGTAACAAGGTAACCTTCTAGTTGTAATTGGGTGGCAACAAGCTCCAACATCATTGCCTATAAATAGGGAGACATTTGTCGCTAAAGATGACACAAGAGAGAGCACAAACAAAGAACAAGAACTGAAAGCCATATTTACAAATATCATTATCTGGTTCACTTAATGTATCGAGTTGTAGTGCTCTAATTATAATTGGGTTGAATTATAAGTCGAAGAGTCAACTCTACCAATGACTTATTGAAGGGTAAACTTGTACTTGGAACTTAGGTAGGTGTACTCTAGAGTTGTGTAATTCCTCATAATAAAATTGAATTAATCTTAGAGTTAGGGAACTCTAGGCGGGGGAATAAGTCCTGGTTGAGGCTAATCCTCGTTAAAAAATACACGTGTCTTGTACACATTTGCTTTTCCGCTCTTATTATTTTGTGACTTTAATATTCATGACCCTGTTCACCCCTCTTAGGGTGATTTAACTAGCCAAAATTAGACCAACAAGAGTAATTTCAAAAACAAAATGGAAAATTAAATAGGTTAGATGATTACCAATTCCAATGATCAAAAAGTGCAAAATAGCGAGCTTGAGTGGATTAAGTGATGCCATCTCTATTAATGCTCTTTGATATAGCGCAACTGATAATACTTAGACTTGCTTGCTCCATTATTGCAGGAAATGCATTCCGTATTTGTAGTCAATTAAGGATGATGTTTACATTTTCCATTCAGGCTTTTCAACGATCATAGTGTCAAATATCCATTTTAACGGAAGATTATCCAGGCATGTTTCCAAATACTAGGGGTCCCCTAACTTGCTGCCACCATTTGAAAGAATTGTCAAATCCAACAAAAAACGTGTAGCTCATTTGCTTTATGGGTTATGGAATTGGTTCTTACCTAAACAGCTTTCAAGTTTGATTTTTGATTCCTATGATAAGGCTATAAGAATTAAATTGATTAAGTAAGCAGGTTAATGATCACATCAGTCATATCAGTCAGTCTAGATTAAACTAGTTACATGTTGTTTTACTAATCAAAAACTATCTCGTGATATATATTACACATATATAAATTCTTACATTACTAAACTTCAATATTAAACCATAATTTTAATTATAGATATATTAAGTAGGTAACGGTTTTTAAACCTTTTATTCCTGTAAATTTCTTTTAAAAAATATTTGTGTTAAGGAAAAAAAAAAGGGAAGAAGATGATGATGATGATTGAGCTAAGGAAGCTAGCTAGTTCAACATGATAATAAATTTCGAAGCTGACGTTAGAATTTATGAGCGCTCATGACTCCAATTCAATAAGAATCTAAGGTAACAGCTGAACTAATTGTAAATAGAGGTAACATATGGACAACTAAGCGGATAATAGATCGGGTGATAGATTGGATGGAGCATCACCCGAATCCAACCTAATAATCAATCAAACCATCATCCATTATCCATATATTTTACCCCATTTTTTGGATTGTGTGAAACGGATATCGGGTGCGGGTGAAATTGTTACCCCTACACTTCTGATTGTGGTGGTCATCTTCCAACAATTGATACTTCCCTTTATTTGGGTCTTGAAAAGTTGAATTAAAATTTGTGGCCGAGTTTTGTTTGTATAAGCCTTTGTCTTATCCATAGAAAAATTGTAAGGCATTAATCTGGTTGAAGGATCATCACCACACAAAAAAAAAAAATGAAAATTGATTTTGCATATTCATTATAAAATGATAAATAAAATGATTTTTTGGGTATTGAATTTTGAATTTGGATCTATAAAATGATAAGGTCTTTATTTAATACATGCAATCTTTTAAATAAAACCAGTTTCAATATTATCTATAACACATAAATTGTTGCCAATTTGTTAATTTTTTGATTTTTAAGGCGCTCATTCACAAAATTATACACACAGTTTTGGAGGCCAATCATAGTTGATGCTGCTCCTATCTTAGTTTCTTGTAATTTGGGAGTTTTTCTTAGTTAATATTTTTTTCATTGTTATCTATAAAGATTGGCACAACCCTTGTAATTTTGCTCCAATTAATATACTTGTTTTGCATTTTTGTACACGTATTATGTGTTCAGTTCTATACAAATTGAGTCAGAATCAAACTAACAAGGAATGTAAACCAATTTCAATTTGGATGAATTGGGCCTTTAACAAACCCAATAGTGCATAAAGTTTAAGTGAAATTCAAGTTCAATTTAAAAATCAATCGGCTATAGGTGCATCAATGCATGTAGCGACTTCTTAGTCTGTATGTGTTTGGGCAAAAATTTAATAAAAATAAATCATATGCACAACACAACTTTCCAACGTACAAAAAATGTACATCGGTTTATTTTGAGTACGACCCTATTCAAGAGATAAACCTCCTTAATTACGTCCCCCTCTCGGGAGACCACCTTTTGATTCCGACTCGTTCTGTTTTACTTTTCTTTCTTTGTTTTTGTTTTGCGTTAATAAGACTTTATATAATTTGAATCGACAGTTATCATTTTTAATGTCGAATCTCCCGTATTCAAAATTTAGTTGCATCAGATAGTGGCTGTATAGGCACCTTCTAGAAGGGTACTATACATACACATTCTTCATGTGGCAGGTTAAGGAACGGGTAATTTGATTTGATTTGAATTTGGGTTGCACTTATTTTTTGTCATGAGCTGCCTACGTACCTCTTTTATAGAGGATCAAACCAGTCGTAGTTCTTTATTTTATTTGATTAATTTATCTTTTTATTTTGGTTAAGCTATTTTGTTAGGATAATTTTGATTTAATTTGATATTTGGATTTTAAAAGAATGGCTAAGTTACATTTTTAACCACTTCATGATTTTTTTTTAATTTCCCGACTTAACTTTTAATCGGGGTCGGTCCATTAATTTTGTTTAACTTGCGATTGCACCTGAAATTTATTTACGAGTTTTCCTACGTACCCTTATGGGATCAAATCGACGTAGTTCTTGGCCCGATTTTATTAGGCTTACATCTCGGAAAGGGGAGAATTTAGAAGGATTGGCTGTATATTTGGCTTGACTTTGGTCCATTCAGTCATACCTATGATTTAAAAAAAAAAAAAAGATTCGACGTTTTTGCGAAGCTTGGCTTTTTATTTGCTTTGGTTATTAACATGTAAGAAAGTTATAAGATTGTAATTTTTTGTCCTTTGTGAAAGAGGGGGTATCGGGTTAAGCCCATTTGAAGATTTCAGTTATACTGGACTCGAAAAATTTTATATCAAGCTTCCTACGTTATCTTTAATGGAATCAAGTCACCCGTAGTTTTAATGACGTTAGAGGAGGACAGTTTTAGGAAAACAATTGTCTAGCTCCTCAAAGCCATCATAACAGGGTCCTGTAAAAAGGCACCGTTGAGTAATTAAAAAAATTAGTTAAACATTTTGTTGGTAATTCTCTCTTCAATTGATAGAAAGCAAAGTTTTAATTTTCCTTTTCGTGAAAGAAGACCTGCAGTCACGACTAGTGTCCAAAAACAGAGTCATCATGTCCTCGAAACAGAGAGGTGTGTCAGGGCACTTGTTTGTAGACGACACACTTTCTAATCTCATTTTCATTGTTTTATCTTGTTTCTTTTTTTTTTTTTTTTAAGGCTCTATTCTTGTTTTGTAACTCATTAATGGAGTTTTACGGGTTGTGAAACTATGCTGCCCATAGTACATATGATCTGCACGCCTGTTCGTTCCATGTTTAAAAGTCCGACAAGCGAGAAGCACTTTATGGTTCCGGTAGGCAACCGGCGATATGGTAGGATCCATTCATTTTGTGGTCCGGCAGGTCTAGGCTTGTGGATCCGGTAGAACCAGAGTTTAGCATTTAGGGATTGCGTTGGACGAGACCCGATTGTCTGTTATGACCCGCTTCATCCTTCATAGTTACTTGTTGCATTGTTGTTCGCTTGTGGTTGGCCATAGGGGGTATGAATAATCCAAATACCGGCAATGAGCAAATAGAGATAAGATCAGTTTGGCTCCATATGCTTATGGACTTACTCGAACCTTTAGTTTGCAAAAAAAAGAGATGAGTGCTTGCTTTGAGTATCCTGACCTCTTCTTCACAATTTGGAGCTTTGGTCGTTGCCTGTCTGATTTTTTCCTGCTTCCTTTACGCTCTGTTTTTCTTTTCGTCCGTGCTTTTCTTTTTGGTCTCTTTTTTTCATCATTGTTCACCGGCCTCTTTGTTGTATCTCTCAGAGGTCACTCTCCTTCTTCGTTTTTTTTAAAACCCTCCCCCCACTGTGCTAACCCACTTGCTTTTATAATACCTCAAGCAGTTAGCTAATTTTGTCCCCACTTGCAATGAAATCAAGAAGGTGCTGTGAACGTGGGAAGTTATAATCTTGCATTTATCTCCATGGAATGGCCTCCACTACAGCACATTAGACCAGATTCATCTTACGAAGTTTCAGGCAAAGCTACTATGGGTTTTGGGTTTTCGGCAGATATCCACGGCCCAATTTTATTGAGATGGGGTTATTATTCATCTTAGAACTACTCTATGTAGAGAGAATAGCAAGAGAGAGAGATTCTCGCGTCCCCCCCTGTAAACCATAACCCTCACTTTGCCATGAAACGGCCCGCAAAAAAAAAAAAAAACAAAAACAAAAAAGACCCACCTGACCTGACCCTGCTCTTCCTCCCTGGCGTTCCCTGTTCCCCCCAAGCCCTTTCCCCCTGTCGTCGCTTGATTGTTCGCTGTCCACATCCATGCGACTAGCGAACCACAGACCCACCATGAATTTAGCTCTGTGGTGCTTCTCCAGATCCGCGAGTTACAGCTCTTCCAGGAAGTGTCGATGCTGATTATGGTCGCCTGATTTCCTTGATTGTGTCCTTGTTCGTGTCTACAGTTTCCCTGCCTGCAGATGGTAAGATCTGCCCTTTCTTCCCCTCTCCTATCGGCGTCTGCATCAGGTACGTGTCTTGGTGTTCCTTCAAATCTTGATTCGAACTATTCTCTAAGGGTATGGATTTCCAGTCTACTTTTTGGCACTACCCAGCCCCATTCCCATCCTTATGAATTTCTTTATGATTACACTTGGACCCCTTGTATGTTTTTGTGACCTGATAGTGTTGCTTGTTTTTCTGCCTTACTGGATGATTTTTGTCCTATTGCTCGTGGGTTGATATGCTATGTTGTTGATTGGTCGGCTTGGTTTGGCTATGTGTCCCACTCATCCCTCTTCCCGTCCTTGTTGAATTTGGTTAGTGGTGCCGAGTGAAGTTAGGATTTGCGTCGCCTGTCTTCCATGGTCTTGGCTTTCTGTCTGTCTATGCCCTGTTACAAGGCCATTTCTGCCCCTTAACTGCAGCACTATTAGCCAGGCTGGCTTTTAGAAGCATATTTGCTCCAGTTGTTGATGGGTCTATATCGATCTTGGCTAGGTTTGCTGTGCTGTTGGTTGTGTTGGGTCCTATCCAGATTCTGTTATTTCGCTTCTAATTTCGCTTGGCTTGGTTGTAATGAAATTACTTGGCTACAATTGGGTTTGGAAATGGTCTTTTAGGCCTGTGGCCCTTGATTAGTTGCTTGCCAACCCCTTTCAGGGAGGAGGCGCAACTAAGAATCTCTGGGTTTATTTTGGCTGCCTTATGTCCCCTTTTTACGGTCGGCTATTCTTGTGCCGGGGGTTCTGGGCCGATGTTCTACTGCCTTTGGTGCATCTCGATGCTGCCAGGATGTGCAAACTATATGGTGGCTTAGAATAGTGGCTTTGGCATGTGCATAATTTCAGTCAAGGATGATGTCAGCTGTGAGGAGCGCTGTTGCCTTGAGACTCTTTTTCGTATTTGAGCATTCCTTTGTTCATGCGCAAATGGGCCTGTGATGGTCAGTTTGGAATGTGTGATCGTCGCCGGCTCTCCCACAGTCATTTTATGTTCAATGACTATTGGTTTTTTTTGTGCCTTTTTGTTCGCTACTTAATTCTTGGTTACTGATTAGTGGTGGGATGACTAATCCAGGAGGGTTAACGGCAAAACTGAAAGCATGCTAGGTGGCCCTGATCAACGTATTTGTCTTTGTATGCAATTTTTGAGACCCCTCCGTCCTTATAGTTTAGCAATTTTAATAGCTCATCCGAAGCTTCCCAAGCAGGCATATTTTTCCTTGTGTTTGGAAACCATTGGTTTTGCCATTCATTTCGTTTTAACGTGTTTCTAGTCATATGCTCACAAAGGTTTAATGTGATGTCGTACTATTGGCAAAAGGACCGTTGCTCAATCGCATATGTCTTTTATGTACAAGACTCCCTGTCTTTATATGCAGGCTATATGTGTATTCTAGCTTTTTTAGTTATATCTCTCATGGTTACAGATTCACTATATAGGCTTCATTGTAGTCACTGGTTCGAAATTGGGTACCAATGCCCTGTCCAGCTTTGCATTTGAGATGAACTCTACTGTAGTCTTTGGATGATCATTTGGTTTTGTAAGCAGGAGGTATGTTCAGTATATGGTTTGAGTCTGTTTATGGTGAGAGGACATAAGGATCCTTCCTTATGGCCCAAGGCCAGTCCACTGACCAATCTGTTTGGATTATTTGTGTCTTTATTTTTGTCGCTATCGATTGGTTTGTATATGGAATCCTTTTGATTATGTTCATAAGAATATTTTGGTGGTTATTATTCAGTTTAGTTGTATTTTTTGGTTCAGAAATGCACCAATCTTGGATTAATGATTTATGTTATTGGCACTTTTGCTTGAATTTATTAAGTATCTATCATGGGGAATGTGGAAACGCCTTGTAAAGTTTCCCACGGCCCAGCCTTTTAAGGCTTCAGAATGACCGATTATGGTCCCAGAACATTATCATCCGAAACTGTATACAACAGCATAAGTTGTTTTTGTGATGGTCCAAGATTGGCATCTAGACAACTGAAGCTAGTCGATTTGGTGTGCAAAGAGCAGTTACCATATAATTGATCCTTTGGATCAATAGAACATATGGAAACAAAGCACCTATTTCTATTTAGTGGTATGAAGATAGTTTGCTGGAATGTCCAAGGAGCCAAAAAATCTCAATTACAACTTGAAATAGGATTTATTAACCGCACTATTAAGCCGGATATTCTTATACTTCTTGAAACTATGGTTTGACCACCATGCAGATTTGATAATAAGAAACTTAGGGTTCTCTCACTATGACATGATTCCCACAGTTAATCATTGCGGTGGGATTTGGTGTCTATGGAACCCAATTAATGTTGAGGTGTCTATCCTTGCAAAAGAAGTCGAGCTGTTCACTGCCTCATAAAGGATAGTGTTAATAATAAGCAATGTCTATTAACGGCAGTTTATGCCCCGGCCCAGGAGCGTGACAAAGACGTTTTTTGGCAGCACCTCAAATAGTTAAATGAGTCCGTCAATTACCATGGTAAGTAATGGGTGACTTTAATGAAATGCTTCTCCCATCAAAAAATTACGAGGAACCCCTCTAATGGTACAGAAAACACATCGATTTAATGATTTCCTGACAAGTATTAGAAGTATTGATGCGAGTGTTCAAGGAAGAATTTTCACTTGGAAAAAATTCTTAGGAGGACAACTTATTTATGAAAATTGGATAGAGTAATATTTTGGAACATTGTGCGCAATTATTTCTAGATTACTTAGTCACTAATGGACCATTCACATGCTCTGATCATGCCTTTGTCTATTTAGATACTGCTCCAGCACACCAGCCTAGAGGTACTAACTTTAGTACCACATTCCTGGGCTCAATATCAAGATGCGCATATTTTAGTCAGAAAATTGGAGATGGGAGTTCGAGAAATCCAATGTATAGATTAACACAACGATTAAGAAGGTCAAACCAGACCTCAAGTCCTGGAGCAAGGCTACTTTTGGAAACTTTAAGACCAAATTAGAAAGAAATGCAGATAAGCCCATTAAGGAAAAACTAATACAAAGTCCGAATAGTGCTAGGTTGAACAATTGGCATTACAGACTAATTAAACAAAGAAAAAAGATGCATCTTTCAAAAATATTGGGAAAAATGGCAAGAAAAGAATGGCTTGTCAACGGGGATAAGAAATTCTCATTTTTTTCCATCAGACAATGAAAACAAGAAAAACAGAAGTAGATTTATGAAATTGAAGGACAGCTCAGAGTGTGGTTGAGGAGCCTGTCCAAATTGAACAAATGTTCATTAATGATTTTACCGCTAGATTTAAATCAGCTCAAGTAAGCTCAACCAATATTGATATGGAAAATGCTTAATTTAGTGTCCGCAGAGGATAATGACACCTACTGCAGTCCATCCAAGATTCGAAATCAAAAAGCTGTATTCCAAATGGATAAAATTCAAGCTCCAGGGCCTGATGGCTTTGGTGCAGCTTTCTTTCAAGATTATTGGCATATCGTTAACATAGATGTCTGCACTGCGGTGATATCCTTTTTGAGGAAGGAAAACTCCTCAAGCAAATTAATCATATGCTAATAGCCTTGATCCCAAAAGTGAGTATCCAGCAACGACTAGCCATTTTCGACCAATTAGCCTTTGCAACACTATTTATAAGATTATTTTCCAAAATTATGGCTAATCGAATGCGCCCGTTCTTGAAAAAATCATTGACCCTGTCCAAAGTGCATTCGTACCGAAACGATCCATCCATAACAATATATTACTCACGCATGAAATCATGAACAAATTCAATAAAATGAAAGGAAAAAAAACTTGGGTAGCACTCAAACTTGATATGGAAAAGGCATATGATAGAGTTGAATGGACTTTTTATTTAGAACACTTCATTATTTAGCTTCCTCCAAATGGATAGACTTAATAAAAGCTTGTATATCATCCGTTTCTTACTCCATTATCGTCAATGATGAAGTATGCATTTCTTTTCACCTTCACGAGGCATTAGACAAGGGGATCCCTTGTCCCCGTATTTATTTATTATTTGTATGGAGGTTTTAACAAGGGCGCTCTGACCTTCAAGATTCCATGTTTACTTTTTGCTGATGATAGTCTTCTATTTTGTGAACTAATCTTGAATCATGTCAACAACTTAGCTCGATCCCTGAATAAATATGTCAAAGTTTAGGACAACTCATTAACTTCCATAAGTCGTCCTAACTTTCTCTAGGAATGCCACGACATATGATAAAGATCCGTCTCATCGATTTCTAATATCGCCCACCAAGAGCATCTTGGTATTACCTTGGTTTGCCCAGTATTCAAAGGTGACCAAAACAGAAACATTTTCAGAACTAGTAAACAAAACAGCTGAAAAACTACAGAATTGGAAAAACAAAATATGTTTCCAAAGCAGGAAGAGTAGCGTTAATCCAAGCTAATATTGAATCCATGCCAGACCCACCACGATGCAGTGTTTCCAACTGCCCAAAAGAAACTAATCGTCTAATGATAAGATTAGTACAACAATTTTTTTTGGGGAAAAAAAGGCAATGACAGTTAAAGGCCTGTCTATGTATCCTGGGGACAAGGTTGTCTACCAGAGAAGGCAGGAGGCTTGGACGCAGGAAAATGGAAGCAATTAATCGTGCATTTATTAGCAAATTAACATGGAATTTGTTTCATGGGGAAAGTCTCTGGGTAGAACAAAGCAAGGGAAGTATTCTATTGATGATAGAACTTCTTCTCAACTTCTCAACTAAACTAAAAACGGATTTATGGGTCCTGGAAATGTATACTCAAAATCGCCAGCAATTCCGGAAAGGAATTCATTGGAAAGTGTGGAATAAGGACTAAGTAATCAATTTTCTGACTCGATAATTGGTGTGGGCTAATGATAGTTTAGCCAATTTTACTCAATATTACTATCACTCTCTTATTGACACCTCCCTTAAGGTATCAGACTTTAATCAAAGACAATAAAGAATGGAATATAGACACACTCCAGGCAATATTTAGACCAAGATTGTCTTCAGCTAATTCTTGCCGTCCCTATCCCTACAATCCAAGTTTCGGACTCATATGTTGGGGGATTATTCGGTAATGGGGAATATCTCAACGAAGTTAGCGACTTGGGCCGCTCATGGTGTTTACCCAGATAATCCAACAATATGGGAATATAGTTGGATTTGGAAAACTTGACGTAATGCCAAAATTAAAAATATTTCTATGGCAATTTTGCCATGCATCGCTTCCTACCAAGGACACCTTGTGTAAACAAGGCATGAATCTTGACCCCTCAATAGGCCTGGCAAAGGGTCGGATTTAGAGCGGGTGAAGCTCCACCCGCATCCATCACTCTACCATCAACCATCACCCGCATCCATCCACTCCACCCGATCCACCCGTCATCCACTCATCCGCTCACCCACATCCAATCCACCCACCACCCACGGATGAAGCGGGTGGTAAACGGGTGAAACAGATGAACGCGTTCTATCTCATTTTATTCGTTTATCGCTCAAATAAGGTTCAAAAACTGAAAAATTTAAAATATACAAAACAATAACTAACGGAAACCACATGCCCTAATCGTAAATATAACAATTATCACAAATGATAAAGATACCAAACATAAGTTTTATATATATATATATACACACACCACACACACATATATATATATATACATATATCTACAAATACATATATACATGTCTAATATATATATACATACACATATACATACATACATATACATATACATACATATATATATATAATACATACATACTATATATATATAATATATCGGGTGACGGGTCGGGTGATGGATCGGATGGACTGTCACCCGAATCCGACCCTATCCATCACCCGATTATATCATTCACCCGTTTAGTCGGGTTTTCACCCGATTTTTTCGGGACGAGTGAATCGGGTATCTATCGGGGTCGGGTGAAATTGTCCAGGCCTAACCCTCGATATCCTTTTTTGCCAAACTGAGAGGGAGATGTAGATCACCTCTTTTTTCATTGTCAAATGTCACAGGAGTGTTGGAAGATTAGCAGTCTCCCATAATTGGATTGACCATAACTTTGTCTCTAGTGCACAGAATAGCATTCTACAAGATTGTCAGTGCTAGGACTACGGACCCCGGCAATTCGAATAGATAGAGTAGTTTCACTCCTTTGGAGCATATGGAAAAGCAAGAAAACATGGTGTTTCGGAGTGAAATACCTATTCCAAAAGTACACTAATAACAGCCAAAAAAAGCTAACGCCGAATGGCGTATTTATCTATAAACTCACAAATCCCTTCATACACCCAATTTCAAACCAGTCAGGTGGCAACTGCAAGAAGACTCATTGGTAGCATGTTGGAGAAAAGCCTCAAGGAGGATCCATTAAAATCAATTTTGATGGATCCAAAATGTTACAAGTAGCAGCAGGAGGGTTCATACTCCGTAATTGGGAAGGAGATTTATTCAAGTGGCATTTTTTTATCTAAGAGGGGCGTCAGTTTTGGTAGCAGAAGCAACAGCAATGAGAAATGGCATCAGAGCAGCACTACAAGCAGGCTTCACAGATATTCATATCGAAGGGGAGAACAAAATCCTTATCCAAGCGGTTCAAGGACACATCCAAGTACCATGGAAAATCAAAGTTCTGATTCAGGATATTCACACTTACATCCAGATTATAACAAAAATTATTATTACACATATTTTTAGGCAAGGTAATGGTGCAGCCGACTGGCTGGCTAGCAAATTATGGTTTGTCACTTCAATCCACGAAGGTGTGGAGTGAGGCTCTGCATAGGGACCGTTTTTCGTATCCTCTATAGGATAATAGAGAGAACCCTTGAGAGAAGGGCCAACTAGAATGTATGCTTACTTTCTTACAAAAAAAAAAAAAAAAATCCACGGCCCAATTCATTGATTGAAGCTCCTTATTTTATTAATATATATATATATATATAATATATATATATATATATATATATATATATATATGACTTGGGCTGACACTGATTGGGGCCGAAAGTCAATGCGTGTAGATATTTTTCTAGTTCCCTTAGCTTGTATCTAGTCATGGTACCCATTTTTTTTTTTTTTTTATGGGTCTATTTCAAATTTAAGGAATATTAATCTTGCTTGATCTCAATTATTAAAATTTCACATTCAACAGTATAGATGCGCATGCTCAAGACCTCTTAGATAATCAATATGGTATAACCACTCTCATATTCTTCACACGCCTCCTATTTTAATATTACGCAAATCAAGATTGAGCATCTCTTGCACTCAACCATTAGGTTAAGCTCTTAACATAGTTGATTCTTGAACATAATATGATAATGATCTTTTGAACAAGATTCCTCAAATTCAAATCTCAACATAACTTTCATAGTTAATGATTCACAAGGTAAAGGGGACCATAATCATGATTCTAGATATATTGAGTTCTAATTGTTTTAAAACTTTTTATTCATGTAAATTTCTTTTTAAAAAATATTTGTGTTAAGAAACAAGAAGAAGAAGAGATGATGATTGAGCCAAGGAAGCGAGGCAGTTCAACATGATAACAGTTTCAAACCTAATGTTAGAATTTGTAAGTACATGCTCACGAATCAACTCAAATAAATTTAAGCTAATGATTGAAGTTTCGGAAATGATTTTGATACTTTAAGTGTCTCTTTATCTGAACATTATGAGATTTAGCGTATTGATTCAATTGCATATGGTTTACAGTTATGCGTTACTGTTGATCCTTCACGTAATTCCTTACAACTCTTTGCAAAGTTTACCACTTCATACAAAATCTAACTGTTTCTATGACTAGGTCCTATACACAATGCTCCCTCATGCAAATTTCTTTTACGGTTCAAAATAAGGGCGTTGCATAAGCTTCCCCTTATGCATGATGACAACTTAATATGGGAAATTGTTGAGATTTGAGATTGAGACCCACCTTTAAGAACGACTATTAGGAACCATCTCAACCAAAAATTTTAGTTGATGATTGATCATTTAAAAATAATTATGATTTTCACTGGTAACATTTCACGTTAGGATCAATATCAACGGCTAGAAATAACCTAAGAAATCCACCATACATTAAGGCATGATAGGGGGGACACGTGAAGAGAAAAACAAAATCCAAAGTAGCATATTAACAAATTCAAGAAAGAACCATTTCGTGTTGCTAATGAAACAATTTGATCACCTATCCAGTTCTTACAAAGTTGAATGATGACTTATATAGCAATTCTGCTCATCCAATTAAAAAAATGGATTAATGATTCAATCAATCGAACAGCTAGATCTGAATTAGATTGGTTGATCCTATTGATTGCTGGACCGATCAAGTCCAATTGAACTCGTCACCAATTTAATAGATTTGCCCTATTGACCATTCCTTTTGTGGCATTTCTCAGCCCATGGTAAAATAATAAAGACAACATAAATAATGAAAGATGACGTAAGATACTTCTATTAGAAAATCACAACTTTCTCCACGTGTAAAACTTTAATGTTTGCACTTGGCAACAAGGTCCAACAAGGCCCATACAGATACAGTGCTATATATAACATGTTCATGCACCTGGGCCAAGTACTGGCCCGTAGAGAGACATTCAACAGTTATTGGGTTGGAAGAGAAAAGGGACCAATGTCCTCTCCTTTTCCTTCGTAGTTTACGTGTTCTGCAGCTAATGAACTGAACTAATGACGTTTGTTCGTTTTTTAGACTATTTAAGTATTTAAGTAATTCATTTCAAACTAAGCTAAAGATCCTTTTTTTAGACTATGTTTTTACGTTTTAATTTAATAATTTTAAATAAAATAGAACAGTTAACAAAAAAGTCTCAATATATATATATATATATATATATATATATATATATATATATATATATATATATATATATATATATATATATATGTTTTACAGATTTCAGTTACCAAATAAGTTGAAGTAATTCACTAATACAAGTTAGTTTAAATCATTTGACACTTGTCCTACTTTTTAAATAAACAACTCATTTTTGAAATATATTCTGGTAAATATTTTTAGCTAAAATATGGATAAGTTAGGGGAAAAAAATGAATATTCTGCTAAAATAAAAAAAATAGCTAAGAATAACTGTCAATAATGTAACATTAAATTACAATCGAAATGAATTTTTAGTATAAAAAATAGAGCTTCACACACACGGCAACAATGTACTGCATAAGTTTTTTAAATTTGATAACTAGATTTAGATTCACATACAAAACCCAACAAACATATCATCCTCACCAAAAGGACAACATAGGCATATGACTTACATGGACGTTTATTTCATAACACATGGAAACACAACTACGTCCTCCTCTTATTACAAAAGCTAAGATGTCATCAAGGCTCGACGCAGGTTCCGGGCCCAAGACTGAAGGGTCGTTCACAAAGCAAGCCTTCGCAACATACAGCCTCGAATTCTGGATAGCAACGTTGACCTTTTTTCGCACATCGTGGCTGCTTAGTCAACAGCTTCATTTGAGGTATAGGTCCAACACAAATCCCTGGCACTGGTGGCCATATCGCGGGTGCAAAGCAAACGAAGCCCTCGCAACAGTAGATGTCTTCTTCTGCAAAGCACCTCTCCCCATTTTTGCTGCAATTTTCATCAATGTTTGTCACCACTTTTTTTATCACCATTTCGGCTCCTGATCCAAATGTTGAAACTAAACACATGCAACAGTACAAGTCGTTAGATATTCTATTGTTACTTAAATGTGGTCATCGATTTATTTATCTCTTTAAAGAGCCTTAGATTTTAAGTTGACTTTTATCTCAAGTTGTCACAATAAATTCTATTAATATTTATAACAACAGTTCTAACTAGAATTTTTTAATAAAAGTACAACTTCTCTATATATAGATAGATTATTCTAAGGTCTTCTTCCCTCTGGAAGAGGATGGTCTTGCGCATTATCTGTTAGGAAAAATCAAATAATAAAATTTGAGTGTAATATACGCAGAAACGTGAATTAATGCAAATATTCGAGAATATTAAATAAGATCAAGAACAAAATAGTAGGCACATGATGTTTACATAGAAACTCAAATCAAGAATATTAAATAAGATCAAGAATAAAATAGTACAAAGATAGATTTAAAAGTAATGCCAAAAGAAGAGATCAGCAAGGTGATTACATAATCACTTAAATGCTTTCTCACATATTAAGCAAAATAGTGGAATAGAATGTATAGATAGCCCACAAGGAGCAGTGCCAAGAGACACTAAGAAATGCCACTCAAATACTAGCAAATACCACAAAAAATACCTACTAGATATAAATTGCATAATACCGAGATTATTATCAAAATAAGGAACAAATAGAAAAGGAGGCATTACCCATTGTGCAGATCAGAAAGACCAAAATAGCAAACTTGGAAAGATTAAGTAAAGCCATCTCCTTTTTCTTTTTGTTTACTTGAGTAGTGCAACTCTTCAAAGTTGCCTGCCTCCATTTATAGCCAAGCCTTTTCTTCATCATGTCATTTTATCCACTGAAATTCTGCCACGCTTACCATATCACATCACACATTTATTAATCAATGCATGTGTTTCACACAGCATGATGGGACAAATTTTAAATTCATGAAAAATTTTGAGCAACCTTGCTATTCGGGAAACTTATAAATTGGATAAAGCAATATTTATATCATTTTCCGTAACATGTATTTTTCATGAGCCACATTAATAAATATATATTAAAAAATAAATATACAACAAATATAAATTAAAAAATTAATATATGATAAATAGATATATGAAATATATATATATATATATATATATATATACACACACACACACACACACACGTGTGTGCGTGAGTCATAAGAGCCTGTACTTGTGGATGCACATATAAAATTGACCTGGTAGATATAAATGTCTACATATCCAAATTTTCCAAAGTTTTATTTTGTTTTCATTGTGGTGAGATTCGTGTCAGATAGTTATTATTATTATACTCATACACTGGAAAGAAATGTTACTTTTTTTGTCTGTAAGAATTACAAAGGAAATTATAATACAATTACAATACAATAGAGGAAGGAAAAATTAAACCACCACTTACATACAAACAATACCTATATGATGATTGATGAAGTGTTTAAAAACTATGGATGAAAACTCTATTTCACTTCTATTATGAAGGAAACATTTGTTAAATTCTGCTTCTTTTAGTTAAAATTTCTTGCAACGGCTGAAAGAAAAAGATCACCAATTTAAATATAATCTAGCCTGGTTGAATCATCTCGGGCACCACAAAGTTTTGTGTGTGTGTGTTGGTTCTTTCTGAGTTTTTGAGGTATTCAATACTATAAGCTTTATTTCTTAGGTTCTGCATGTATGTGAATAATAGAAATTGATTTAGGCAGAATTATCTACCTGGTAATTCCATAATATGAAAATGATAGTATTTATTCAAGTGAAAAGGGAAGACATCTATCAATCTATTTCCATCTTTTCTTTGCGACTTAAGTCACAAACGAAGTCTGTGCCTCCAATTATTTAAAGTGTATTGCATTGACCCAAAATTATAACATTATTTATTAAATAAAAAACAGTATGATTTAATAATGGAATGATATAATTACTTATAAATTATGTGAAATCACCTGAAATCACCTCTATATATATTCGTAAAGTTTTGCTATTATAGTGTTACGCATATAATATGTTTTGGCAAGTAATATCTCTGCTACCGTCAACCTTTAGACTTGGGTCTTTTTTATTAGCTGGCACCCATAGTCATACAACAATGATGTCTAACTACCATACGATAGACTTTACCTTTTAATCCCAAAGGAATCTTCTTATCACACAACACCAATGACGCATTCTTAATTAAGAGTAACTGTTGAAGATGTGGTAATTTTAAATGATATAACATATTAATTTTGGCTAAAATAAACATTTAATGAATGTCTTATAGAGGACAATAGGACATGTATCACTACCCTACTCATGTTGCGGAAGATGACTATTACGTGTTTTATTGACCCTACATACGTTGCCACATTAATTTGGATACGTGTTATTCGTTAACCATCTGACCTAAACTTATATCATGGAGTAAAACCATCATCCTAGATTGTAATGTCATATACTTTGATGAATCAGAAGTTTTTTTTTTTTTTAAAAAAAAAGATAGATAGTACAATTTAAGCAATTCTTCTTTTTAAGAATTTTTTCTAAATTATCCCCATATAGGATACAAAGAAGTTCATATGTAGAATTAGATTACATATTTTGTTGGTTTTTTGTTTTAATTTAAAAAATCATTATTTATAAGTTATGTAAATCACTTTTTTTTTCCTAAGTCTTGGCTATAATAAAATACGTATATAACATGTCTTCGTAAATAGAATTGATCTGATGAGAATGCACTTATATTGTCAATGTAGCTGATGAATTCTAAAACTCTATAATTCATAATAAGTGTAACTATTGAAAATTTAATAATTTAAAATAATATAATATATTAATTATGATTATACCAAGATATTTAAGAAATATCTTATAACAAAATATATATTATTATCCTACTCATATATCAGGTGGTGGAACTATTACATGTTTTATATGAACCCCACCTTGCAATATTAATTTGGACACCTGCTAATGCGCTATTTGCTAACTGATCTTGACCTAAACTTTTATCATGGAGTAGCACCAGCATACTATGGATGTGGGCCGCTGGGCCGGGTATAACTACACCCGCTCGCTCCGTACATGCCTCACGCCCCTCCCTAGTCTCCATTGCTTGTTTGGTTATTTTGTGTGTCTTGCAGTTGAATTAGAAGTTTTTCATTTTTGATTGCTTATTAGTTCTTCCATACTTGTGAGCAAATCCTTTCAATAATTGGACTGGTTTTTTTGTTTTTTTGTCAAAAATTAATAAAATTTATTAAATATTTTGATAAATAGGCTAATATAAGCTAACAAAAAATACAACTAACACTTTTATGGCAAATATTTAACACATAATTGAATTGCACTTATAAAATATTTAACATGTAACTGAGCTGCACCAATAGCAAATATTTACCATGGCAAGAAATTTGGCAATAACTCCTAGTGTACAATTTCAGAGGATTTGAGGAGATTCAACTGCTTACATTTGAATCTCCACAGATCCCGTGAAAATGCGACCCGTATTAGTAGTTGTTGTAAAATTTCTTACCTTAGTAAATTTTACACTGCTTTATTTATAATGATAAGTCAAAAATTTGGCTCACTAGTGGGGATTTACTCTCTCCATATCAGCTTATGAGCTAACTTTTTAATTCATAAATTTTACACTCTCCAATGCAAAGCTCACAACTTTGGCTTACCACATAAAGTAATACTCATAGATTCTACCACACAACATATTTGATTGATTTTTCTTTCATAAAGCGGCATTGTTTAAGTCAACAAAAATAAATTTTTATCTTCAAAAAATAATTTATGGCTGTTTAAGTTAATAGAAGTATTTTAGCTATCTTTGAAAAAAATGATGAACAAATAAAATTATGATTAAACATATAAATAAATTAAAAATGCATACATAGTGATTTTAATAGTATTAGCCCACCAACAAGATAAGAGTACATGTGTGTCATACTGTGTCTCCCGGGCATGCTTCCAAATTCTAGTGGTCCTCTAACTGGATGCCAACATTTGAAAAACCTTCAAATGCACACAAAAAAATGGAGCCCGTTTGCTCTCTGAGTTGTGAAAAATTCTAGTGGTCCTCATGCAAATTATTCAAGACTTTCGCCAAAATTTTATCAAAAAAAGACTTTGCCAAACTATTTTCAAAAAATATGCATATAATTAATTCGAATTAGGATCCGGTCATATAGTCAAAGTACTAATAATTAAACGTACCAGAGATGAATAAATTAAAGGTAACGTTAGCCACTGTGGCAAATTATTATGTACACCTGGAAGCATATTTATACTATTAATTCGAATTAGGATATGGTCCTCTATGTAGTTATATAATATAATAGTTCATCAAATATTATACGTTTTATGAATATAATAATATTAATATCTTTTGTATTATGCTTAAAAGTTTCAAATATTTTATTTGAGTACATAATATAATTTTTTAATAAATTTTTAAACAAAATTTAGAATAACAATAATAAACATATTCATAGTATTAGTAAAATAATTCTAATTACTGATGAAGAATAGGTGATGTGGATTTAATCACTATCAATTCAATTGAATATTTTTGCGAGTACTGAATGTTGCTAATTTAAATTAATTGAATTGTGCTTGATTATACTGAATGCTACTAATTTGAACTTAACTATATTAAATTGTGATGAAATGTGTTAAATAATAATAATAAGTACTTATCATAAGTTAAAAAGAATATACTATTAATTTTAGCCTTGATACAACACCACCACCATCACCTCTCAGTGTGGGTCCCGCTCTCTCAGGATATGAGAAGATTCAGATGTAGGCAACTTTATCTGTACCAACATCCGTACCTGTACAGAGGCTGAGTCTAATTTTAGCCTTGATAGTTGACTACTAATAATAAATAAACAAAATGTGTGAAGAATAAGGGGATCATATCTTTTTTTTTTTTTGTCATGAACATATCACTTCATTGTCTAGGAGCACATATTACTATTTGCTTCAATAATTGAGAGTACAGTGAATAGATGTGTCACATCTTCTTCTTCTTTCTCTCTTTTTTGGGTGAAAAAGGGTAAAGCATACCATTTGTCAATTATAGTTTTCTTGTTTTTAGAGTCCAGTTACTTTTACTCCATAAAAAAATAAAGTTCTCCCGATATAATTTTCTCCATCCACATGATTCCAACCTACGATCTTAAATAAAAATAAGTGACAAATCACTTGAACTAACTTATTTATTATTCAATAATTACTAGAGATACATTTGAAAAACCTGATAAACACAGGTTAAGGTGACACAGATCAATCACCAAAAGCACAAAGTTATTTATTTCGTTACATAGGGAGACAACACTACACCTTATCTAATCAAATAGGAATAATCCTCCAACCTTGATTCACATTTGGATGAATACACAGAGGTAGCTCAATTACGATGCCCAACGCAAACTCGATTATTGCGAACAAAATAGTTGAAGGCTATTATATATGAATGGTTCGTAAATCCACCCATGGAAGGCACAGTGGAAGCCAGATAATGGAAATGGAAATTCTCTCATGCCTACAGTAAGATTTGAAGGCACAGTGTAATGCCTCAACCATCCAAATGCGTGAATATGTGTATAAGGGGACTTTGTTCTACATTATCAATTTGAAAGAAAGATATCAACTCTATGTGTTCTATCTTAGTATGCCTTATAATATTTTATAGTTGTACCTGTACGGCCATTTTTCTCAAAATTTTTAATTTTACCATTCAATTCCTACCTTTTCCGTGGTAATGAATTTGAGGACTTGTAGTCCCAGTTCCAATCTCGATACTAATTTGCAAATTCATGCATGTTAAGCATAGTGATTGATGAGCTTCAAATTTTATTTACATTCTCATATTAATCATAGGTTCAGAGAATGGGACAATCTATTGTAAGTTTGAATCCAATTAACATGGGGTTAAAATATGTCAATTTGATGAAATTTGATTTTAAAACTAGTTTGTTGTGATGTAGGCCATTAAACGTTAAATATTTAAGCCATATGTTGTAGTTTGATACATAAGAAATAGAGTTCTCCCATTATAAATTTTCTCCATCCACACTATTCAAAACTACGACATTATGTGAGAACAAATATCAAATCATTCGAAACAACTTATATTGGTCAACAAATACAAGCAATATTGGATAATGACATGTAACAAGGTAGCAAGGTAACCTTCTGGTTGTAATTGGGTGGGATTACAAATAGGGAGTCGTAACAAGGTAACCTTCTAGTTGTAATTGGGTGGGTAACAAGCTCCAACATCATTGCCTATAAATAGGGAGGCATTGGTAGCTGAAGATGACACAAGAGAGAGCACAAGTAAAGATCAAGAACTAAGAGCCACATTTGCAAATATCATTCTCATGTTCACTTAATTTATTGAGTAATATTGCAATAATTGTAATTGAGTGGGATTATAGAGTTGAAGGGTTAATTCTACCAAGGACTTGTTGAAGAGCCAACTAGTGACTTGGAACTTAGGGTAGGTATACTCTAGAGTTGTGTAATTCCTCCTGATAAAATTGGATTAATCTTAGAGTTAGGGAACTCTAGGCGGAGACTAAGCCTTGTTGAGGCTAATCTCGTTAAAAAATGCACGTGTCTTGTCCACATTTACTTTTCCGCTCTTGATTATTTTGTGACTTTAATATTCATTATCCTATTCACCCCCATCTAGTGTGATTTAACTAATCAAAATCGGGCTAACAAGAATAATTATCAAAAACAAAATGGAAAATTAAATAGGTTAGATGATTACCAATTCCAATGATCACAAGTGCAAAAATAGCGAACTTGAGTGGATTAAGTGATGCCATCTCTGTTAATGCTCTTTGATATAGCGCAACTGATAATACTTCGAAGTTGCTTGCTCCATTATTGCAGGGAAATGCACGCCTGTATTTGTAGTCAATTAAGGATGATGTTATGCCTTCCATTCAGACTTTTCAACGATCATAGTGTCAAATATCACGTTTTACAGAAGATTATCCAAGGCATGTTTCCAAATACTAGGGGTCCCCTAACTTGCTGCCAACATTTGAAGAATTGTCAAATCCATACAAAAAACATGGAGCCCATTTGCTCTATGGTTATGGAATTACTTCTCTGCGTAAACAGCTTTCAAGTTTGATTTTTTGTTCCTATGATAAGGTTATAAGAATTAAATTGATTAAGTTAGCAAGTTAATGATCACATCAGTTATATCAGTCAGTCCAGATTAAACTAGTTACATGTTGTTTTACTAATCAAAAACTATCTCGTGATATATAGTACATATATATAAATTCTTATATGCTAAATTTCAATATTAAACCACAATTTTAATTATAGATATACCAAGTAGTAACGGTTTCTAAACCTTTTATTCATGTAAATTTCTTTTAAAAAATATTTGTGTTAAGGAAAAAAAAGGAAGAAGAAGATGATGATGATTGAGCTAAGGAAGCTAGCTAGTTCAACATGATAAAAATTTCGAAGCTGACGTTAGAATTTATGAGTGCTCATGACTCAATTCAAATAAGAATCTAAGGTAATAGTTGAACTAATTGTAAATAGACGGTAAACATGTGGACAACTAAGCGGATAATAGATCGAGTGATAGATTAGATATAGCATCACTCAAATCCAACCCAATTAATCAATCAAAGCATCATCCATTATCCATATGTTTTACCCCTTTTTTGGATTGTATGAAACGGATATCGGGTGCATCAAAATTGTCACCCCTACACTTCTTCATTACGGTGGTCATCTTCCAAACAATTGATATTCCCTTTATTTGGGCCTCGAAAAGTTGAATTAAAAATTTGTGGCCGAGTTTTGTTTGTATAAGCCTTTGTCTTATCCATAGAAAAATTGTAAGGTATTAATTTGGTTGAAGAATAGTATCATCACCACACCAAAAAAAAAAAATGAAAATTGATTTTGCATATTCATAAATAAAATGATAAATAAAATGATTTTTTGGGTATTGGATTTGAATTTGGATATATAAAATGATAGAGGTCTTTATTTAATGCATGCAATCTTTTACAGAAAATTAGTTTCAATATTTATCTATAACACATAAATCGTTGCCTAATTTGTTAATTAATTTTGATTTTTTAAGGCGCTCATTCACAAAATTATACACACATTTTTGGCGGCCAATCATAGTTGACGCTGCTCCTATCTTAGTTCTTGTAATTTAGAAGTTTTTCTTAGTTAATATTTTTTCATTCTTATTTATAAAGATTGACACAACACTTGTAATTTGCTCCAATTAATATACTTGTTTTAGCATTTGTACACGTATTAGTGTTCAGTTCTATACAAATTGAGTCATAATCAAACTAACAAGGAATATAAACCAAATTGTTAGATTTGGATGAATTGAGCCTTTAACAAACCCCGTAGTGCATAAGTTTAAGTGAAATTAAAGCTCAATTTAGAATCAATTGGCCACAGGTGCATCAATGCATGTGGCGACTTCTTTGTCTGTATGCGCATACTCAAGACCTCTGAGATAATCAATATGGTATAACCACTCTCATATTCTTCACACGCCTCCTATTTTAATATTACACAAATCAAGATTGAACATCTCTTGCATTCAACCATTAGGTTAAGCTCTTAGCATAGTTGATTCTTGAACATAATATTATAACGATCTTTTGAACAAGATTCCTCAAATTCAAATCTCAACGTAACTTTCATAGTTAATGATTCGCAAGGTAAAGGGGACCATAATCATGATTATAGATATATCGAGTTCTAATTGTTTTAAAACTTTTTATTCATGTAAATTTATTTTTAAAAAATATTTGTGTTAAGAAACAAGAAGAAGAAGAGATGATGATTGAGCCAAGGAAGCCAGGTAGTTCAACATGATAACAGTTTCAAACCTAATGTTAGAATTTGTAAGTACGTGCTCACAAAGCAACTCAAATAAATTTCAGTTAATGGTTGAAGTTTCAAAAATTATTTTGATACTTTAAGTGTCTCTTTGTCTGAACATTGTGAGATTTAGCTTATTGATTCAATTGCATATGGTTTACAGTTATGCCTTACTATTGATCCTTCACGTAATTCCTTACAACTCTTTGCAAAGTTTATCACTTTGTACAAAATCTAACCGCTTCCATGACGAGGTCCTATACACATGCTCCCCTCATGCAAAATTCTTTTACGTTCAAAATAAGGGCGTTGCATAAGCTTCCCCTTACGCATGACGACAATTTAATATGGGAAGTTGTTGAGATTTGAGATTGAGACCCACCTTTAAGAAAGACTATCATGAACTATCTCAACTAAAAACTTTAGTTGATGATTGATGATTTAAAAATAATTTTGATTTTCACAGGTAACATTTCACGTTAGGATCAATGTCAACGGCTAGAAATAAACCAAGAAATCCACCATACATTAAGGCATGATAGGGGGGACACGAGAAGAGAAAAACAAAATCCAAAGTAGCATATTGACAAATTCAAGAAAGAACCATTTCGTATTGTTAGTAAAACAATTTGATCACCTATCTAGTTCTTACAAAGCTGAATGATGACTGATATAGCAATTCTGTTGATCCAATCAAGAAAATGGATCAATAATTCAATCAATCGAACAGCTAGATCTGAATTAGATTGGTTGATCTCATTGATTGCTGGACCGATCAAGTCCAATTGACCTCATCACCAATTTAATAGATTCGGCCTTATTGTCCATTCCTTTTGTGGTATTTCTCAGCCCATGATAAGATAATAAAGACAACATAAATAATGAAAGATGATGTAAGATACTTCTGTTAGAAAATCACAACTTTCTCCACGTGTAAAAATTTAATGTTTGCACTTAGCAATAAGTTCCAAGAAGGCCCATACAGATACAGTGTTATACATAACATGTTCATGCGCCTGGTCCAACTAGTGGTCCATAGAGAGAAATTCAACAGTTATTGGATTGGAAGAGAAAAGGCACCAATGTCCTCTCCTTTTCCTTTGTAGTTTACGTGTTCTGCTGCTAATGACCTGAACTAATGACGTTTGTTTGTCCAACTACAATAAAACTTATAAAAGTCCCACCAACCTATGCAACTATTTAAGTAATTCATTTCAAACTAAGTTACAGATCCTTTTTTCAGACTATGTTTTTACGTTTTAATTTAATAATTTTAAATAAAATAGAACAATTAACAAAAAAAGTCTCGATATGTATATTCAGTGTGTGTATATGAGGATGATTAGGTGGATGTATGGTTATACGAGATTAGACGGAATTATAAATGGAGTAATCAGGAACTTAGCTAAAGTAGCTCCCATCGAAGATAAGATGAGAGAATCAAGACTCTGATGGTTTGGCCATGTGAAAAGGAGGAGTGCGGATGCTCCAGTGAGGAGATGTGAGACAATTAACATCCCCGAAAGCAAAAGAGGGAGGGGGCGACCAAAGAAGAGTCTGGACAAGGTGATTAGAGATGACTTGAAAGTTGTAGGTTTGATGATGGACTTGGCTCAAGATAGGAGGCTGTGGCGGGATAGAATTAAGATCATAGATTGCAGAGAGTCAACCCCGTAGTGGTCTTTTGGTTGTAGTGGCTTTTTTTTCGTATGTCGTGTTTGTATGCAGGTAGTACTTGCTTATGGGAAGTGACAGCATTTGCTTACCCCTGATTGCTAAGGTATGTTGCCTTCCTCTGTTCTTACGTCTCATAGCTTCAGCAACTTCTCCTTTTAATTTATATTTTTTCCCATAAAATGTTTTCATAACAGCTGTCTTCTGTAAAATCTTTTCACAAAAGCTATTTTTTTTGTGGGTCTCTTGGAATCAGCCTCTCTACGGATAGGAATGCTGGTAGAGGTAAGGTTGACTACAGATGGATCTCCGCGAAAGCGGGACCCACAGTGGAAGGGGGTGGTGTTGTATATATATGTATATGTGTGTGTGTGTGTGTGTGTATATATATATATAATATTGTTTTACATATTTCAGTTACCAAATAAATTGAAGTAGTTTAAATCATTTGATACTTATCCTATTTTTTAAATAAACAACTCATTTTTGAAATATATTCAGGTAAATATTTTTAGCTAAAATATGGATAAGCTAGGGGAAAAAATGAATATTCTGCTAGAATAAATAGCTAAGAATAACTGTCAATAATATAACATTAAATTACAATCAAAATGAATTTTAAGTATAAAAAATAAAGCTTCACACACACGGCAACAATGTACTGCATAAGTTCTTTAAATTTGATAACTAGGTTTAGATTCACATATAAAACCCAACGAACATATCATCCTCACCGAAAGGGCAACATAGACATATGACTTACATGGACGTTTATTTCATAAGACATGGAAACACAACTACGTCCTCATCTTGTTACAAAAGCTAAGATGTCGTCAAGGCTCGACGCAGGTGCCGGGCCCAAAAATAAAGGGTCCTTCACATGCAAGCCCTCGCAACATATAGCCCCGAATTTTGGATAGCAACTTTGACCTTTTTGCCACATCGTGGCTATTTAGTCAACTCCTTAATTTGAGGTATAGGTTCAAAACACGTTCCTGGCTGTGGTGGCCATATCGCGTGTTCAATGCAAATCAAGCCCTCACAACAGTAGATGTCTTCTTCTGCAAAGCACATCTCCCCAATTTTGCTGCAATTTTCATCAATGTTTGTCACCACTCTTTTTATCAACATTTCGGCTCCTGATCCAAATATTGAAACTAAACACATTCAAAGTACAAGTCGTTAGATATTCTATTGTTACTTAAACGAGGTTATCGATTTATTTACTTCTTTCAAGAGTCTTAGATTGTAAGTTGACTTGTTTCTTAAGTTGTCACAATAAACTCTGTCAATATTTATAACAATTGTTGTAATTAGAATTTCTTTTAATACAAGTACAATTTCTCTCTATATAGATAGACTATTTTAAGGTCTTTTGCCTTTTGGGAAGAGGATAGTCTTGCATATTATTTGTTATGAAAAATTAAATAATACAATTCGAGCGTAATATATGCTGAAGCATGAATGAATGTAAATATTCAAGAATATAAAATAACATCAAGAATAAAATAGTAGGCATATGATTTTTACGTGGAAACTCGAATTGGGAGAAAACCATGACCGGTAGCAATGATACAAATCCGCTATAATAGGAGAGTACAAAGATAGATTTAAAAACAAATGCCCAAAGAAGACATCATCAAAGTGATTGCAAAATCACTTAAATGCTTTCTCACAAACTAAGAAAAACATTGGAATAGAAAATATAGATAGCCCATGAGGGGGTGCCAGAGACACTTTGAAATGCCACTCAAATACTAGCACATACACACAAAAAAATGCCTACTAGAGACAAGTTGCATAATACTGAGGCTGTTATCACAATACAGAACAAAGAGTAAATGAGACATTATCCATTGTGCAGATCAGAAAGGCACAAGTAGCAAACTTGGCAAGATTAACTAAAGCCAGGAGGGGTGGGGGAGTGGGTAAAGACTAAAGAGGATTGCAATAAAGGGAGGCGATTAATCTGCTACATAAGTTAAAAGTAATATATTTCTAATGGCTGAGACATGTTTAATCTATTTTAATGGTTGAGATTGGTCAATTATTGTAATTGAAATTTTTTTTCAACTACGGTAGAATTTTGCATAAAAAAATAAAGTTTCACACACGGCAACAATGTACTGCATAAGTTTTTTTTTTTATTTGATAACTAGGTTTATTTTCACATATAAAACCCGCAAACATATGATCTTCACCAAAAGGACAACATAGATAGATGGACTTACATGGACGTTTATTTCATAACACATGGAAACACAACTACGTCCTCATCTTATTACAAAAGCTAAGATGTCATCAAGGCTCGAATTTTGAAAAGCAACTTTGACCTTTTTTGGCACATCGTGGCTACTTAGTCAACAGCTTCATTTGTGGTATAGGTCCAGCACAAACCCCCACTGGTGGCCATGGCTGGTTTACAACGCAAATCAAGCTCCCACAACAGAAGATGCGTTGTCTTGGCAAGCATATCTCCCCAATTTTGCTGCAATTTTCATCAATGTTTGTCACCACTTTTTTTATCACCATTTCGGCTCCTGATCCAGATGTTGAAACTAAACACATGCAACAATACAAGTCGTTAGATATTCTATTGTTACTTAAATGAGGTTATTGATTTATTTACCTCTTTAAAGAGCCTTAGATTTTAAGTTGATTTTTATCTCAAGTTGTCACAATAAATTCTGTTAATATTTATAACAACAGTTCTAATTAGAATTTTTTAATACAAGTACAACTTCTCTAGATATATGTGGACTGTTTTAAGGTCTTTTTCCCTCAGGAAGAGGATAGTGTTTAAACAAAAAAAAAAAAAAAGAGGGTAGCCCGGTACACAATCATCTCGCGTTCACGGAGGGTCCGGAGAAGGGCCGCATTCTAAGGGGTGAATTGTAGGCAGCCTAACCTGACTTTGTTAGTGGCTGATTCCACAGCTCGAACCCGTGACCTTTTGGTCACACGGAGACAACCTTACCGCTGCTCCAAGGCTCCCTTCTCAGAAAGAGGATAGTCTTGCGCATTATTTGTTACGAAAAATCAAATAATAAAATTTGAGTGTAATATATGTGGAAACGTAGATTAATGTAGATATTCGAGAATATTAAATAAGATCAAGAATAAAATAGGAGGCACATGATTTTTAGATAGAAACTCAAATCGAGAATATTAAATAAGATCAAGAATAAAATAGTACAAAAATAGATTTAAAAGTAAATGTTTAAAGAAGAGATCAATAAGGTGATTACATAATCACTTAAATGCTTTCTCACATATTAAGAAAAAGAATGGAATAGAAAATATAAATAGCTCACAAGAAGCAGTGCCAAGAGACACTTTGAAATACCACTCAAATACTAACAAACACCCATAAAAAATGCCTATTAGAGATAAATTGCATAATACGAAGGTTATTATCAAAATAAAGAACGAAGAGTAAATGAGACATTACCCACTGTGCAGATCAGAAAGGCAACAATAGCAAACTTGAAAAGGTTAACGAAAGCCATCTCCCCTTTTTTTTTTTTTTTTTTTTTGGTTTTGTTTACTTGAGTGGTGCAGCACTTCAAAGTTGCTGGCCTCCATTTATAGCCAAGCCTTTTTTTCGTCATGTCATTCTATTCACTGAAATTTTGCCACGCTAGCTCACCATGTCACATCTCACATTTATTAATCAACGCTTATGTTTCACATAGTCCTGATGGGACAAATTTTAAATTCATCAAAAATTTTGAGCAGCCTTGCTATTCGGAAAACTTATACATTCGATAAAGCAACACTTATATCATTTTCCATAACGTGTATTTTTCACGAGCCACATTAATAATACATATTAAAAAATTAACATACAATAAATATGAATTAAAAAATTAATATATAATAAATAAATAAGTGAAATAGAGGGGGTTGTGTGTGTGTATATATATATATATATATATATATATATATATATATATTTGTGTGTGTATAAGTCATAAGAGCCTGTGCTTGTGGGTGCATTTATAAAACTGACTTGATAGATATAATTGTCTAAATATCCAAATTTTCTAAAATTTTATTTTATTTTCACTGTGGTGTGACTCGTGTGAGGTAATTATTACTATTATTCTCATACATCATAAAGAAATATTACTTTTTTTGTCTGTAAAAATTACAAAGGACATGTCACTTCGAATCAATAGTATAATCTTTATCTCTTAGCTTCTGTCTGTATGTGAATAATATAAATTGATCGTGGAATGATAGTATTTATTTAAGCAAAAAGGGCAGATATCTTTCTGACTTAAGTCACAAACGGAGTCTGTGCCTCCGATTATTTAATCAAAAGCTCCATTAACCTGGAATATGATTTGGATTATTTCATTGACATTGAGAATGAATCATTAACCTGGAATATGACGTTTTTTCGTGAAGTAGCTAGGGACACCTCGTCGTAAAGGCTCATATTACTCAGAAGTTCTCTTTTTTCAATCATGCACTTTGAAGGCCTCGCAGCTGACATTACGTATGCGCCGGCAGGGTCTTGTCGTTAGTCTTTCACTCATGCGCCCTTACGGTTTGTTGCATCGTCTTCTCTCTACTGTGCGCCCAGACATATTCCTTTTTGCCAGCTTTTAATTTTTGGGAAATTTACAGCTGATTTGTTCTTCAACTACCCTTCAACGAATCCATTTTTAATACAACAAATGGGTGTTACTTTTGGAGGAAAAAATAAATGAGGGAGAAAGCAAAATAAAGTAAAATGATCAACATACCCTTAATAAAAATTGTGGGGAGTTGCTGTTTGTAGGTGAGTGAATTTCTCTCTCCTTCAAAAGCTGAGAACAACACATGGAACAAAGGGCAGGGGAAGAACGAGGGTTTTATGTTGAGCTCAGACGTGCGCTCCGCCCCTCTCTCTCTCTCTCTCTTAATCTCAGTCCAAAGGTGAATGTACTCCTCAATCGTTGTGTAGTGAAGAATTGTGCATGAAAATGGGGAAAATCTAGCCCCAATTGCGGGAAAATCTAGCCCCAATTGTTGAAAGCAACTTGGTTGTGGGAGAAGAAGTGGGTTGAGGGAAAGATGCGAACGTGGAGGTGAGAGAAAGTTTAGATGGAAGGTGGAAGTGAGCTTGCAATGCTTGGTGATGGTGGGGTGGTGACATTGTAGGTGAGCCGTGAAGTCTGAGGTAGAAGCCCTTGGTCGCCTGACGTTGGTAGACCCCTTGAAGTGGCGTAGTAAACGTAAGGTATGTTAAATATTTAAAGTTGTTAACGAAATTGGTATGTGGAATGTCATTTTGGTGAATGAATTAGGGAGTAGGAAGAGTAAATGGGTGGGGTAACATGTGTGCCATGTTTGTAGTCACCGTTTACCAGGGTGTTGTGTGAAAACCGAATTGCATGGGTGGACATGTTGGAGGGTGGGGTGGGGTGTGCTTATCAGGTGCTGCTCATGGAGGGAAGATGATGTATTTTGACACTTACAGTGAATGAGAAAAGGGTAGTGTAGAACCAGGGGAAAATGAGGTGTTAACCATGGTAAACGTAGTGTAATGAATAGGGAGAGAGATAGCAATGGCGTTGGAGACGCGTAGTATGTAGGTGTTTGTAGTGGACGGTGCGTAATTTGTTTAGCTAACCTGCAACTATTATTATTTGATGTGCAGGGTAATCGGGAAGGTAGTCGACGATTACCGAGGTACGGTAGTCGGTGGCGCGACGTGTGGTAAGAATGGATGGAGATGGTGTTGATGTGGGAGGTAGTGGTGGTGGCAGAGAGGTAGTTGTGTATGTGTTATGGGGGGTGAATGTGAATTGGACGATGGTGGAGGTGGAAAAGTAATGTATGTAAAGGGGTGGATGAAGTGTATGCTACTCAAAAAGGATATGGGGTTGGAAGAGGTGCGAAGAAAGGTGAGTGAGATAACCGGCATTGATTTGACAGTGCAGAAATTATGGTACAGTTTGAAGTACGACCGGGGGATGGTAATGGACTTGGAGGGGGATGGTGATGTGAGAATGTTTATAAAGGGGAATGACGAGCACGGATATTTGTACATGGGCGAAAGTAATGGGCTGAAGAGGCACACCGTAAAGGCAATGCGGACCTGTGAGGAGGGGGTAGTTCATGTGAGAAGTGGCAGGGATAGGGATGATATCGTCCAACAGGTTGGTTATGGAGCAGGTGTGAAAATGTGGGTTACAAGTGAATATGGGTATGATGAATGATGTAGGTGAATGTGGGTAATGAGAACAAGTTATTGACATCTTGCTTTATTGTGTATTTTGTTTAAAGGGCGGATGTGAGGGGAAGCGGCGAATGCAGTGATGATCATCCACAAACCAGGGTGAGAGTTGGCGAGGAAGTAATTGAGATGTCTGACGATGATGAGATATCAGTTGTATCGGAGGATATGGGGGAGGACGAGGCAGCGGTACAAGGAGGGGAAGAAAGCAGCCAAGGTAAAGGGGTGATGAAAGGAGCAACGGTAATGAGAGCGTGTGGCCACGGTCGGATCTGCAAGTGCAAAGCTACTACCGTAAGTTGAGCATATGGAAGAAGTTACTTAGGGGGAGGGGCAGATCTTCCAATCAGCTGAAGCATTTCGGCAAGTAATGTGCAAGTTCGCAATTGCAAACCACTTCAGTTATCGGTTTGAGCGGAACTGCAAGCAAAGAATTGTGGTGAGGTGCGATGCAAGCGACTGTATTTTTTACATATGTGTAAGAGGTGGAAAGAACATGCAGTTATGTGCATAAAAGACTTTGTAGGGCAGCATAAACACAGTGTCGAAGAACTGTGTCAGATGGGTGTGTGGGGGAGAAGGCGTGTTAGAGTCGAACTCCTCGCACACCTGATTGAGGGTAAGGTGAGGTTGTGTATGGATTATGCACCGAGGGACATTATGCAGCATTTGGAGTTGGAGCTGGGGATTCGTCTATCATACATGCAGTCGTGAAGGGTAAGGGAGTTTGTGTGCATGATGGTGCTTGGGAGGCCTGATGATCATTACAAATTACTGCCGTGGATATGTACGGCCATAGTCAGGGTGAACCCGGGGTCTGTGACATTCTGCGAGGTTGAGGGTTTGAGGTTTGCAAGGATGTTTTTCGCGTACACCGCTAATGTCAACGGGTTCAAACTGGGGTGCAGGAAGATACTGTTCGTGGATGGGTGCCATCTGAGTGGACCTTACAAAGGAACCCTGCTTGCTGCGTGTGCGTTGGATGTGGATAATCACCTCTTAAATTTGCGTATGGCATAGTTTGTGGTGAGGTAATTGAGGAGTGGGTTTGGTTCTTGCAGACAGTAATGGAGTACTTGGGAGGTCTGAAGCCAGTGATCATGTCCGTCAGGAACCCTGCCTTACTAGTTGCGGTGGCGTAGGTATGTGGTAAGGAGTACCGCAGCTACTGCTTACGGCACCTAACGGAGAACTTTTTGAAGGAGGCAGCAAAGCATGGTATCTGAAAAGAAACAACGAAGCAGATAGTGAAGGAAATGTTGTACAGAGTTGCTTACGCTCCCACAGCAGCGGAGTTCAATGTCGCACTGGAGGAGCTGAGGGGGTACAAGGCAGAGCTCGGTGCTTGGGTGGATGACAATGAGCCCGAACAGTGGGCCACTTCGAAGTTTGGGAAGGACAGGTGGGGCAGAATGAACAACAATATTATAGAAAGCTGGAACAATTGGATGAGACGACTACGCCCCATGCCGGTGCCGTGGCTTGTCAGTGGGCACTTGGAGAAGCTTGGGAAGAAGATGGACAAATGCAAGCAGGAGACGATGAAGGGGAAGAATGGGGTGGGGGAGAGAATCGAACAGAAGTTGGCTGACACTTACCAAAAGATGGGTTGTATTACAGTTGTGGAGTGCTACAGTTTATTGTTAAGGGGAATACAGTGTCGAGCTTACCCACAGTCGCAAGTTAGTGGTGAAGTTGGGACAACAGAGTTGTACGTGTAGGGTGTGGCAAACGCGAGGTATTCCATGCTGTCATGCATTGGCTATGATAGTTAAGGCGAACTTGTGGGTGTATGACTACGTGCACCCGATTTATAAGACTGCAACCCAACAAATCATATACAACCAGCTTGTGCACCCGATGGAGACACACGACATGGGAACTGTTGATGCGAAGACGGGGCGAGTGGTCAGCGGGGATGAGCTTGATGATGACTATGACCGCTACATATTACCCCCCACCAACGAGAGACAGTCAGGTAGGCCACCGTCGAAGCAGTCACAAACACAGGGGACGAAGTCTCGGAGGTGCTCCAAATGCGGTGAAGTTGGACACACGAGGCGCACTTATCGCAATCTCCATGCAGACTTTGATGCCAACTACGAAGGCGATATTATGGAGGTTGAAGCTTTGTTGGATGGGTCATACGTACCAGGTCGTTGAACCACATTAGGTTGCAATCCACGGATGTCCCCAATTGGCAGATACTTTTGCATTTTGCATTGTGCTCATATTGCATTGTCAGTTGTGAGCACAGCCCCAGCCTTGTTTGTGCGTCAATGACGAAGTCGAGTTTTTGGTGTTGCCTGCTGTCAGGCAACCTGAAATGTTTACCCGGGAGGAGGTTAATGTTCACCGTGGTAAAGCATGGTGTGCAACCGGTAAACCCGTGGGTAACTGTGACACTGCAGTCCTCCACCCCCACCCCTGTTTGGTTTGTAATGTGCAAGTCCATTGCTCCATGTGTGTATGGGGCTAGTATGTCTACCCCTGTTTGTATGTTAATAATGAAGTTAGGATGTAGATTGCTACATTGTGTCAGGTAACCTGCTATGTTAATCCAGTAAGGGGCCGATATAGACCGTGGTACACCATGGTCTGCAAGTGGTACACCACTGGGAAACATTACAGATGTCAAACTGTGATATTATGCTTACACTACCTTCTCAGCTATCATCACACCCCCACCCCTGTTTGTGTGTTTAGGTTGAAGTTCAAGTTCATTGTGCATGTGCATAGGGGGCTGGGCGGTTTACCCCTGTTTGTGTGTTAATAATTAAGTACCGTTTTGCATTGGTGGCTGGTGTGAGGTACTCTGCCATGTTTACCCAGGGTGAGGCCTATGTTTACCGTGGTAAACCATGGTGTGCAAGTAGTACATCCATGGAAAACTGACAGATTGAAACTGTGCTGCTTTGGCTTTGTGATCATACTGCCTTCGCAGCTGTGAGCACCCCCGCCCCTGTTTCTGTGTAAATGAGTACGTACGTTACTGCATTGGTGGGTAGTGTGAGGTACTCTGCCATATTTACTCAGGATGAGGCCTATGTTTACTGTGGTAAACCATGGTGTGCGAGTGGTACATCCATGGGGAACTAAGAGATTGAAGCTGTGCTGCTTTGGTTTTCTAATCATACTGCCTTCGTAGCTGTGATCACCTCCCACCCCTGTTTCTGTGTAAATGAGTACGTATGTTACTGCATTGGTGAGTGGTGTGAGGTACTCTTCCATGTTTACCCATGATGAGGCATATGTTTACCATGGTAAACTATGGTGTGCGAGTGGTACATCCATGAAAAACTGACAGATTGAAGCTGTGCTGCTTTGGCTTTCTGATCATACTGCCTTCGCAGCTGTGAGCAGCCCCCACCCTTGTTTCTGCGTAAATAAGTACGTACGTTCTTGCATTGGTGGGTGGTGTAAGGTACTTTGTCTTGTTTACCGAGGATAAGGCCTATGTTTACCGTGGTAAACCATGGTGTGCGAGTGGTACATCCATAGAAAACTGACAGATTGAAGCTGTGACAGACATGGTAATTGATAAGTACCTTCTATCACCCGAAGACACTGGGGAGACATGTGGGGGAGGCTCCACCATTTGCATGTAGCGGGGGTAATCTTACTTTGAAGCGGCGCACGTGAAAGCAATGAATGTGCAAATGAGTAAGTGTATATTGTGAAATGGAATATGTAATGAACACAACAATATACAAGATGGGGTGCATATACAAGATGTAATCTTACTTTGAAGCGGCGCACGTGAAAGCAATGAATGTGCAAATGAGTAAGTGTATATTGTGAAATGGAATATGTAATGAACACAACAATATACAAGATGGGGTGCATATACTTACATCAACAACTACGCCGGTTATGATGGCAGATGCAGAACACTAGCTTGGGGAATGAACATTAGTTTAGGGCAATGAACCTCAATGAAAATGTTCACATCCCCTACAGTAGTGTCTGCCGTGGCTAACAGTGATATGATGTGTGGAAACGGGAACAATATCATGCAGGGTGGGTGTTGGAGGAGGTGTTAGGGTTGTACATGTAAGAGTGAGATGTTGACCACAGTCAGTTTGTCAAACATAGGGGGACTTAGTGAATGGTGGCACCCCAAACTAAGTACAACATTTAATGCTGCCAACTACTCCCCATAAGAAGTTATGTACAGTAGGGGTTGGGGTGGTCCCACAGAAGGACTACCTCATCAATGAATTGCCTTCAAGTGAAATGTGTTGGCCTTATAAAACACAATGGAGGGGGAAAGGAGTGAGTAGGTTGGGGTTAGTGTTATTGGATCGTTGGTTCTCCGAAACTTCCACTGACCATGGATGGGCCATCAAGAAGAACGTCCACGACTCAGTCATCTGGAGGGTCAGGATCAAGTCGGAGTGACCTCAACAACCACCGCAAAGTATTACTGCAACTTGCGGCTATGAAGCAGTAATGTATGAACGACGGCGAATGTTTGAACGGTAATTTACCCATTTTACGTGCCTCTTTCACCTACTTTTGATCGTATAATAACTTAATTTATAGGATTTTACTTGTTTATTTATGTTTTGTAGGAAATAACTCCAAATCAAGCAAACGTCGCGAAAAAAGGGACGAAAAAACGGGACAAAACGAAGGAAATCAGCGAAAACAGGCAAAAAGCAGCAGAGAAAAGAACGGTGCACAGCCGACCTGTGCGTCCAGGCACGGCCGTGCGTCGGGCCTGGGTTTCGCGATTTAAGCCCATTTCGGGCGTCTGTTTGGGGAGTGAGTTCGTTCTTCGCTCAGGGCGTCTCTCTGGCGATTTTCTAGGTTAGTTTAGGTTAGATTTTAGTTAATAAGGGAGATTAGTTTAGGATTGAAGATTGTAACATTGGATTCAACTTTTGGATTTCAAGTTCCTTCATCAATTCAAGACTAAGTTTTCTCCCCCTTTCTCTATTTATTTCATTGTTGTTCTGGTTTATGTTTTGTTGTTTTAATTCATGTATTTGCTTTGTTTAGTTTATGTGTTTAGTTTGTGTTGTTAATTTATGTTGTTTACTTGTTTAGATTCGTTTTATTTCATTGTCTTTGGTTTTGTTCTTCGTGTTCTTGCACTTGTTTGGTAGTTTAGGTTTTGATTTGTTTTTGATGTTTAGTTGGTAGATTGTGTTGGCTTGGGTTGTGATTAGCCTCTTGATGGCTAATTAATCTTGTATTTGGCCTAACTATACCCAATCTATGCCTAGAACCTAGAGTTTTTCTTCACGCCCGCCAAGTGTTCGATGAAATGCCTGAGAGGGTTTTCATCTATATTTTTGGGCGATTGACTTATGCTGAGAGGTGAGGTCAATTTGCTAGTGTGGGAGAGGGAATGGCCGAGTTCGGGACACGAAAGTAGTATCCGAATCGACCTAGGTCCGGGGTTGCTAGTTTTGTGGTCTAATTCGCCTAACCCCACGAAAGTAGGTGGTTACACGAGTTAGACTAGCTCATGACCTTTGAGAGAGGGCTTGGGTGGTCTTCAATGGTGCAACCGACCATCTCTTGTTCATAGTGTGGTTCGGGTAGGTTAAGACTCGTCTTGATTAGTTGGTTCATCCATTGGTAAAATCACAACTCCAAGTCGCTTGTTTCTGTGTTTGGAGCGTAGTTTAGTCTTTTCTCTTTCACCCTTTGATCTCGCCTAGATTGAGACGCTCTAGTGAACTCTGGTAGTTGGAAACACAATTCCCTACGGACGACACCCCAAGTACTCAACGATACACCTTGCACTTGGGGTTTACAAATATTAAAACTCTGTTTTTCTTGCAACAAGTTTTTGGCGCCGTTGCCGGGGAGTTGGCGTTTTTCGATATTGGGGTTTACTTTAGCATTCGAGGCTAAGCCTTTTAAAAATCCCCAAAAAAAAAAAAAATTTCAAAAGAAAAAAAATTCAATGGCAATTTTCCATTTTTCCCAATATGAGCAAGAACTATTTTACCGTTATTGGGATCGTTTACATGCTTATCTTGCTCAATGTGCTTCTTGCGGATGTTTATATGGAAAATGGGAAATATTGCATGTTGTTGATGAGGGTGTGAATTGTGAGACCCATGCTCTTTTGGAGCATTGGGATTTCTATACTTGAAATGTTGATGAAGCTTGGGAATTACTTGAGTGGTTGGCTTGGGATACTTATGAATTTGAAACTAGTTGTTCTGATTCTTGTACCTCACCCTCTTGTATCCATAATTATGCCCCTCCTGTGTGCGAAATTTGCTATTGTTCTGACCACGCCAGTAATTCTTGTCCCTATTATATTTCTAATGAAGGCTTTGCTAGACTTAGCAATATGATAGAGACAATGAATAGGCAACAAGTTGAGTTTGCTGAGTTTGTTAATAAAATGCAGGAGTATGACCTATCACCCGAGACTGACCCTAGTTCTAGTGCTCCTAGACTTGATGTCAATCTGTGTGATGATGGTGCGTCTTTTCCTCCTCTACAGTCCAGACTAGAGGACGTACTTGACCCTCCCTTGACCACTTCACTCACTGTTGCTTCATCCTTTCCTAATACCCTTTGGGACAACACTGCACTTATCATGACCTTTTCTGATACACCTTCCCCTTTAGCTCAGTCGACGGAGTTCGAAGTAGGTGAGACCTTTGGCGTTAGCGCTAGTGTTGAGGAGGATGATACTTGGTCTGAGTCCGACAATGTTTCTATTGAGGTGCATACTTTTTATGGGACTTCCACAGGGACTTCATGCATGGATGTTGTGGTTGCAGAGCCAACTAGTCTTGATTTTGCTGATAATATATCTCCCACCTCTCTTGATACATCCCATGCTTCCTATTCATGTTCACCACCCTCCCATTCCCCTAAGTGTTGTGATTTGTCGCTTATCGATCCTCTTCTGATACTTGAGGGGAATGAGGCTGCCTGCCGTAAGTCTCTAGGTACTTTTAGAGGGTATGACCCCCTCCTTGATCCTTCTCGTCCGTACCTAGAGGGCATGCCTGGAGAAATCGCGTTGACTATTGCATTTGATTTTTCTGCTGATTTCTCACAGGTATTTGGTGAGTTTAAAAGGGCACTAACTTTGTTTGCTCCATCTTTACCAGTGTTCCCTTACTCACACCATTCCGAGCTACATGCAGCTATGTATGATAAGCTCCTGAGAGCTTTGACTGCATCCGAGCTGACGACTCGCATCTTGAGCGGCAAGGAGTGGCTGATGCTCCTTAAGTCGTCATGGAATAGTTCGGGTACATTCAGTACCCGACCTAGTATACTTTTTCTCACTCTCCTCCCCCCTTTTTTTTATTTTTCTTTTCTTTCTTTTTGTTTTTGTTTAGTTGTGGATACTAGGATTGTATTTTTGGTTGGTGATCATTTTGTGGTGAAATGTGGATGTTGCTGAGCCGTTGTTGGCTATGATCACCATTTTTGTGTCTTTGTGGATTTTTATTGTGTTGTGATTGGTGGTGTTGTTGGATTGGTCCATATTTGTTTTTGGTGGTGTCAGTTTGTATATATGTGTGATCGTGTTGTTGTTTTGGGCGAGATTGTGTTTTTGGGAGAGTGCGTTAGCTTGTATATATTTTTGTTGTCTTTTGTTTTTCTTGTGTTTGATTTTGTTTTCTTTATTTTTGTGTGTTGGTGATGACTCACGGCTCCCAATGAGGACATTGTGAGATTTAGGTGTGGGGTGGGGTCATCTCCCTTTTCTTCTTATTTTTGTGAAAATTTTTCAATTTCTGTGTAAATTTTTCAATTTTTCTCCTTTTTGTATAAATTTTTCTTTTCCTTTTGAATTTAGGGGAGTTTTGTACTATTTTGATCAGCCTTGATCTCTGGTACCTTGACTATTAGCTCGTATATAAGTATAATACGCATGATAGATATTCAGCTCCAGTCTGTCGTTTAAGGCTTCAGTTCTAACTCCAACAGTCCATTGTAATTTTGCAATCCAGTCCTGATTTATGTATTGTCATCATCCTACATTCTTAGTCTTCCATGATTGACTCTCCCACTTATCTACTGCACAGTTCCCTTTATATGTGTTGGCACTCCCTTTTCCAAAATAAAAGCAAAAACAAACAAATTCAAGCGCTATTGGGTGCATCCCTTTGAGGCGTGACATGAGTTTGTAATGGAAAAAAATAATAATGGAAAGAAAAAAAGTGGGAAAGAAAAGAGTTGGAAATGACAAGTACCCCTTTGAGGCATGCGCTACTGGGTGTTACCCTTTGAGGCAATACTGCTACTGGGGAAGCTTGCTCTCCATGCTAGCCATTCGAAAAGGTAGCTTGTGTCAGCTGCGTGGGATTGAGTTTGGTTTTGGTAGGCTTAGTTTTAGGGTGATGATACACTTGCACACAGGCACCAGGATAGATTCACTATTTTCATGCATCGTGGGGTGAAAAGCTGATGTCTGGATGCCATTCTTTGGGATGATGTGTCCTGAAATGCATATAATGCTTGTGTACAGACTGATACTTGAGCTACTAGGGGGTTTTGGTTGATCCGAACGTGTACAGTTCACCCTGTTGCATATATTTTGTTTTGTCATTTTTATTTTTCGATTTTTGTTTCTCTTCTCTTTGTTTTTCTTTTTTGAGATTTTGTGGGTATATCTTCTGCAAACCCTTACGAGACCTTACTCGTCCACTTGGGGTGACCAAGGGGTTTAAAGGGCTTGTTGCAAACGCTAAATGCAACCGTGACTCCTGCGAAAGTGAGTTAGTTGTTTACTTTAATTTTTCTTTTATTTTGCTCGAGGACGAGCAAAAGATAGGTGTGGGGGCGTGTTGAACGGTAAATTTACCCATTTTATGTGCCTCTTTCACCTACTTTTTGATCGTATAATAACTTAATTTATAGGATTTTACCTTGTTTTATTTATGTTTTGTAGGAAATAACTCCAAATCAAGCAAACATCGCGAAAAGGGACGAAAACGGGATAAAACGAAGGAAATCAGTGAAAACAGGCGAAAAGCAGCAGAGAAGGACGGTGCACGGCCGACCTGCAGGTCGGCACGGCCGTGCACCGGTGGCCGAAGCCATGCACGGCCAGCACGGCCAGGCGCATGGCCGTGCGTGTGATCATGCGTGGTGGCGCACGGTCGGCCGTGCGCCGGGCCTGGGTTCGCGATAAAACCCCTTTTTCGGGCAGTTTGTTAAAAGGAGGTCATTCGGGGTTCGTTCGGTCGTTTGGGGTTTTTGCTCTGGCGATTTTGTAGGTTAGTTTAGGTTAGATTTTAGTTAATAAGGGAGGTTAGTTTAGGATTGAAGATTGTAACATTGGATTCAACCCTTGGATTTCAAGTTCTTCATCAATTCAAGACTAAGTTTTCTCCTCTTTTATCTCTCAGTTTTTATGTTCTTGTTATTTATGTTTTGTTGATTTTGATTCTTGTATTTGTTTTGTTTCATTTATATGTTTAATTTCATTGTTAATTTATGTCATTTACTTGTTCGAATTCATTTTATTTCATTTCCTTTGCTTTGTTCTTCGTGTTCTTGCACTTGTTTGGTAGTTTAGGTTTTGATTCGTTTTTGATGTTTAGTTGGTAGATTGTGTTGGCTTGGATTGTGATTAGCCTCTTGATGGCTAATTGATCTTGTACCAGGCCTAACCATACCCAATCTATGCTTAGAACTTAGAGTTTTCCTTCACGCCCGTCAAGTGTTCGATGAAATGCCTGAGAGGGTTTTCATCCATATTTTTGGGCAATTGACTTATGCTGAGAGGTGAGGTCAATTTGCTAGTGTGGGAGAGGGAATAGCCAAGTTCGGGACACGAAAGTAGTATCCGAATCGAGTTAGGTCCGGGGTTGCTAGTTTTGTGGTCTAATTCGCCTAACCCCACGAAAGTAGGTGGTTACACGAGTCAAACTAGCTCATGACCCTTGAGAGAGGGCTTGGGTGGTCTTTGATGGTGCAACCGACCATCTCTTGTTCATAGTGGGGTTCGGGTAGGTTAGGACTCGTCTTGGTTAGTTGGTTCATCCATTGGTAAAATCATAACTCCAAGTCGCTTGTTTCTGTGTTTGTAGCGTAGTTTAGTTTTTTCTCTTTCACCCCTTTGATCTCGCCTAGATTGAGACGCTCTAGTGAACTCTGGTAGTTGGAAACACAATTCCTTACGGACGATACCCCAAGTACTCAATGATATACCTTGCACTTGGGGTTTACAAATATTAAAACTTTTTCTGCAACAAGTTTTAGCGTCGTTGCCGGGGAGTTGGCGTTTTTCGATATTGGGGTTTACTTTAGCATTCGAGGCTAGGCCTTTTAAAAATCCCAAAAAAAAAAAAATTTCAAAAGAAAAAAATTCAATGGCAATTTTCCATTTTCCCCAATGTGAGCAAGAACTATTTTACCGTTATTGGGATCGTTTACTTGCTTATCTTGCTCAATGTGCTTCTTGTGGATGTTTATATGGAAAATGGGAAATATTGCATGTTGTTGATGAGGGTGTGAATTGTGAGACCCATGCTCTTTTGGAGCATTGGGATTTCTATGCTCGAAATATTGATGAAGCTTGAGAATTACTTGAGTGGTTGGCTTGGGATACTTATGAATTTGAAACTAGTTGTTCTTATTCTTGTACCCCACCCCCTTGTATCCATAATTATGCCCCTCCTGTGTGCGAAATTTGCCATTGTTTTGACCACGTCAGTAATTCTTGTCCCTATTATATTTCTAATGAAGGCTTTGCTAGACTTAGCAATATGAGAGAGACAATGAATAGGCAACAAGTTGAGTTTGCTGAGTTTGTTAATAAAGTGCGGGAGTATGACCTATCACCCGAGACTGACCCTAGTTCTAGTGCTCCTAGACTTGATGTCAATCTGTGTGATGATGGTGCGTCTTTTCCTCCTCTACAGTCTGGACTAGAGGACGTACTTGACCCTCCCTTGACCACTTCACCCACTGTTGCTTCATCCTTTCCTAATACCCTTTGGGACAACACTGCGCTTATCATGACCTTTCCTAATACACCTTCCCCTTTAGCTCAGTCGACGGAGTTCGAAGTAGGTGAGACCTTTGGCGTTAGCGCTAGTGTTGAGGAGGATGATACTTGGTCTGAGTCCGACAATGTTTCTATTGAGGTGCATATTTTTTATGGGACTCCCACAGGGACTTCATGCATGGATGTTGTGGTTGCAGGGCCAACTAGTCCTGATTTTATTGATAATATATCCCCCACCTCTCTTGATACATCCCATGCTTCCTATTCATGTTCACCACCCTCCCATTCCCCTAAGTGTTGTAATTTGTCACTTATCGATCCTCATGTGATACTCGAGGGGAATGTGATTGACTGTTCTAAGCCTCTAGGTACTTTTAGAGGGTATGACCCCCTCTTTGATCCTTATCGTCTGTACCTAGAGGGCATGCCTAGAGAAATCGCGTTGACTATTGTATTTGATTATTCTGCTGATTTCTCACAGGTATCTGGTGAGTTTAAGAGGGCACTAACTTTGTTTGCCCCATCTTTATCAGTGTTCTCTTACTCACACCATTCCGAGCTGCATGCAGCAATGCATGATAAGCTCCTACGAGCTTTGACTGCATCCGAGCTGACGACTCGCATCTTGAGCGGCAAGGAGTGACTGATGCTCCTTAAGTCGTCATGGAATAGTTCGGGTACATTCAGTACCCGACCTGGTATACTCGTTCTCACTCTCCTCCCCCTTTCTTTTTATTTTTCTTTTCTTTCTTTTTGTTTTTGTTTAGTTGTGGATACTAGGATTGTATTTTTTGTTGGTGATCATTTTGTGGTGAAATGTGGATGTTGCTGAGCTGTTGTTGGCTATGATCACCATTTTTGTGTTTTTGTGGATTTTTATTGTGTTGTGATTGGTGGTGTTGTTGCATTGGTCCATATTTGTTTTTGGTGGTGTCAGTTTGTATATATATGTGATCGTGTTGTTGTTTTGGGTGAGATTGTGTTTTTGGGAGAGTGTGTTAGTTTGTGTATATTTTTGTCGTCTTTTGTTTTTTTTGTGTTTGATTTTGTTTTCTTTATTTTTGTGTGTTGGTGATGACTCACGGTTCCCAATGAGGACATTGTGAGATTTAGGTGGGGGGGTGGGGTCATCTCCCCTTTTTCTTCTTATTTTTGTGAAAATTTTTCATTTTTGTGTAAATTTTTCAATTTTTTCTCCTTTTTGTTTAATTTTTTTTTCTTTTCTTTTTGCATTTAGGGGAGTTTTGTACTATTTTGATCAGCCTTGATCCCTGATATCTTGACTATTAGCTCGTATATAAGTATAATGTGCATGATAGATGTTCATCCCCAGTCTGTCGTTTTAGGTCTCAGTTCTAACCCCAACAGTCCATTGTAATTTTGTAATCCAGTCCTGATTTATGTATTATCATCATCCTACATTCTTAGTCTTTCATGATTGACTCTCCCACTTGTCTACTGCACAGTTCCCTTTATATGTGCTGGCACTCCCTTTTCCAAAACAAAAGCAAAAACAAACAAATTCAAGCGCTACTGGGTGTATCCCTTTGAGGCGTGGCATGAGTTTGTATTGAAAAAAAATAATAATGGAAAGAAAAAAAGTGGGGAAGAAAAGAGTTGGAAATGACAAGTACCCCTTTGAGGCATGCGCTACTGGGTGTTACCCTTTGAGGCAATACTGCTACTGGGGAAGCTTGCTTTCCATGCTAGCTATTCAAAAAGGTAGCTTGTATCAGTTGCGTGGGATTGAGTCTGTTTTTAGTAGGCCAAAGCTTTAGGGTGATGATAAACTTGCACACTAGGCACCAGGATGGATTCAATGTTCTCATGCGTCGTGGGGTGAAAAACTGATGTCTGAATGCCATTCTTTGGGATGATTTGTCCTGAAATTCATATAATGCTTGTGTACAGACTGATACTTGAGCTACTAGGTGGTTTTGGTTGATCCGAACGTGTACAACTCACCCTGTTGTATATATTGTGTTTTGCCATTTTTATTTTTCGATTTTTGTTTCTCTTCTCTTTGTTTTTCTTTTTTGAGATTTTGTGGGTATATCTTCTGCAAACCCTTACGAGACCTTACTCGTCCACTTGGGGTGACCAAGGGGTTTAAAGGGCTTGTTGCATACGCTAAATGCAACCGTGATTCCTACGAAAGTGAGTTAGTTGTTTACTTTAGTTTTTCTTTTATTTTGCTTGAGGACGAGCAAAAGATAGGTGTGGGGGTGTGTTGAACGGTAAATTTACCCATTTTACGTGCCTCTTTCACCTACTTTTTGATCGTATAATAACTTAATTTATAGAATTTTACCTTGTTTTATTTATGTTTTGTAGGAATAACTCCAAATCAAGCAAACGTCGCGAAAAGGGACGAAAACGGGACAAAACGAAGGAAATCAGCGAAAACAGGCGAAAAGCAGCAGAGAAGGACGGTGCACGGCCGACCTGCAGGTCGGCACGGCCGTGCACCGGTGGCCAAAGCCACGCATTCCCAGGCGCACGGCCGTGCGTGGTGGCCGTGCGTGGTGCACGGCTGGCCGTGCGTCCAGGCACGGTCGTGCGTCGAGTCTGGATTCGCGATATAACCCCATTTTCGGGCGTCTGTTCGAGGGGGGTTCGTTCGGTCGTTTGGGGTTTTTGCTCTGACGATTTTGTAGGTTAGTTTAGATTAGATTTTAGTTAATAAGGGAGGTTAGTTTAGGATTGAAGATTGTAACATTGGATTCAACCTTTGGATTTCAAGTTCTTCATCAATTCAAGACTAAGTTTTCTCCTCTTTTATCTCTCTAGTTTTTATGTTCTTGTTATTTATGTTTTGTTGATTTTGATTCTTGTATTTGTTTTGTTTGATTTATATGTTTAATTTCATTGTTAATTTATGTCATTTACTTGTTTGAATTCATTTTATTTCATTTCCTTTGCTTTGTTCTTCGTGTTCTTGCACTTGTTTGGTAGTTTAGGTTTTGATTCGTTTTTGATGTTTAGTTGGTAGATTGTGTTGGCTTGGATTGTGATTAGCCTCTTGATGGCTAATTAATCTTGTACTTGGCCTAACCATACCCAATCTATGCCTAGAACTTAGAGTTTTCCTTCACGCCCGCCAAGTGTTCGATGAAATGCCTGAGAGGGTTTTCATCCATATTTTTGGGCAATTGACTTATGCTGAGAGGTGAGGTCAATTTGCTAGTGTGGGAGAGGGAATAGCCGAGTTCGGGACACGAAAGTAGTATCCGAATCGAGTTAGGTCCGGGGTTGCTAGTTTTGTGGTCTAATTCGCCTAACCCCACGAAAGTAGGTGGTTACACGAGTAGACTAGCTCATGACCCTTGAGAGAGGGCTTGGGTGGTCTTTGATGGTGCAACCGACCATCTCTTGTTCATAGTGTGGTTCGGGTAGGTTAGGACTCGTCTTGGTTAGTTGGTTCATCCATTGGTAAAATCACAACTCCAAGTCGCTTGTTTCTGTGTTTGTAGCGTAGTTTAGTCTTTTCTCTTTCACCCTTTGATCTCGCCTAGATTGAGACGCTCTAGTGAACTCAACGATACACCTTGCACTTGAGGTTTATAAATATTAAAACTTTTTCTGCAACAAGTTTTTGGCGCCGTTGCCGGAGAGTTGGCGTTTTTCGATATTGGGGTTTACTTTAGCATTCGAGGTTAGGCCTTTTAAAAATCCCAAAAAAAAAAAAATTTCAAAAGAAAAAAAATTCAATGGCAAGGCCATTATAATCCGGAGACTACAAGCGTCCGTGAACAAGCTGAAGGCGACATTGGTGGAGAAGGGACACGCGGTGAGGGCTTCGCATGACACAAACATGAAGTTGGCTATTGCTATGTCATGTGCTAAGCGCCAGTGCAAAGCATGGATGATTACATCGACAATAACATTGGTGACGTTGTTGACCATGGTCGTTCATGTGATTAACTGAAGATGGAGGCGGGACGACTTTTTTGGGTGTGGAAGCCTTCAGACAGCATATCATCATCAGTACCTTCGACAGATTGGTAGCGTTTTAACATCAACACGACCAAAATGACCAAATTATTCTCCTCCTTTGACTTTCATAAAAAATAAGAGGAACTTAAAACTATGTTGTTTCATACACGTGAAGTAAAAATAGAGTAAAACCAAATTTAAAACAAAGTGGAAATAGTGAAGCAAACTAAGTGAAGTGAGGCTGAGTTGGGGGTAAATTAAAGTAAGAGAGAGAAAGAGGAGGACACGCGTGGGTGAGAAAGGAAATTTGCTGCCCAAAATAATTTCCCAGCAAAAAATGAGTCAATTAGGATTTTGGAATAAAATTAGTAAATATCATACTATTTTCAAGATTAACAAAAATTAAGACAGATTTAAAAAAATCCACATGCCCAGAATGAAAGAAAATATATCAGATTGCCTTCCAATTCCATGAGGTATGAACCAATTGATTTATTTGTATCAATGACCCATAGTCAATGCCTTGAAAGTGAAGTTCAAGCCCTTAATTTGGTCATATTCAAAATGTTCAGCTTCTGCCTGCAGTTTAAGCCCTTGAACTATTATTTAAGCCCTTGAATTTCTTGACAGTGATGATTGTTTCATTGGCTTGTCCTGCAAAAGGTCATGAATATAGTTAGTACTTAGAGAGGGCTCCCCCTCAATTTATGCACCAATATTAAGAATTCTCCCACTTTCGTCAAGACACTAAATTAAACCTTTCTAGCCATGGTCAAAGTCACAAATTGTCAGCTTTCAAGTACGCCTACAAAACAATAGATCAAACCTTTCTAGCCTTGATATCGAATTTGGGTCCAACATAGGTTCTGACCCTATTTTGTGGTCTTGTTCCTTTTGGTATCCAAACGTGGATTATCTTGGTGTTTGGCTTTTTGAGAGGACATGAGTAGGAAATATGACCATTCCTTAAACAATAATTACATTCAGTGTGAGATTTGTCTTTGGATGTTTCATGAACAAAGAAATTTTTGTAATTTTTCTTTTTGTTAAAAGGATTGTATCCAATACCTTCTTTGTTGAAAGACATCCTTTGAGAGCCTAGCAGCTTGTCCAAGTTTTCTTGTCCTTTAGAAAATTTTAATACTACTTTTTCTAGACCCTCGTATTTGGATTGAAGCTCTTTCTTTTCATTTTCAAGCATTTCGATTTGTGAAAGAGATTCACTATTCAATTTTTGTAACGCCTCTTTTTCAAAGAGTAAATTACGAATTGTTTTCTTCAAGGACTTTATCTTGGACAAATATTCGTGTTCACAGCGAATGCATTGGATTAATGCTTGAGTTAATTCATCCTTCGAATATTCAAGAAGGTCAGAATAGTCTACCTCATCCAAGTTTTCAGATTCGGTTTCTTGAACGTCATTCACCAAGGCATAAGTTTGCCATTTCTTCTTCTTTGTCACTATCGCTGGAGTCACTATCACTCCATGCGGCAATCATGGCTCTCTTGAACTCTTTCTTGGCTTTTTGTTTACGCTTTTTGTCACATCCGCAACCCAAGGGCTAGGAGTGTTATCGTTTTTCTTGAAATTCTGGAAATTTAAATTTTGTTGAAGATGCTGTCAGGTGACAGACTGTATGAATTTAGCATTGACACTAGGATAACCATCACGTTCAATACGATAGAGTCACTAAACTGATGATTTCACAAGACCATACAGTAACAGGTCATATACGGGAATAGACCTCTTCGATAAAACATGGAATGATAACCATAAGGCGAAATATGTAACTATGTCAGGTGAATAGTATACTAATAACGTAGCAATATGCGCTTTGAATTTCACATGCTTGTTTATTAAAGTACAATATTCTACAATCCGTCATATGGACTGAGATTCTTTATTGACCTGGTTCTTCTACAAGGTGACAGGTTTTATAATGTATAACTTTGAATTTCTGCCTTTTGGCAGACAATGAACATTGAACTTGAATTTCTACCTTCTGCCAGAACAATGAACATTGAACTTGAATTTCTGCCTTCTGGTAGAACAATAAACATTGACCTTGAATTTCTGCCTTTTGGCAGACAAAGAACATCGAACTTGAATTTCTGCCTGGCAGAATAATGAACATTGAACTTGAATTTCTACCTTTTGGCAGACAATGAACATTGAACTTGAATTTCTGCCTCTGGTAGAACAATAAACATTAAACTTGAATTTCTGCCTTTTGGCAGAACAATAAACATTGAACTTGAATTTTTGCTTTTTGGCAGACAATGAATATTGAACTTGAATTTCTGCTTTCTGGCAGAACAATAAACATTGAACTTGAATTCTGTCTTTTGGCAGACAATGAACATTGAACTTGAATTTCTGCCTTCTAACAGAACAATAAACATTGAACTTGAATTTCTGCCTTCCGGCAGAGCAATAAACATTAAACTTGAATTTCTGCATTTTGGCAAAACAATAAACATTGAATAATCGATAAACTTTCCATCAATTTGCAATAATCAATATATTTTCAATAAACCTTCAATGATCGATAAACTTTTTATAATCTTGCAATAATCAACATATTTTCAATAAACCTTCAATGATCGATAAACTTTCCATAAACTTGCAATAATCAATATATTTTCAATAAATCTTCAATGATCAATAAACTTTTCATAAACTTGCAATAATCAATATATTTTCAATAAACCTTCAATAATCAATAAACTTTCCATAAACTTACAATAATCAATATATATTCAATAAATCTTCAATGATCGATAAACTTTCCATAAACTTGCAATAATCAATATATTTTCAATGAACCTTCAATGATCGAGAAATTTCTCATAAACCTGCAATAATCAATATATTTTCAATAAAGCTTCAATGATCGATAAAATTTATTGGACAGATTAGGGTTAGACGCGAACCCTTGCTTGCTCTGCTGGCCACTGGGGTTGAGGGAGAAATCATGGTGGGGGATCACGGGTTCCAAACCCTTGCCGCCCCCTTCCTCTTCCCCCCTTCAAAGAAGGGGCTTCGGTCCCTTAAATAATAATAATTTATTTTTTTTTCCTTTTTTTTCTTTTGTTGTGGATAATTACCTCGTCACGTCATAATTAATACGAGTTTATCCACTTGTCACATCATAATTAATACGAGCTTATCCACTCGCCACATCATAATTAATACGAGCTTATCCACTCGTCACATCATAATTAATACGAGCTTATCCACTCATCACATCATAATTAATACGAGCTTATCCACTCATATTCGGGAGGCTGCTCAATGTAGTGCCCGATAAAATCCTAAGATAGAAAGAATATTTGTTCAATAAAACAACACCTAAGCAGGTATGTCAATTTAATTTTTCACAATATAAAATGGCGGAATAAGGGGATAAAATCCCGAGTGTTACACTTTTTGGCTTTCATTTGTGGAACTGGACAGTCTTTCACAATATGCCCTGGCAATCCACATCCAAAGTAAGGACCCAAGTTAGAATCGTTTTTGTTGTTAAGAAATTTTGTACCCTTTGAGAGCTTTTCATTTTTGTTTGATGAAGAACCCTTTTTGTAGAACTTCTTGGGATCAAATCTCTTTGATTTGAACATTTTCTTTAATCCTTTAGCGATCATCGCCATAGTATCTTCATCCTCTTCAGTTAACTCATCTTCTAAGAGAATAGCATCTTGACTTCCAGTTTTGAATGCTACTCCTTTCCTGGATTGAATTTCTTTTTCTTCTTCATCTTCTTTAAGATGTATTTCGTGGGTCATGAGTTTTCCGAGCAAATCGTCCAAGGCTAGAGTCTTGAGTTTTTGGGCTTCCTCAATTGCAGTGATCTTGGGACCCCACTTGTTTTTAGGAAGACACCAAAGTATTTTCCTAACCATTTCCTCGTTAGTATAAGTTTTGCCGAGGGACTTGAGATTATTGGTTATATCAGTAAACCTTGTAAACATCTCTTTGATCACTTCATTGGGTTGCATTTTGAAAAGCTCATATTAATGGACGAGCATGTTGATTTTTGTCTCCCTCATTTGACTTGTCCCTTCATACGTCACCACCAGCTTGTCCCATATTTCTTTGGCTGATTCACAAGCACAAATATGATTGTACTCATTAGCATCTAATCCACAATATAATATATGCATAGCCTTACAGTTTTTCGAAAGCCTTGCGAAGTCTTCTTGAGTGTATTGATTCTCAGTTTTCACAATAGTCTTTCCATCAATTGTGATTTGTGAAACGTATGGTCCTTTTGTCACAATGTTCCATAGTTCATAATCTTTAGTTTTGATAAACATCTGTATCAAAATTTTCCAACATGAGAAGTTAGTACCTCTAAACGAAGGGGTCTAACAGTAGAGCGACCTTGATCATAGTAGCCTTCTCCGGTGGCGACCATGATCGTTCCTACTTGACGGTAAAGTCAAAATATAGTGGGTCTGGCTCTGATACCAATTGAAAGTGTAAAAGCTAATAAATCACCCTAGAGACGAGGTGAATAGGGTGATGATCAAAATCGCAATTTAATCGAAATAAAGTGCGGAAAAGAAATGTGGACAAAACACAAGTGAATTTTTTAACAAGGTTGGGCCTCAACAGGCTTAATCCCCGCCTAGAGTTCCCTAACTCTAGGATTAACCCGAATCTTTATCAGGAGGGATGATTACAACTCTAGAGTACACCTACTCTAAGTTCCAAGACCTAAGTTGACACCCTCAATAAGGCTTGGTAGAGTTGACCCTTCAACTCTATAATCCTACCTAAACACTACTTGAATAACTCAAAGAACAATAGCAAATTAAATCTCAATCAATACAATAAGAGAGTGTGTTTGAGTATGCCAATGAATGCTTGTGTTGCTTGATATCTTCAGCTCTCAACCATCTTGCATATTTATAGGCAAGGCTTGGAGAAATGGAAGGAAAGTAGCCGTTATGCATATCCAGAATTCAGCTTCAGTTCAAGGCTTTGAATGGCAGTTCAGTGCCGTTGAAGATTACACAATCCAGCTAGTAATGGCTGGTTGATCCAATTGGCTGATTTGCAACGGTTAGCATATCTTTTGCTGACTTAAGATCTTCTTGAGCTGCTTTGTAGGCCTTCCATATATGAGGCAAATATCAACCATTTAAATATTGAATTTTTGTTAAGAAAGGTCAAATATTTGCTGACTTTGGCTCCCTAATAAAGTGACATATTTTATCTCATAATATCATAGTCAAATTTGAATTACAATATTATATCATAAAGATCACATATTCAATTTTGAATACTAAAATATTTCTAAAATATTAGAATACCTTATATAATAAACATAATATGTTATTTAATAAACATACTAATTTACCAACTCCTTTTTGTCTTTCATCAAAACATATTCATAAAATACATTGTAAGCTTAATAAAGCTAACAAGTTTGTATGAATGTTATTTGACAATGTTGAAGGGGCAGATGTCAATATCTCTGAATGCTGATGTTAATGCCTCTCAACATTGATGTCAATGCCTTGGAAGACTCTAAATTCGTTTTTGATTTTGGTAATTATGGTTCAGAATTGTAAGATTTGTGATTGAGAACACAATAGAGGAGAGAATTTTGAAGCTGCAAGGGAAGAAAGAATTGGTCTTTGAAGGGTAAATTGTCTTTGAACCTGAGTTTGCTCTTCTAATTGCTTGCATCGATTGTTGTGTTTAACCTTATTCATCACAAAAATGCTATGCAGGACTGTTGGGGGGTCTTCAGATGCTCTGTCAAAATTGACTGAAGCGGACTTGAAATTTCTTTTTGCGACTTGAAAAATATGCACATGTCTTCGGGGCATTATGCAACAAATATGTAGGCAGATGTTTGGGCCACTGCATGCATATCATTTGAGGGTTCTACTGCCGTATATAACTCTGAATTTCCGTTGTAATGTACGATGTGTAAGAGTATGTTTGAAGTAACTCAGTTTGCCAATTCTAGTTTGCAACAACCAATTTATGTCACTATTTCAGTTCCCACCGGTGAGTGATGTCAACTAGTGGACTTAAAATCGAGCAAAATCAATGTCCCCTCACAATGCTATGGGAGAAATGAGTGATGTCTACTATCATCTCAATTCATGGCTCCTAAAATTCATTTGTCTTCGAACATTGCAAAGCACCCTTCCATGCATAAGAATTCAAGATAATTAAGAGTTATTCCATACGTAGTTTGCAAATTGAAGCGCCGTTACATAATTTTGTACACTTTTATCTTACATAATTTCTTTAACGATGTGCACTGTTCAAACACATAGCCCCATTAACATTGGGGTCTCTTTCATAGCTCAGATGTTACAACATAAAAGTGCTTAAAGGACTGAGTACATAGGGCCCCAATAAAATTGGGGATGTACTATGTGGGTACATACTAGCACAACCCTCAACAACCGTTTTAACTAGTTAACAAGGGACTAACTTTTATTTCATTTTTCATTACATATAAGACTGTTTTATAACTTAATAAAACCCTATGACATCGTTTATTCGTAGTAATAAGGTTTCAGCATCCTGGCTTTGTGGTTGCATGACGAGGAGACATTAGCCATCAGATCGACCTTAAACACATCTTCCTGGTATTGGTGGCCATATCCGGGGTTGAATGCAAATTAAATCCTCGTAACACTCGATTTTTTCGTATGGATTATAAGATTCATGAAGTTTTGCACACTCTTGTTGCCTAATCATGACTTCATCACTCATCCTCGAAACATATGGTGAAACATTTCTTATTTTTTCTTCTCCATCCACCATTTTTGTCTTCTTCATAACCACTTCTTCGATTAACACTTGGGCTCCTCCCAGGATCGGAACTGCAAATACATAATAATGCATGCAAAACATCATCACCAGATAATGATGCCTACCTATTTTTACAGGTTCTATCAACTATGACCGCCACCCCAAAAAAAAAAAAAAAAGAAAGGGTACTTGTTGAAGAAGCTAAGCTCATTGGAACCAAAAGCTCATCACTGTTAACATAGAACATAGCATCCATATGTTTCACTTCAAAATACCTTCTTTACTTGGGTAACCCAATTTTGAGACATCTCAACTATCAAAGTTTTAATAGATGTCAAAAGATCGATAGTGCTACTTTAATTAAGTGTATTAATTTTCTTGGACATTGTTGGGAATGTCACACATAAGTAAAGAAGTCCCACATCGGGAGTTTGAGAAGAAGGGTCATGGTATATAAGTCAAGTGGGCTACTCCTCCTATTGCCAATTGGTTTTAGTATGGAACCTCACTTAGGCTTGTTGCCATGGACCTTGGTTGAAGTGAGCTCCCTCCTTGGATCTCCCCAACAAGTGGTATCAGAGTCGATGATGCATTCGGCTAGGCGACAAAGGTGTGGCATGGTGGATCCCATGGACGAGCTTTGGTGAAGTAACACGCAGGTGTTGATCGAGAGGTAATACGTGTGCTGTAGCGTGGCTCGATGGCATAGATAAACTCTTGATGGTGGTTTGACACCTTGGTAAAGGCTTCCGCTTAAGGGGGAGCTCATGCGTTGATGTGGTGTGAAAGAGACTCATGTGTGAGGGGGAGATTATTGGGAATATCACACATGAGTAAAAAAGTCCCACATCGGAAGTTTGAAAAGAAAGGTCATGGTATATAAGTCAAGTGGGCTACTCCTCCTATTACCAATTGGTTTTAGGATGGAACCTCACTTGGGCTTGTTGCCATGGACCTTGGTTGAAGTGGGCTCCCTCCTTGGATCTCCCCAACAAGTGGTATCAGAGCCGATGATGCGTTCGGCTAGGCGACAAAGGTGTGGCATGGTGGACCCCATGAAGGAGCTTGGTGAAATGACACGCAGGTGTTGATCGAGCGGTAATACGTGTGCTGCAGCGTGACTCGGTGGTGTGGATAAGCTCTTGATGGTGGTGGCTTGACACCTTGGTAAATGCTTCCGCTCAAGGGGGAGCTTGTGCATTGATGTGGTGTGAAAGAGACTCATGTGTGAGGGGGAGATTGTTGGGAATGTCACACATGAGTAAAGAAGTCCTACATCGGGAGTTTGAGAAGAAGGGTCATGGTATATAAGTCAAGTGGGCTACTCCTCCTATTGCCAATTGATTTTAGGATGGAATTTCACTTGGGCTTATTGCCGTGGGCCTTGGTTGAAGTGAGCTCCCTCCTTGGATCTCCCCAACAGACATACCAAACTATGATAATGGGACTTACTATGAGCATTCTCTCCACAAAGGATTTCGTATTAACATTCTCTCCACAAAGGACTTACTATGAGCATTCTCTCCACAAAGGTTGCTTACTAGAGAATAATATTAGAGACTAATACGCAATTAAGTTATTTCTTATCTTTTGATGTGTATCTTCTCCTCTCTTTAGCATAATTGTATTCAAACTTCAATACTTCTCATATAAACACATGTCAGACACCACCCAGTACTATAAGTTGACTCAATTACTTCTCATAATATAAGAGCTAATTAAGGGAGCTTTGGAGCAACGGTAAGATTGTTTCTGTATGACCAAAAGATCAGGGTACGAGCTGTAGAATCAGCCACTTACAAAGTCAGGTTAGGCTGCTTGCAATTCACCCCTTTGGGTGCGGCCCTTCCCCGGACCCTATGTGAACGCGGGATACTTGTGCATCGAGTTGCCCCTCCCTTTTTTTTTATAGTATAAGAGCTAATTAAGAGTTGGCAGGTTCCATTAATTTAGTAGGTGACGATCTAATGGTGATGCGCTAGTGATGAAAGTGAGAATGGTGAGCGTGCACTAGTGGAGCTAGGTTGAAGCACGGACTAGTAGAGATCTCTCTTCATGTTTCAACCGATAACACAAGGATTAGAAATAATTAAGACCACAACTAAAATATAAAAATAAGAAACTTCACTTTATTTCTTTGGAGAAATGGCAAGAGTCCATTTCATATTACAAACACAAATATATGGTCTCTAATGAACCAACACAGAGCCCCAATAAATATTGGGGAAATATAAGAAGCCACAATACTAACCAATCAACCAAAGATAAGATATCACAATCAGATTATAAAACCCTATCATTACATCTTATTTTGTAGTGATAATACATACGATTTTAGCACTAAGGGATATTTGAATGATTAGGAGCATTAAGCCTAACTAGGCGACATATTTTCTAACGATAAGTCAATGTTGGATTGAAAAATACTTGATAACTTAGGGCCTATTTTTTTATGGGTAGATATTTATTTCCGACTCCTTCCCACTCCTCCCAAAAATTTTCCACTTCTTCCTACTTCTTGAGAACATTTCTCATCCCTTTCTCTCTCTCAATCAAAATATATCTCTCTCTACTTCCCATGGGAGAAATTTCTTTCCCATGCCCTCTCATTTCCACTTCCCACTATAATATTCCATTAAACACAAGCCCTTAATGACGTTTTAGTGCATGACCTCTGATCGTAAATTAAACGGGTCATGTTTTTTCAACTTACTTTTATTGAATTAAACTAAGCTTATTTTTTGCTTAATTGGACCCGATTGAACTTAATTGTGTTTGATTTTAAATTTTTTATCAAATAAATTGAACTAAATTTATTTTTATTAAATTAAATTAAATTAATTTAAAATGATCTTTTTTTTTGAAAAATAAGTTAAGAGCATTCCTAGCATTGGAATGCGTTCTACATGGGGAACCCAAGATGCCACTTGTCCAATTGTCATGCGTAGTTGGCGGAATGACACACGGGTAGGAACTGGGTAGAGTTCCACCATGTGGTCTGTTCTTTTTTGTATTTTTTTTGGTAATATATAATTTTTAAGTGATTAAAAAATGATTGTATGTTATAAGGTGGATTCATGACAAATATTGTTATTGGGCAATTTAAATTGGAGTTTCATGAATCGAATAAGTGATTTAATGCAAATTTTAAAAAATTAAAATTTTTACTGATATAACATACTCAAATTCCAAAATTTAGAACATAGCTGGAAAATGCTCTAAAGAGAACAAGGTCTATAATCATTATAACATACTCAAATTCCAAAATTTAAATAGATTTGCAAGTGAGAAACATGCGTAAAAGATGCAGCTGATGGCTTTGTAAATTGTATAACCATTCATCCTTTTCTCTCTATATTTCTATTTCCCCAACATTCGTATTCTTTTTTTATTTAGTATATATTTTTTATTTTATTTGTTAAACTCCCATAATATCGTCTTTGAAATTCTTAAAGGCTAATAATTTCATTTTCAAATTTAAGGTCAATCATTTCAATTTTTAGGATATTTATTTTATGTTATACTACTATTAATTTAACAATTTTTCAGTCATTAATTTTACGATGTGATCATTATTTAACACTTAGTAGTTGATATCTTTAACTTTTTGCAATACTATCAATGAATTATGATAAGTAAATTGATCCCTCATGAATTTTTTAGATATCAAGGGTACTTGTTTGTAACAGTATGGAGATATACATATTATTACTTACGATCTTGTGTCTTAGATCTACTAGTTTTACTTACCTCTAGACATTAATTTTAAATCAAATAAGGACAATGCTACATCTTTCTATTTAAATTTTTTATATCATGCTTAAAAGTTTCAAACTTACATAATAAACTTATTTTTGAAAATTTTCAATCACACAAAGCTTGTATCCTTGTTGAGATCCTTGAAGATAATTTAGGAAGAAGTTTTAGGATAAAAATTATCTAGTTTACATTACTTTCCTTTCTTACAAAAATAAAATAAAATATCATAATACTGATTCAAATAGACGGTAAACGCATGAGTCTATGGGTCCATTGCACGAAAGAAATAAGGGCAGAGGAAGATAGTACAGCTTTGGACACTAGCAATAATATTGATATTTAATTACTTGTGATGGGAAACAGAGAAAGCTATCTGCGACGAGGTTAGGTACACATCCTTGTTCTTTGGCTTCAAATTTTGATAGGTCTGTTCACTATGTACACTAACCACGTTTTGACATATAAATTTTTTAGATGTTTACAAGATTTCATAATGTAAGACTCCAAATTGACAACTAAACATAATCATTAAACTTCCATTTAAGGCAAAAGTTAGGTCTCTTCGAAGTCTATTAAAACTTATTCTCTTTTATTATGATTATATACAATTTTGACTTTTATTTTTGTATATGATCATGTAAAATAATACAGCTCATGTACAAAAATATGTGTATAAAAAAAAGATGTGACTTGCTTCGACTTATACGTAAAATTGTAAAAGTAGATGGAAAGGAGTGGAAGAAATCATTCTAACGTTTATATATATATATATATATATATATATATATATATATATATATATATATATATACACACCTAACTTCTTTTTTAAATAGTAAAGATGTCACCTTGGGGTAACAAGGTCACAGGTTCAAACCTCCTCCCACTAGCTGAAGCAAGATGTAATTATGTGGAAGCTCTAGATTTGTTTGACTGAATTGTCTTCATATTTCAATAGATCATAACACAATAAAAATACACGAGAAATATATGTAAAGGAAGAAATTAACAGGGAAAGTCTGTACAATATGAACATTGGGAAAGGATAAGCATAGATAAAGGTCAATCAGTAACAAGGACACAAATCCCAAGTTCACAATCAGATTGTCAAGTCCCATTATTATTGCAATTAAGTTTCACGAGGTCTTGCACCCTTGTTCAACTTTATTCGCTCCTTTCAACAACTATTTTTAGTTTAGATCCCAGCCCGCTTATACGAGATCTGAAGAGATTTAAATATAGGCAGTTTATCTCTTCCAACATCTTTGCATACCAATTCTTTCTTTTTGCACACCATTTCCTCTTCTTCCAGCATTAATTTAGGAGGTGACGATCTAATGGTGATGTGCTAGTATGAAGGTGAGAATGGTGAGTATGCACTAGTGGAGTTAGGTTGAAGCACGGACTAATAGAGATCTCTCTTCATGTTTCAATCGCTAACAAAAGGATTAGAAATAATTAAGAACACAACTAAACTATATAAATAAGAAACTTCACTTTATTGCTTTGGAGAAATGGCAAAAGTCCATTTCATATTACGAACACAAGCATAAGGTCTCTAATGAACCAACACAGAGCACCAACAAACATCGGGAAAGGATAAGAAGCCACAATACTAACCAATCAACCAAGGATAAGATATCACAATCAGATTGTGAAATTGTATCATTACATCTTATTTTGCAGTGATAATACATAAGATTTTAGCACTGAGGGATATTTGCATGATTAAGAGCATTAAGCCTAATTAGGCACACATTTTCCATAACCTCCTATCAGTTTGGGGTGGTCTGGCTTGCATCTTAAATGTTCACAGCAAAACAATCCTGCAGATGGACTGCAACTTACACAGCAAACTTCATTAATTTTTTTACATTGCTTGTTGTTCTCACTCACACATGTTCCTGAAGCTCCTGGTTTCGGGTCGGGTATATTGCAGGTAGAACCTTTGCAACAAGAAATTTGCGTAGATGGACTGCAAGTTTCACCAGGTTTTGCACATGTACCTTTCTTCTCTCCATTCACCATTTTTGACTTCTCCGCATGAACCGCTTCTTTTTTCAACATTTTAGCTCCTTCTAATATTGGAACTAAAAGTATACGTCGACAATACATATCAATAATACTCTTCAATTATACATATTGATTATTCATCAATTCTTAGGAATTTTTTTGTTTTGTATTTTTAGATGTGTTTAATGCAATATGTGAAACATTGTCTTGAGTCTTCATTGGTATGCATAACATGAAGTGGTGTGCATGCTTTTAGAGCATTCCTAATCATAGTTCCATTTTTTGGAACTCAAGCTTGCCACTTCATTACTTTTTCAACCTATAAAACTCCAATTTGAATCACCCAATAAAAATATTTATCATTGACTTACCTTATAACACACAACCTTTTTTTTTAATCGTATAAAAATTAGATATTAACCCAAAAAAAAGAAAAAATTAAAAATACATTAAAAAATTAAAAAGCTAGGTCCGAGTGGTGGAACTGGGTAGTGTTCCCTCGCATGTGCCAATTTTCTATTCCTGCAATAATATTTGGACAAGTGGCATCAGTAGGACCCGTGTTCCATTTTCTTTCTACGGCTACAAGTACTCTTACAGATGAATTATGCTTAAAATAATCTGTCATGTACGTAGTTAGAAGGTTTTCTATTTTAATGATGCATATTAATTCATAACTTACCAAATTTTCTAATACGATCTTAATTTGAGTGTCAATTGGGGGGGGGGGGGGGGGATAACTGGGTAATTGTAAACATTCATGTGTATTGAGGTTACAAAGCTTGATAAATGAGCAAATCAGAGACAGCAAAAAAAACTATAAGATATTAAAAAAAGGGACATGTAATAGGTTAGTAATTTCATATGCATCATTTAAACCAAATGCTTATTACGGCTAAAGGTTCGTTAGGGGTGAGCGGTTTCGGGTACCTGCCCAAAAAAACTGGGAATTAGAACCTTCCGGTTCCGCTTCTAGAATACCTGCCATGTTTAATTTAATTATTTATTTTTCTCTCTCTAAACAGGTTTTATGTTCCGGTTTCGGGTATTTTTTGAGAATCGGAATCAGAACTGATTAGACTGGTTCTTCTTTTTTAGGAATCAGAACCAGAACCAGTAGATCGGCTCCGAACAAGTTCCACTGTTCCAGTGTATCCAAGTAGCTTGCTCACGCCCTAAGGTTTATAATACGTTTTAAAATTTACATTTTACACCCTAATAAAATATGAGATTCTTGGAATAGAAGTTAATATATAGTAGATATGCATATGCTTCAATCATGTATGCTTTACTCAATAATTCAATGTTAGAACTTCTAGTATTTAAGTTTAATAACTCTAATTTGAAAAAAAAATCAAATGACATACATAAATATTAGGAAACTAATTTAATTAAAAGGTCGATAGTTTCAGCTTTATGCTGCATTTCATGTCATACACGAACAATTATTTATGAGTTTATTAATTTGTTCTTAATGAGGGCTCTACCTAATAGGGCTCTATCTAATGCCCATAATTGAGAAGACAAACAAATACGTGCGTTAAATAAAACACGAGTAATACTAGAAAATAAAATCAAGGTTTTAACAGGGTTAGATGCATTACCCATTGCACTGATCAAAAGTACAAAGATGGCATACTTGAGGAGGCTAAGTGAAGCTTTCGCCATTTCTCTCCCTTTGAGCAGTGCAACCTTAATTAGTATTAGGTTGAAATTGATGCTTCTTTCATGCGTGATGCAAATGAAGCTATTTATAGTCATGAACTTGCTTTATTGTATCATATTGTCCATTTAAAATTCGCCATGTAGGAATCATCTGTTAAAATTATCATATCATCATGCCCCCCCCCCCCCCAAAAAACCAAAGCCGCCTCTTTGATAGTAAAGGACATAGTTGTAAAAATTCAAGGAAAATTAGATGCTAATAATCCCATCATTGGGGGCCTTGGGGCATAAATTGGACGGTAATAATTTAAATTGAAAAATTGGATACCAACATGTCCGCCTTTGACCCTATTTATTTTTTTTGAACCACCATCGAGTTGAAAAGTTGTTGACTCATTGGAAGCCGACGTGGTATCCACAAGCACAGTGCTTGAAATTTTAAAAAAAAAAAAAAACTAAAGTCAGCATCCAAGTGTAAAAACAATAAATTTGTAATAAATTATTGTAAATAACTAAATGTGAAAATCCAAGAAAATAATGAAGGTTTTATAAAAAATTTAGAAAAATTTTTATAAAATAATTATTGTTGTTGTTCTTGTTATTATTACTACTACTACTGTTGTTATTGTTATTGTTGTTATGTACTTCAAATAAACAAACATGATTTTGAATTATTATTGTTGTTGTTAGAGTTGAAAAAAAAATATTTATTATTGCTCTTGTTGTTATTATTATTACTATGAGCATTTTTGTCATTATTTTTACTTTTTTATTATTATTTATTTAAAGGAAAATCATTTTCACCACAATAGAGGAAAATCATTTCCATTTGAGAAGCAATGAAATTGATTTTCTTCTTTCTATTCCCTTGATAATGTGGTAATTAGTTGTAATTTAGGAGCAAAATTCAATTTTAACGGTTTGGATTGAAACTTTAACTATTCAATGAAAAAGATTAAAAGAAAATCAAATATGAATTATGAGCTCAAGATTCTTAATCTGATTAATATTGATGTCCAGCATTACAGTTCAATTTACATTTTCCATCATTGAAATAGTTCAGTTGATATTGAGAACTCCTAAAACATCTTCAACGGTTTGGTCAAAACTTAATTATCAAATGAAAAAGATGAAGAGAAGCTAAATATGGGTTTGGAGCTCAAAATTTCTTCATGTTAACATTTATCTCAATTACGACAATTCAGTTAGATATTTTTCACCACTAAAATAATTTAATTGACTTTTTTTTTAATGAAAAATGAGGTACTAGCACCAAACGACGAAATATTTAATATGAAAGTCCATTTTTTAAAGAAAAAATAATGTTCATGGAAATCATTTTTTAAGAAATAATTTTCCTCCCAACCAAACACTGCCTTGTTCATTCGGAAAAAAAAGAGGAAAATTTTATGTTGATTTCTATGGTTCCACTGTGATGGGATTTTAATCAAATTTTTAACCAAGTGGGATGTTCTAAAGGAATCAAAAGATGGTATCAGTTGCACATAAAAAGTGATGACAAAATTAAAAATAGTACTCAAATTGGACGGTAATCACAGCTCATTATCATTTGTGGATAAAATTCACAGGTTTATATTAATATCTTCAGAGACTTCTCACCACATATTAAATTTGGAACTTCACTAATGTTTCAAACAAATCTGGCTCCAATGAAGAAGAAACACATGGGAGGAAAAGGGACTTCCAGATTTAGAATCCAAATTTGAAATCACACCATGCATGGAAGCTGTGGGTAAATTCAAGTTTTGTGTTGTGTATGTGACAGACTGACATGCATTTATGCATTTTCTGAACCTGAGTGCAGCAAATTGTGATATAATAAGAGAGAAGTTTTAGGGACCATATAATATGACTTTGTTGTTTGTTTTTTAAATATAAGTGGTGTAAGTTTAGATATTTTGAATTGGGCGTTTTACAAAAATATTGGGTTCTATTTTAAATTCTAATTTTCATTCATTTTTTCATTATTAAATTTAATGATTTAGAATAATTTTCGATTATGTTCTTAGCGTGTCATTGATATAGGGATGAAGTTAGGATTCAAGCATGAGATGTCAAATTGTTTAATATTTATTTATACTTATAATTAACATCCCCTGCTACTTTCAGAGTACAAGGGGAAAGGAACGGATGTTATATCGATTGTTCCAAAGGAATAATTTTAATTTCTATAGTGCATTTAGTGAGAATAATTTACTGCTTGCAAGTTCATCATGAGATACAATACAATAAAAGTTGCTACGCATTAAATGTTATTTTTCTTTCTAGATCAACTTTAAGCAATGAATTACGAATGTTCTTAAGAGCACGTACAATGGTTGGTTCGCGAGTTAATTTTTGGCTCTGCGAGCAGCTCGCTATCTCACAGAGGGAGACTCGTGGCTCATGAGCTGACTCACCCCTGTGAGCCGCTCGCTCACACCACATCATGTTTTTCTCTTTTTTTTGGGCTTCAATTTCATTTTGTTTTTTTTTTTTGAGTGAGGATTATTTTGGGTTGGGCAATTTTTTGAATTTTCCTTTGAAAAACATATTTTGGGCTAGCATACGTTTTTCTTCTAGACTCTTTTAGGTAGAAATTTTTTGATAAAATTTGAGGAGTTTTTTTTTCCTTTTTTTGCTTGAAATTTTTTTCAAAGGTAAACAAATTATTTTTATTAAAGTAAATAACCATAAATTATGTTCCCAAGACAGAAAATAATATTTTTATTGATTTAAACAATGTCACTTTACCCAAAAAAAATATAAGTATTTTTAGTGATAGGCTCCATGGTATTATTTTATGTAATGAGCTAACGTTATGAGTCTTGCATTAGAAAGGGAAAGAATTATGTGCCAAACAGTTGGCTCAGAAACTGATGTGGAGATAGTATGCCCCAAGTGGTGAGCCAAAAATTTGGCTCACCATTAGATAAAACTATTTTATTGTTAATTTCTTTTCATTTTGTCTTGTTCTCTCATTTAATGTGTATTGTGTGAGGGAAACTTGGTCATCCGTTACGTTTTCTGGCCAACCTTCAACCTATTGTGATGGGTAAGCGACTTTGGGTTGATGGGTCAGATTCTATTTTTGACTTGGTTGCAAAGGAGCAGTGTAAACTCACTTATTGAAGAAGTATATGATATCCTTTCCTTTGTTCTTAAAAAAACGAAGTTTTCTTTACATTCCTTACATATTTTTTTCTTTTTTTCTGATATTTGACTCTTCACTAAAACGAGATTGAATTGTCATTAATTTATATATGATAATACTTTTAATATAGATTTTACATTTATATATGATAATTTATATATGATAATACTTTTAATATAGATTTTACATTTATAGAATTTAGATTCAAAACCCTATTTAATGAGAATAAATATTACTACTTAAAACATTTCGATCGTAAATTATTAATCAACTAACTGTTCTACCTTGGCTAGGTTTTTGATGGAAGAGACAACACTAGATAACACAGATCGAATAGTAGACCTGTGCTAGTTTAAATTAGACTACGCATCCGCCATCATACCAAAAATGTGTTCGTGGATACATTAAACTTATATGTTTGCGGGCTCTGTCTGCGTCGGGATTGCCTACGTACGTGCCTTGCAGCAAGACAGACAAAGAGGACGTGAGCTTGCGATTGAGAATTGTCCCTTATGTGGTTATTTGCACCCTGATTGTTATTTTGGTTTGTGACTCTTGACCTTTTTTACTCACAATAATAATTGGAGGGGGGGAAAACGTGCGAGGAAAATGAGGGGACTTTTTCTTTTTTGTCATGAACCCACCACTGCATTGTTCAGGACCCCAGACTACTATTCTATCAATAATTGAATTTGAGAGTATAGTCAATATATAACTTTGTTTTCTTTTCTTTTTTCAAAAAAACATCAATTATTATTTTCTTCTTTTTAGAATGTAAAATTAATCCTAAGCCTTCAACTATTTAGTTTAAAATTTTAATTAAATTAGTTCTTAAACATAAAATAATGGCCTTTATGATTAATAATTTCAAGTTAGAGTTTTATTAGTCCTCATATTTAATTATTTTGCAAGGTAAAAGGAGTCTTAACAACATTAAATTTTTATTGGAGGTGGGCCTTAAATGCTCCTCCAATTTTTTGAGCTAAAGTAGAAATTCCTTTTTTTAAAAATTTTTCTTCATTTTTTTGCTTTCCTCTTTTGAAGGTCCATCACCTCCAAATCTGAGATCACTTGAAAATTAGTAGGGCGTTATTTTGATATTTGATGCTTACATATCACTTGAGATTAGGTTTTGTTGGGTCGTAAGGGGGTAAGACTCTTCAATTACAGATTTTATTCATCCACAAGACCTGACACCTTAATTCGGAAAAAATATTAGAATAGTTGAATCAATATGTGTTGACCTATTATTATTAATTACTAAATTTATAATTGAAATCATGAGATATGAAGTAATTTAGTGTCTAAACACTAACATACAAAAATAGCACAAAAATGGCACAAGTATAGACGATAAAAACAACAATAGAAACAAAGATTTTTTAACTAATAAAATAAATCTGAACAATGAAAAAAATCGTTGATTGAATATTTATAATTCTGAACATTGACATATTTGTTTACTCAATCTTTGCATTGCAAGAGAAATAACTCTAATTACTTCTAAACTTTAGTGTCTAAAATAAGATGAATAAGCTACAGAGGCTAAACATATTACGCGTAACACTTATTAAAAGTAGAAAGATGACAATCTTAGAAAGATTTAGGCTCCGTTTAGGCCTTCAAAAATTTGATGAAAAGAAAAAAATTTGGGAAAGTAACATTTTTTCTTGTATTTGGTTTAGAGAAAATCACAATGAAAAAAATATGGAGGAAAACTAGATGGAAAAATTATTAGAAATAAGTAATAAAATTTTTCTCATAAAATTGTGAGGAAAGTTTGGAAAAAATTCTCAACGTCCTCCAACCTCGCACTACTTAGATGATATCAACTTGATTCAAGTAACTCATCAACATTTAAATTTCTCATTCCAATTCTTGTATTTTTTCTTCGATCTAAATAAGAGAAAAAAATTCAGTTTTTCCTTACATTTTTTTCCTTCAACCTTTCTTTCCACCAAATTTTCTAAGAACTAAACGGAACCTAAGTGAAACCTTCTCCATTTTCTCCCTTGGAATGGTGCAGTTACTATTTTAATGTTGCCTCATTTATGCCTCTTGCAGATGAGAGTATTTAGAGCAAAGTCAATGGTGAGCCATTTTTTGGCTCACCAGTGGGGGCCTAACCACTGCCACATCAACCCTCTCTCTAACTTTGTACCTCAGGTTCTTCACTCTCTCCAATGAAAGACTCACCACTTTCTCTCACCAAATAAAATAATACCTATAGACTCCACACTTAATTATATTTAATTATTTTAGATTTTTTTGTTTGGTTGTTTATTTGGTTTAATTATTTTTAGAAAAAATAATTTAGACATAATAATTTGGTAAAACAACTAATTGGAGGGAATTTATAGATAAATTTATAAATGAAATACAACCCCCTCTCCCCCATTACTCTCTTTAGGTCATTTATTGCTGTATTTAGTCCATTAACTGGATCAAATTTTCATTTTTCGGAGTCCTGCTCCCCCCGGCCTCTTCATCTTCTTCCTTCAGCCCCCTCTGCTTCTGGTTTTCTTTCCTCCTCTTCTTTCAAAACAATCCATCTCAGCACCCGCTGCTTCTGATCCATTACATCATCTTCTTTCATATGCTTTCTTTAATCAAACCCAAAAAAAGATTTGGGGGCTTATTGAGAAAGAAAATAAACACGAAATCCAAATAATCAAGGGAATTTGAAAGGGTGAGCGGCCGCAAGCCCCAAGCTTCGCCGCACCTCCCCGTGAGTTATGAGCCGGCGGCTGACCACTGTGAGAAAATGAGCCGCTCGCTCATTGAAAACAGGGTCGCGAGCCATCCGTTGTACATGATATTAATATCCTTGCTTTATGTGACGTCACATCTTCCATATCCTCCTCACATGTACACCACAAATATTTTAAGAGATTTTTCTTTGGTTAATTAACTCGCTCATCCGACTGCAACCCACCCAAAAAAAAAAAAAGTTGAGTGGGAAAATTACTACGAGGTTCTGATTCTCCAAATATTCAGTCATTTCCATTTCTAAGATTCTTCCATAATGTATTTTTTTTAAATGATCATAATTAACTTTTCTTAAGGCCGTTAATCTTCGATGATGAGATCAAGAATGTTGGTTTGATTAAGGGTAACTTATTGTAACCAGTTTCCATTTACCAAGCGACTCTCTCTCCTGAACTGCTAATGCTCCCCTTTCTCTGCACCCACCATCATCAATCATCATCACCAACCACTTAATCAATTACAACCCATAAAAACACATGGAAAAATGGCATCAGCCATCAATAGCAGCTCCTCTTTCTCCTTAAATCCATTTGCCCAATTAAATCCCCCTTCAAATTCATCATCTCTAACAAAGAGGGTTACTATAGCTTCTTCGGACCCATCATCTCTAACAAAGAGGATTTCTTCTAAAAGCAGGGCAGACATGTTCTTCATGTCAAGGATTTGAACATACAGAAAACCTCAAAAATTGACATAGTCGCGGTGCCAGCATAAACAAAGGTGAGCTTTAACTTGGAAATTAATCACAATCCGTAAAGACTCAACTTAGCTGATGACTCACTAACCCGAATCCGAATAAAACCAACTCAATAAAATAAAGCGCCCACACCTCATTTTTTTTTTTTTTTTTTAAAAAAAGGGTTTCTGCCGTAAAAGTGAATACGCATCTGGGTAATTGCCTCCCATGGCTCTTTCTCCTCGAGGCCAGATTGAGGCCCTAGACGAAGGCGCAGGAGACTCCGGCATACCGGAGACTTCCAAGACTGGCGTCATGGGCTTTATTTGCAGCGGTGATTACCCCGAAGACCTTTGGTATCATCATCTTCTCTATCTTCTACCGTCATCTGCTGCTGCCGAAATCCCAGCTTCAGGAAGTCAAATTCACAGAATCAAATTCAATTGAAGACTTATAGCACCAAATCGAAGTCAACCCAGAAAACACCGTGCTTCAAGTCAAATTCACAAGGGGGGGCTTCTTGTCCAGCCCCGATCCACACCGGCGAGAGCGAGAGAGAGAGAGCGGAGGCGGCACGCCGGCGGCTGGTTGCCGGTCACAGCTGCTGCCTAGCGCGACCCAGTGCACCCTCCTTTTCCTCCCCTTGCTCTGCCTCACGTCGTACCCCAGAGAATCAAACACCCAGTATCAACCATCTCCTTACCTCCCGCACGTGTAGCCACCGAGTTCGAGCCAGTCCGACTTCCCCCTAGGTGCTGGCAACCGCCGTTGTGCAGTGGCTAGACGAAATGCGGCCACAGTTGGGCCGATTCTAGCGCGAAGCAAGGCCGAGCGTTCGGCCATTTTGAACATGATAGGTAAGATTTGAGTCTCCCTCCTTCTATAAATTGAATCTTGACTTCAAACCTTCTTCAATCGTGCCTAAATCGCGCAGAAATCGCAAGCTAGGGTTTTGCCCTAGGGTTCGGTTGAGACTGCCACGAACAGGAGCGTGGTTTGGGACGTTTGGGATTTGATCACTGTTTCAAATCATACCCTAGAGTGGATCCTTACGCTTTGAACGAGGTGGGTTTCCTCTTCCTCCTAATTATTGCTAATTTTAATGAAAGTTTATTGATTATCATTAATTTCGTTGAGTTTATTGATTATAGTTCGTTCAGGCTGAATTCGAATTAATTACTAATAATCCAAGGAACGTTTAGCGATTATTGTTAATTTTATTAAAAGTTTATTGATTATAGTTCATTCGGGTTGAATTTGAGTTAATTCTCAATAATTGAGGAAATTGTAAAGTAAACTGAAGGATGCTTAATTTATACGTTGTTCGTACTAAATGAAAGTTATCGATTATATGAATCAGTTGTTTGTAGTGAGTGCATAGAAATGATAATGTGATGGGCTTAGCAACCGTATATGAATTAACGATAAATGATAACGTTGTTCAGTAAATCTTTATATGCTTGCATAGAAGTGTTTGTAAGAGATGCAGAATTTTATAGTGATGAGTTGATTAACGTTATCATTTAAATGATTGCATGGAAATGTTTATAATTCAGAAGAAAGCGTGGAACAGAGGAAATTGTAAAGTAAATCGAATGATTGCATCGATTATTAGCAATTCGTAAGCATATACGGTGATTTGATATGCTGTGATTATGTTTAATCATGGCGCATGAAATAAGAATCGACCAAATAGGGCTAGTTAAGCCTTTATACGAGTAACAGTTAAGGGCATCGATACCATCACCATCGTTGCCTCTGAATTTTATGACTATATATATATATATATATATATATATATATATATATATATATATATATATGTGTGTGTGTGTGTATTTAACAAAGCAATGTTTGAAACTAACTGCAATTGCGTGGATTTTGCTATGCTTTTGGGAATCAGTTGATAATATGATTTCATGATGTGCTCATATGTGCTATATAAAACATTTTCCCCTGAATTGATGAATGCGTGAAATGGCATTGAAATCAAGTTTTAGAGATCCTCCAAAGTTCGTAAATACTTATTTCCATGATTTCTAAGTGTTTCTAAATGTTTTACCGGTCGCCTGTTCTCATTGACAAGTCATTGGTAACGAAATCACCTTAAATCATCGGATTGACCAACCGAATGCGTCAAGTGACCAGTAAATAGGTCTAGGGATCCTTTTTAAAACAAAGAAAAAAGAAAGAAAGAAAGAAGTTAAGTAATGAGCATGGGTTGCATCGCATCATTTGTAATTTTAGCTTAACCAACCCAGTACCTCCCTAGAAGTTTGCATGTAACTTCAACTTTTATGTTTCAAAGTTCAGTATTTCATTTCTCTGCCAGTAAGCAGAGAATTCAAAACAGTATTTCATTTCTCTGCCAGTAGGTAGAGAATTCAAAACAATATTTCATTTCTCTGCCAGTAGGCAGAGAATTCAAAGATCAGTATTTCATTTCTCTGCCGATAGGCAGAGAATTCAAAGTTCAATATTTCATAAATATTGAAGTTACATGTTTCATAGCTCTGCTAATCGGCAGTAGAGTCAAAGTCATATGTTTTAAAAAAAAAAAAAAAGCCCGTCAACGGGTAGAGAAATGTGGTCAAAGGAGACTCCCAGTTCATATGATGGTTTATAAAACGTTATACTTTTAATAAACAAGCATGTGAAGTTCAAATGTCATTTTGCTACATTATTAGTTTACTAATCACATGACATAGTTATATGCCTCATTTTATGGTTATCGTTTCACGTTTTCTCACGAAAATCTATTCTTGCATATGACCAGCTATTGTGTGGTATAGTAAAATCATCAGTTTAGAGATTGTATCGCATTGAACATGATGGTTGTTCTAGTGTCATTGCTAAATTTATATAGCTTACCACCTGATAGCATCCTTAACGAAATCTTAATGATTATGTACGATTTAAATTATATAAACTAAAATCAGCTTCGCTAAGGTATTGAGCATCACGTATAAAGTTTTAGCGATGGATGAGCCTTTTGTAACAGAGATTCCAGCATGGGTTAAATCTCATTTGTTTTCATTGAGCTTATGAGTTCATATGAATGACTTATGGTAAGTTCGTCGAGTATAGCTATTCTCAAGTACTTTAAGCGGGAGGTGCAAAGGCTTTTTCTCTTGCATTGTGATTGGAACATACTCTACGATAGGTGGGCTCTTCAAAGAGAAGGAATTACAAATGGTTGTTGTAAGTTATTATTACATTTAGGTATTGTTTTAGGAAAAAGGGGTTACCCACTGAGCACTAATTGCTCATTCCCATTTCTTACTGTTGCCTTCCTGGGTCTCTGCAATCCCACGTAAGCTGAGACGGAGTCATTGTTATTCTAGGAGCGAAGTTACTTGTTCTATATGTGAGAGCTGCAAATTGTATTGTGATGTATGGTTTATTGTTATGTAATTTAAGTCCTTGTATGCCTGTGTTGTATATCATCTAGAGTCGCACCGTACGGCCATGTGAGCCGATCATCGGTTAGCTAAGATTGTTTATAATTAGAATGTAACCCCCAATACTCCGGACGTGTAGTCCGTGGAGTTGTACCCTTATTTTAGTATTGAACTGCGCTGGTTGATATGCTCTGGGCGGGTAGCCTATAGAGCTGTGAACTCCGGCGGGTAACGGTTGAATTGATTTTATTATTGCGTTTAATTGCAGGAAATTCAATGTAAGGCTTTAAGCCTGGGAAACGGTCAGTTTTCAGGGGAAACTCTGTCCGTTTCGTCCCAGGATTTAAAGAAAAACGCTAACACTCCTGGCCTTAGGGTTGGGGGCGTTACACCCTGGCGGTGGCCACAGCCGGGGTGGAATGCAAATCAACCCCTCATAACACTTGATGCCGTTTTGTGGAAGAGGCACCTTTCCTCTTCTCCCTTACATTTTTCATCAACCACTTCTTCTATTACCATTTCAGCTCCTGATCCAAACGTTGAAACTAAAACATGCATCAATACACTTCGTTACATAATTTCTTATTGCTTAAATGAGCAAGGCTATCAACTTATTATTTGCTTCTTTAAAGAGCCTTAAATTTTAACTTTATTTTTCACAATAAATTCTATTAATATTTATAACAACCATTCTAATTAAATACTTTTTGTTTGTACAAATACAATTTCTTTATATATAAATAGATTATTTTAGGGTCTTTTTTCTTGGGAAGGGGATAGTCTTGTGCATTATTATGGCCCTGTTCGGCAATCATCTGTTAGCTATTAACTGTTAGTTGATTATATTAATTGTTTGACTTAACTGATTGCATTGGTTATTTTTATAAAAGTGTTTGTTGAAATTAATTATTTCTAACAAGATTATTTGATAAAATTCCTCTTATACCCTTAACCGAGTTTCAATATTTCTTTAAGATAGCAATCTTTATAAATTGCATATTTATTTTTCTTCTCAATATAAATTAAGAATTATGTCATATATAAAATTTCATTTATAACTCCACCCAAGTTTGGTTATGACAATATTTTTCTTCATGTTAATTTAATTTTATTCTAAATAATATTTGAACTTTATGTGACAAGAAATATGAAAAATGAAACCTACTGTTCAAATATCCAATCTCCTATCTCAACCCAACCCACATTGCATAAAGGAAGAAGAAGAGAGGTTCAACCCCCTCCACACCCAAAAAAAAAAAAAAAAAACCCAAATAGTTGAAAACTTAAAGCAAATAGCCTAACCTAAGTTTTTTTTTTTCCCCAATCCCAATAATTATTGAAAATTCAAGAAGAAGAAGAAGAAGAAGGGGAAAAAAGGCAACCAAAAAATAAATAAATTAATAAATAGATGGAATTGGGAACAGTAGCTATAGGTGATTCAATAGAAAATAATAGGTTTTTGTTATTAATAGCATTTGAAATAATTTTGTAAAAAATAATTGTGGCCAATATGATCATTTTTATTGTTCATAGAAATAAGCTAATTGAAAAAGCTATTCCAAAATTTTTTTTGGGAAAGAGCTTTTTAGAGTCCGGAAAAGCTCTTTATCAAACACCCCATGTATATGTATTCATAAGATACGATACTAGTCTTAGATGACTATGGATGCTTTCAAGAAAAAAGTATAGATAAATTGCATAACACGGTGATTATTATCAAAAATAAGAACAAGGAGTAAATGAGGCATTACCCATTGTACAGATCAGAAAGGCAAAGATAGCCAACTTAATTAGAAAGGTGAACTACAGTCATACCATTTTCCTTTTGTTTAGTTAAGTAGTGCAATGCTTCAAAGTTGCTTGCCTCAGCTGAGGCTTTTCTTCCTCATGTCATTTTATCTACTGAGATTTTGCCACGTTCACTATATCACACCGCACATTTATTAATCAAGGCTTGCGTACTGTGTTTCAAATGGCCGTGATGGAACAAATTTTCAAATGAATAAAAAATTTTCAGCTTCGCGGGAACTTTTATATTTGAAAGACATAAACGTCTATATATTCAAATTTTTCTAAATTTTATTTTGTTTTTATTTTGACGAGATTTATGGTGGACAATTATTGCTATTATATTCATACACTGAAAAGAAATGATATTACAGTTTTAAATGTTGCTTTTTCGGTTAATTAACATAGACTTCTACGCACGAACTTTTCGAGAGTTGATCTGTATAGAACTATAGATCATTGGTCAGTTGTACCACTTACATGCAAGCAATTTAATACCTACATGATGATTATTGATGTAGGATTTAAAAACTATGGATGAAAGCTTTATTTCACTTATATTATGAAGGAAACATTTTTTTTCTCCTTCTTTTAGTTGAAATTTATTACAACAATTAAAGAAAAAGCTGGTCAATTTAAATATAAATCTAGCTAGGTTGCATTATCTCAGGCACAACAGAGTTTTAATTTTTTGTTCCTCTTTTGAGTTTTTGAGGCATCTCTACCACACACAAAAACCGAAAAAGAGAGAATTTTTGAAGTGTTGAAGCTCCTTCATAAAACAGACTTCTCAATAGAAATTGTGGGCAAAACTAATCAGCGCGTCATTCCATAATATGAAAATGATAGTATTTATTTAAGCAAAAAAGGAAGATATTTAGCAATCTATTTCCATCTTTTCTTTCTGACTTCAGTAACTAATGAAGTCCGTACCTTCAACTATTTAATTAAAAACTAAAAATTGCACTAATCTGGAAAATGATTCGGATTATTTGATTGACATTGAGAACCGAAGAGTAGTTGGTCTAGTTGGGCACTGCTGTCTTCCCCCACACTTGCCACCCGAGTTCGACTCAGGGTGATGCGAATGCTGTGCTTCGTGCACAAAGGTTTGCAGTTGGGGTTGGGTTCCCGGCCAACTTGCCGGGGCTTTGGTATCCCTTATTCCTTGGCCTGTTAAGATCCGTTGGATACCCCTTGAGATAGGACCTTGATGGGTTAGGTCCGCTTACCATAAAAAAAATAAAAAAATAAATATTTTGATTGACATTGAGAATTGATCTTCCGCTTTATTTTATAGCCACAGGCGATTTTCACGGGACAATTTCAGACACGCGGTGCTTGCTAGCCAAAGTAGCACTTATATGCAGAATGATAAATATTTTATTAAAGATATTTTTTGAGTTTTTTGTTTTAATTTAAAAATTATTATTTATAAGTTATATGAATAACTTTTTTATTCAGAAGTTTTCGCTATAATAAATTAAGTATATAACATGTCTTGGTAAATCGATGAGGATGCACTTATATTGTCAATGTAGCTGATGACTTCTAAAACTCTATAATTCATAATTAAGTGCAACTATTGAAGATTTAGTAATTTTAAATAATATAATATATTAATTATGATTATACTAAGATATTTAAGAAATGTCTTATAACAAAATATACAGAGAGTTCTACCGCTACAATTCTTCTCCATCTACATTATTCGAATTGACGACCTTAAATGAGACCAAGTATCAATTCACTTAAATTAACTTGCTCCATAAATCATTGCACATCAAATATCAAAAATAGCCGGCAAAACTAGAAAATATTATCTTACTCAATTGATTGTCATATGAAACTTTGAACTCAATAATTGTAAATCAAATATAGAAAAGCACAACTAAATCAAATGATAGTTAGAAATAAAATCATATTTAAAATAACAATCTATTCCATCATATTTACATCTTATTTGATAATTACTTGAGATACATCTGAAAAACCTAAAAATAAACTTGTTAAGGTGACATAAATCGATTACCATCTCTATTGCTCTTACTTTGATAATACTTGAAAGTTGATGGCTTCATCATTGCAGGGAAATGCCTGCATTTATAGCTAACGATGATCTCATATCTTCCATTCACACTTTTCAATGATCATAGTGTCACATATCACGTTTTACATAAGAGATTGTCCAAGGCATGTTTCCAAATTCTAGTGGTCCTCTAATTTGCTGCCAACATTTGAAAAATTGTCAAATGCATACAAAAAACATGGAGCCCATTTGCTCTATGAGTTGTGGAATTACTTGTCTGCTTAACAGAATTCAAGTTTGATGTTTTGTTCTTAAAATAAGGTTATAAGAATTAACTTGGTAAAAGTAGTAGGTTAATGATCAGATCAGTCCTATCAGTTAGTACATATTAAACTAGTTACATGATGTTTCCAAATCAAAAACTATATGTCGTGACATGTGCCGCCCAAATGTAAATTTTTACATACAAATTTTTAACATTAGACCATAATTTTGATTACAGATATGTCGAGTTCTAATGGTGTTTAAACTTTTTATCCATGTAAATTTCTTTTAAAAAATATTTGTGTTAAGAAATGAGAAGAAGCAGAAGAGATGATGATTAAGCCGAGGAAGCCAGCTAGTTCAATATGATAATAATTTCAAACTTAACGTTAGAATTTGTAAGTATGTGCTCACGAATCAACTCAAATGAATTTAAGCTAATGGTTGAGGTTTCGGACATAATTTTGATACTTTAAGTGTCTATTTGTCTAAACATTATAAGATTTAGCTTATTGATTCAATTGTATATGGTTTACAATTATGCCTTGTTGTTGATCCTTCACATAATTCCTTACAGCTCTTGCAAATTTTGCCACTTTGCACAAAATCTAACTGCTTCCATGACTAGGTCCTATACACACGCTCCCTCATGCAAATGTCTTTTACATTCAAAATAAGGACGTTGCATAAGCTTCCTCTTACGCACGATAACAACTTAGTATGGGAAGTTGTTGAAATTTGAGATTGAGACCCACCTTTAAGAAAGACCTTCAGAAACCATCTTAACTAAAAACTTTAGTTGATGATCGAAGATTTAAAACTAATTTTGATATTCACAGGTAACATTTCAGGTTAGGATCAATATCAACGGCTACAAATAACCCAAGAAATCCACCACACATTAAGGCAGGATATGAGGGACACGAGAAGAGAAAAACAAAATCCAAAGTACCAGATTGACAAATTCCAGAAAGAACCATTTCCTATTGCTAGTGAAACAATTTGATCACCCATCCAGTTCTTACAAAGCTGACTAACGACTAACATAGCAGTTCTGTTGATCCAATCGAGAAAATGATTCAATGATTCAACCAATCGAACCGCTAGATCTGAATTAAATTGGTTGATCCCATTGATTGCTGGATCGATCAAATCCAATTAACCTCGTCACCAATTGAATAGATTTGCCCTATTATTCATTCCTTTTGTTGTATTTCTCAACACATACTAAGATAATAAAAACAACATAAATAAAGAAAGATGATGTAAGATACTTCTATTAGAAAATCACAACTTTCTCCACGTGTAAAAATTTAATGTCAGCACTTACAACAAGGTCCAACAAAGGCCACACAGATACAGCGTGTCATATATAACATGTTCATACGCTTGGGCCAAATTGCCTATACAGAGCAATTCAACAGTTATTGGATTGGAAGAGATTAAAGGGACCAATGTCCTCTTCTTCTTTTCTTTTGTAGTTTACGTGTTTTGCAGCTAATGAACTGGACTAATACATAAGTTTTTTTTATTTGATAGCTAGGTTTTGATTCACATACAAAACCCGACAACATAGATACATGGACTTACATGGACGTTTATTTCATAACTCAACTACGTCCTCATCTCATTACGAAAGCTAAGATGTCATCAAGGCTCGACGCAGGTTCCGGGCGTAACATAGGATCCATTACAAAGCAAGCCCTCGCAACATATTACCCCGTATTTTGGAAAGCAACTTTGACCTTTGTGGGCACACAGTGGCTGCTGAGTCAACTCCTTGACTTCAGGTATAGGTCCAACACACCACCCTGGAACTGGTGGCCATATCAAGGGTGCGATGCAAATCAAGCCCTTGCAACAGTCTTTTTCTGCACAGCACATCTCCCCATATTCGCTGCATTTTTCATCAATGTTTTTCATCACTTCTTGTATCACCATTTCGGCTCCTGATCCAAATGTTGAAACTAAACACATGCAACAATATAACTCGTTAGATATTCTGTTGTCACTTAAACGAGGTTATCAATTTATTTACCTCTTTAAAGAGCCTTCGATTTTAAGTTTACTTTTATCTCAAGTTGTCACAATAAATTCAGTTAATATTTAAAACAACATTCTAATTAGATTTTTTTTGGTAGTACAAATACAATTTCTTTATATATAAATAGATTACTTTAAGGTCTTTTTTTCCCTTGGGAAGGGGTAGTTTGGTGCATTATTATATACATGTATTCACAAGATACTATTCTTAGATCACGACAAATGCTATCAACAAGAAAGTATAGATAAATTGCATAACACATATATTATTATAAAAAATAAGAACGAGGAGTAAATGAGACATTACCCAGTGTACAAATCAGGAAAGCAAAAATAGCAAACTTGGAAAGGTTCACTAAAGCCATCTCCTTTATCTTTTGCTAAGTTAATAAGTGATGCAACACTTCAGAATTACTTGCCTCTATTTATAGCTGAGGCTTTTCTTCATCACGTCATTTTATCCATTGAGATTTTGCCACGTTCACCAGATCACATCACACGTTTATTTTATCAACGCATGTGTTTCAGATAGCTGTGGTGGGACAAACTTTAAATTCATCAAAAACTTTTGAGCAGCATCGCTATTCGGGAAACTTTTATATTTAATAAAGCAATACTTACGTTACTTTTCTTTTTTTGATTTGTAAAAGTCATAAAAGACAGTACAACAAAATTATAATTACAATATAATAGAAGAGAGGAAAATTGAACCTGGGACCTCACCAAATGTATTTAGAATCTCAATCTTAACCATTAGGCTAAGACATCGTTAAAAAAAAAAAAAATGATGTTATAGTTTCAAACAATACCTATATGATGATCATGATGCCGTATTTGAATTAAAAAATAGACACCATTAGATAGATTAATTCATTTGAAATACCAGTATCCACGTGTACATTATCACATATTTCCCACAATTTCATCATTGGTATGTTTTCCAAATAGCAAAGACCCTTGATTTGTTGGTAACTATATGTGCATAATTAGCCTCGGAGAGGTTTGGAATAGGATAAAATGAGCCATTAATAAACCTGGCCAAGCTAGGTTTGACTAGATATCAGTAAATTATGCCAAGTCTAGCTTCTCATGTGATCATTGATGGGTCAAATTGGGTTAGAATTTGTGTAATTTTACCCTGAAAAATAGAGTGAAGTTATATTAAAAAAATTCCACATAATACTGGTTATTATATGTAACGAAAATGCAACTAGGTCAAAACTGTGAACTAAACTCGAACATGAACGTCCTTTACATGTGCTAACTCATAATCAACATTATCTATTATTAATTTGACCTTAACTAATTTTAAATGGATTGATTGTTCAAAGCAGTGGACACTTGCCCCTCATATATCCTACTCATATTGTTTCTAGCAAGATATTTATCACCCCTTCCTATAGAAGGAATTTATTTCCCACACCCTCTCATTTCCACTTCCCACTCCAATTTTCCATGAAAAAAAAAGGCTCTTAATGACATTTTGGTGGATGACCTCGCATCGTAAATTGAATGGATCATATTTTTTCAACTTATTTTTATTAAATTGAACTGAACTTATTTTTGCTTAACTGGACTCGATTGCGTTTATTTGTGTTTAATTTAAATTTTTTACAAAATAAATTGAACTAAATTTATTTTGATTAAATTAAATTAAATTAAAATGATCTTTTTTTTGAAAATAATTTAACAACATTCCCAATGCTAAGAATGCATTTCACACATGGACCCCAAGATGCCACTTGCCCAAATTGCCATGCATCGTTGGGGGGAATGGCAGGTGGGTAGGCACTGTGCAGAGTTTCACCATACGGTCTGTCCTCTTTTTTGTGTATTTTTGTTTTTTGGATAATATATAATTTTTAAGTGATTAAAAAAAAGAACTATGTGCTATAAGGACGATTTATGATAAATATTTTTAGTGAATGATCCAAATTAAAATTTTTTATAAATTGAATAAGTATTTTAATGTAAGATTTAAAAAATTAAAACTTTTACTAATTAAAATTAAAACTTAGGTTGAAAATACTCTAAAGAGAGCAAGGTCTATCTATAATCATCATATCTTAAAAGAGATCCCCCCTCTCGATAGGTTTGTGCAAGAGAAACGTGCGTACAGGATGCAAAAGTGTACGGAGTGGCCACAAATTTTGAAAAAAGAGAAGGCAACTGATGGCCGTGTAAGCGACGTCACCATTCATCCTTTTCTCTCTATTATTTATTATGTAGGGTGTCAATAAAACTTGTATTCATTTAAAATTCATAAAATCGACTCTATTTAAAATTCAAATGACCGGTGAAAATGAGTTTTGAATGATTATGAAGTGGGTATTGAAAAATGAGTACGGGGTATGGGTACAGGTATGGGTATAGAACTCACCCGCCCTATACCCGCAACCCACCTGTAACTGTTTTTACAATAAGATAAAAAATAATTTTTATTTCACGTTTTTTCGTTTTAAGTCTAATCCAAACCCTTTTTCCAAAAAATTAGTCAATAATATACTTGATTTCACATTTCTCAATAATAAATTCTGAAAATATCACAATTTGCAATCTTATAGTGACACAAATATATATCGTACTTGCATATGGGTTACATATGGATATTAATTTTCATTCTCTATGTGAGCCCGAATAAAACTCGCAAAAAACCCGAGAGTATGGGTATGAGTTTTATTTTCTAATAACCGATGAGTTCGGGTATAGATATGAATACGATCTTCGAAAATGGGTATGGGTGCAGGTACGCCTCAACCCACTCCATTACCATTCCTACTGTTATCTTTTTCCACAACATTTGTACTCTCTTTTTTATTTGTATATTTTTATTTTGTTTGTTAAACTCCCATAATCTCGTCTTCGAAATCCTTAAAGGCTAATAATTTCATTTTAAAATCTAAGGTCAATCATTTCGATTTTTAGGGTATTTATTTTGTATTACACTACTACTAAGTTAACAATTCTTAAGTTGCTAATTTGACGATGTGATAACTATTTAAAACATATTGGTGGTTTATATCTTTAACTTTGCAACACTATCAATTAAATATGATAGATAAGTAAATTGGTACCTCGAAAATTTTTAAATATCGAGGGTATTCATTTGTAGTAGTCTTGAGATACAAATATTATTAGTTAATTATTTACGACCTTATATCTTAGTTCTACTAGTTTTTGTTTACCTCTAGACATTAATTTTTCAATCAAATAAAAACAATGCTACTTCTTTCTACTTAAATTTATTATATCATGCTTAAACGTTTCAAACTCATACAATAAACTTCTTTTTGAAAATTTCCAATCACACAAAGCTGGTAACCTTGTTGAGATCTTTAAAGACAACCTAGAAAGAACTTTTAAGAAAAGACTTATCTAATTTACATTACTTTCCTTTCTTACTCTCCCTTCTTATAAAAATAAAATAAAATATCATAATACTGATTCGAACAAAGGGGTAAACCCGTGAGTCAGTGGGTCCATTACACAAGAGAGACAGAGAAGGCATAAAGCAATAAATGCAGAGAAGGATCGTACAGCTTTGGACACGAGCAATAATATTATAATAGTGTTGGTGGGTGACTTGTTCCAAGAATTGATATTAATTACTTGTGATGGGAAACAGAGAGAAAGCCGCCTGAGACTAGTCACACATCTCTGTTCAATATATACACTGAATATGTTTTGGCATATGAATTCTTTAAATTTTTACAAGATTTCATCACGTAACACTCCAGATTGACAACTAAACATAATCATTAAACTTCCGTTTAAGGCAAAAGTTAGTTTCTTCGAAGTCTATTAAAACTTGTTCTCTTTTATTATGATTATATACAATTTTAATTTTTATTTTTGAACATCATCATGTAAAATTAATGATCCGGCTTATCTACAAAAAAATATGCATATAAAAAAGACATGGCTTACTTCGACTTTCACGTGAAGCTGTAAAAATAGATGAAAAGAAGGGGGAAAAAACCATTCTGAGTTTCTAACATTTATATATATATATATATATATTTTTCTTCAACTAACTTCTTTGTAGATAATACAGATGTCATCATGGGTTCAAACCTCCTCCCACTACTTGTAAGAATTAACTTACTCTCTTCTTCTTGCAAGTCGGAAAACTTACCCTTAATTAAAAGTAAAAACATTATACCCTATACTGGCCCAATGCCTGAAAAGATTTTTTAGGCAGTGTCGGGCCGGACAAATGCCTAAAATTCTAAGGGTTGCAACGAATAATTTTCAGACAACTATGTGTCCATGACTAATAGCTTGAATTTGAGTCTGCCAGCACTAGGACCCACCAGCTGGGGCAAGATGTAATTATATGGACGCTCTAAACTTGTGAGGCTGAATTGTCTTCATATTTCAACTGATCATAACACAATAATTTGCAAACAAAAATACACGTAGAAATAAATTTTATTATATGTAAAGGAAGAAGTTTGTTGGCTTTCTTCTTACATATTGTTATATTATATATCAAGTTAATATGTTATGATATGTTAATTTGACCGACAATATATTAGTTTTTAACCCAAATTTGAATTATATCTTGATTATCTTTTGAATATATTTTTTGGTCATATTATAGGATTGATATTATGATCACATAAATATTTGTGGTGTTTTGGTTATATTCAAATTTGAATATCTAATATTTGTGTGATTGGAAAGATATTCATTGCCTTTAGGTATGGAAGCATGTGTGATAAATCAAGCAAGAGAATAGACAAATGCAAACATTAATATTAACAGCTAATTAAGAAGAGTTCTACGTGCAGATTGTGCTCCATGGAATTAAGATTATGGATATTCAAAATGGATATGAAGCCCAAACATTAACAGCTAATTAGTGAGTGATTAAAAGAAAATCAAGGCACTTGCCAAATATTATGCAACCGCTAGTAAGCAATTAATCAAGCAAAGCGTAGATCGTCCAACGACTACTTATAAGACTTGGCATTATATAGATGATAAAGCCGTGGAGAGAGAGGGTGAAGAAAAAAAGAGCTACACTTGCAAACCAATAAGAAGACAATGAGAGAATTTGACATATCAAACTTATATTGGCAGATCCATTGTGTTTATTTACTCATTGTTATAAAGTGTATCTTGTTGCTTTTTTTTTAATATTAGGTTAGGTTGACTAGTGAGAGGGCCGATTACCCCAATACAGTAAGGACCAACATGTACGTCGGGACACCTAAAATTGTATGGCCAATTCGTAGGTTGTACAATTAATAAATCATGTGTAATTGACCGATCTAATAAAACAAAAGGGTTCAAAATCTTATCGGCGAAGGGCGCCTGTGGGTAGAGGATTAGGTGTGGGCCAAACCCCTGTAAATAGCGTGTCTACATTATCTTTTCGCATTTTTATCTTAATTACTTTGTGACTTCAATCATGTAATGCCCCAACTCTTAATTTTCATATTAGCCTCAATTAATTGATCATTAGAGATTACTCAACAAAAGGGTTGTGATTGGGACGTTACCTCCATCCTACGAAGGACAATGCTTAATTAATTTGCTAAATAAATAACGCGCTTTTGCTTACATGAAAAACCAACCGGAGCCCATCGGTACACTCCCAAACTCAAGTGACAACTCAGAAATCCACAAAGCTTACATTCCAACGATTCTTGGCTTTACGAAAGGTCACTGTGAGCTTGTTTAGATTTCATTGACTATCTCTCGCCTCTTTAGTGTTGCCAGATAAGGACTTCATGATTTATTTACCTAAAACATAAAACACAAGCATATTCGAATAGTAAGCCGAAACCTAATACGTTCACCCTTATACTGTGAAGAACAACGAAACTCATTTTTCAGTGAGCGCGCACATTTCAATTCTTTTTAGTTCGAAAAAAGGAGAGGGAGAGATTTAAAAACTGTTAATGGTTATTATCTGATAGTAGAACCCAAATTAATGAGCTCATATAAGTATTGTGATTATTGAATAGGTGTACACCTACCATAACCTAACTTGAGGCTGCGAGAGTGAATTGAAGGGCACAAATCCTGATAATTGGTAACTAGTGGGTTCACTTGATTATGTGGCAAAACAATACTTGAAAATAATTCGTTAAATAATTACATATTATGAGACTTTGGTATTTATGAAAATTATTTATTTGAATTTCTAAGAAATCCCATATGTCTAACTCTTTAAATTTTATAGTTTCAAACCTTGATTATTCCTCATGATGAATGTAGTTGACATTATGGATTTAGTTAATCCTTCATCCATATTAATTTGCCTCCTTCCTTGTCACTCTTTTTACCCTGTTCGTTGGGTTTTTTTGGAGAGGGGGTCCTCTTGCCACAAATCCAACCAGGGAGTTCAATTCAATTGGCATAAATAATCAATTCACACTCCAAACACAATCCAAGCTTCCAACTTAATCTCAAAATTGAGTACCTATACTTAGATCAAAACCCTTTTCATTTTCCTTCTTTTCTTCCACCTCCAATCTAATGGTATTCTTCTTCTACCTCAAGCCCCTCAAGGGCCAAGTTCCAATTACATCACCAACTATTAGATTATCTGAACCAATGACAAAACTTACCAATTTAACTCAATTAAGAGTAGAAAAGCACAACTTGAAAAGTACATAACCAGAACTCACCCACTTTCAGGATGAGCACCCAACAACATAAATCAATTTGAAACCCCACTTCATCACAATCAAGCCACAAATGGATATAGAATTACTCATCTTGGATTGAAGAATACTGTCTATGCATACAACTACCCAAAAGAAACAACTTACGGTGAGAAAAATTGAAAAGGGTTGAGAACTTTTTTTAAAAATATATCTTGAAGAAGCAAAGAGATTCAACGAGAACAAAAGGAAGAGGTGGTTGATCGTTTTCTAACTCAACATAAATCCAATACTGTTAGGAATAATATTAGAGCAACAATAATAGCGGAAGCGATAGGATGAATTAGAAATTCAGAAATCAAGTGAATAACAGAAAACAGAAATAAGAAGACAAGAGATTTAACGTGGAAAACCCAAATCGGGAAAAACCACGGACGGCGACAGCACACCGACAAATTTCACTATGAGCAGAGTAGTACACCACAATCACTTCAGTGATTAAGAGCAGAATTACAATACTCTCAATTGTATTCTCTCACAAATAACCTCACTCTCTCAATGTGTTTTCTATACTGGAGTTCTTTAGATCCTAGGCTTGACCCTCTTTATATAGGGTCTCAAAAGTAGGGTTTTCCCCCCTAACTTGCAACCCTAGCCGCCAGGTAGAATTCTCCCTTGAACAGAACTCTAACCGCCTTCCGAGAGAGGCGGCGTAAACACACAGGGCACGACCGTGCCACGTGGCACGGTCACCCCGTGCCACATGGCACGGCACCCCCGTGCCGTTTTTCTGTCCTCTTCGACTGGACGTTCTTCGTCTTGACACGCCCGTGTCCTGTGTAGCACGGTCCCACCGTGCCGGTACTTGGATTTTGGGCCACGAAACCCAACAATCTCCACCTTGGACCAAAATCTCCAATCTTCAACTTTCCGTCACCGTCGTCTCACCCCAAAGGGTGATGCCCCCTATGGGGCAATGCCCCGAAGGGCGCTCAAATACTGCGAATACCAACTAAGTCCAAGCAATGCTTAAACTTAGCTCTGGGAGATGACTTATATGAACTTTCCTTCATATAACCTGTCACAGTAGATGCCTGCAAGACATAGAGGCCTCCTTGCCTCAAACCCTTCAGCAGAATCCTACTGCCCTTTGAGACCTTCAGAACTCCACCTTCAGCTGAATATTTGCACCCTTTGGATTCAAGGGTGCCCAACGAGATGAGGTTACGCTTCAAGTCAGGAACGTGACGAACATTCGATAAAGTCCTGACAATACCATCATGGGTCTTGATTTTAACAGTACCGATTCCAGTTACATTACATTGGGCATTATTGCCCATGTGAACAACAGTTGAGTCAACTGGATCATATGTTGAAAACCAGTCCTTGTGAGGACACATATGATAGGTACACCCAGAATCAAGAATCCAATCAGAATCGCTCCCCCCTTCAGTAGAGGTAGCAAACAGAACGTCACCATCAGAATCAGATTCAGCAAATGAAACTTCAGCAGGCTCCTGAGAATTATCTTCCTCTTTCTCCTTCTTCTTTTGCAGTTTCCAGCAGTTAGCAATAATATGACCCAATTTACCACAGTAATTGCAGGTCTTACCAGCATGAGGATTTTTAGACTTAGAACGGTTCTTACTCCTATTACCGTTCCCCTTTTCAGTTGTGTACCCCTTACTGCTAATCCCTCAGCAGAATCAGCATGAATGTCAAGATCAAACTTCTCTTTAGACAGCAGGTTTGACTTAACATCTTCAAACGATATAGTATTAGAATTACTATATAGCATAATCTCCTTAAAGTGTTTATAAGAAGGGGGTAACGACACAACAAGTAAAATAGCCTTATCTTCATCCTCAATTTTCACATCTAGACTCTCCAAGTCAACAAGAATAGAGTTAAACTCATTCAAATGCTTTTGGACAGGGGTACCTTCAGCCATACGAAAGGTATATAACCTTTCCTTCAAACGGATCTTGTTGGCGAGACTCTTCGTCATGTAGAGTTCCTCCAACCGAGCCCAAAGATCCACCGCAATTGTCTTATCAAGCACCTCTCGCAGGACATGTGGTGCCAAGCACAACTGTATGGCTGAAACCGCTTTCAGCTCCAGTTCCTCCCATTCGTCCTCCGTCAACGACCCACGTCTCTTCTTTACATCTTCAGCCCACTGTTCTTCTGTCATCTTCTCGGGTTTTACGTGAGGTCCCTTCAGAACCTTCCACAACCCGTGCTGAATGAGAACTGCTCTCATCTGCACCTTCCAGAGATTAAAACTAATCTCCCCATCGAATTTCTGAATATCTACCCTCATGATTGAAGACATCCTATAACCAAAGCTCTGATACCACTTGTTGGGGAGATCCAAGGAGGGAGCCCACTTCAACCAAGGTCCATGGTAACAAGTCCAAGTGAGGTTCCATCCTAAAACCAATTGGCAATAGGAGGAGTAGCCCACTTGACTTATATACCATGACCCTTTTTCTCAAACTCCCGATGTGGGACTTCTTTATTCATGTGTGACGTTCCCAACAATCTCCCCCTCACACATGAGTGCACAAGCTCCCCCTTGAGTGGAAGCCTTTACCAAGGTGTCAAGCCACCCATCAAGAGCTTATCCATACCATCGAGCCACGCTGCAGCACACGTATTACCGCTCGATCAACACCTGCGTGTCATTTCACCAAGCTCGTCCATGGGGTCCACCATGCCACACCTTTTTGTTGCCTAGCCGAACGCACCATCATCTCTGATACCACTTGTTAGGAATAATATTAGAGCAACAATAATAGTGGAAGCGATAGGATGAATTAGAAATTCAGAAATCAAGTGAATAACAGAAAACAGAAATAAGAAGACAAGAGATTTAACGTGGAAAACCCAAATCGGGAAAAACCACGGACGGCGACAGCACACCGACAAATTTCACTATGAGCAGAGTAGTACACCACAATCACTTCAGTGATTAAGAGCAGAATTACAATACTCTCAATTGTATTCTCTCACAAGTAACCTCACTCTCTCAATGTGTTTTCTATACTGGAGTTCTTTAGATCCTAGGCTTGACCCTTTTTATATAGGGTCTCAAAAGTAGGGTTTTCCCCCCTAACTTGCAACCCTAGCCGCCAGGTAGAATTCTCCCTTGAACAGAACTCTAACCGCCTTCCGAGAGAGGCGGCGTAAACACATAGGGCATGACCGTGCCACGTGGCACGGTCACCCCGTGCCACATGGCACGGCACCCCCGTGCCGTTTTTCTGTCCTCTTCGACTGGACGTTCTTCGTCTTGACACGCCCGTGTCCTGTGTAGCACGGTCCCACCGTGCCGATACTCGAGATTTTGGGTCACAAAACCCAACAAATACTAATCTCCTTCTCATTTTCTAACTAATAGGTTTAATTCAATTATTCTACTTGTCTTTTATTTATTGTATTTTATGTAATTTTTTTCTTAAATTTAAATTACATCATTTTATAATTTTTTTTGTAGATCAAGCTCTTGTACGAAAATGCTAGGAATTGGCTTGAATAATGTTTCTTCTCAAAATTATTTTATTTTTATTATTATTATTTTTAAGCAAATGTGTACCTATTCTTGTCTCACACACACACACACACACACACACACACACACACACACATATATATGTGTGTGTGTGTGTGTATGTATGTATGTATGTATGTATATATATATATATATATATATATATATATATATATATATATATATATATATATATATATATATATATATATATATATATATATATATATATATATATATATATATTCATGGGATATAAAATAATAGCATAAATAGCATTGTAAAACTTCATTTGGAGGCCATTTCCTCACTCGAGCCCTGCAACATTGTAAAATTTCAAATAGTCGAATTGAAATGTACGCGCTCGATTTTACTAAACTCTGAGTAATTCGAAACAAAACGATTAAGATGGATTAAGGTAGGGTTGTTACAAACCATTACCCTATTCATACCTTTAAGGTAATTTGCCTAGTCAAACTGGACCAATAAAGCTAAAAGGGAAAATCCATTTCATATTATTTACAAATTCACAATCAGATTGTCAAGTCCCATTATTGTAGCAATTAAGTATCACGAGGTTTTGCACCCTAGTCTAGCTTTATTCTCTCCTTTAAAGTTTCAACAACAACTATTTTCAGTATAAGTTCCGCTTACACGAGAGTTGATGAGATTTAGTTGTAGGCAACCCTATTTCTTTCAACGTCTCTACTTAACCGATTTTTTCTTTTTTTTTTTTAAAGCACCATATCCTCTTCTTCTAGCATTGAACTGAAAATATATGACATTGCAACTTATTCACGATATTCTTTAACTATATTTCAGTTTACTTTGTGGGCAAAGCTTTTGTTGGACCTAATTTGATTTGTATTCTTCCCATCTCATATTATCAGCTAATACGATCAACCCTGTATAGGGGTCCTAATGGCTGAGTGGACAACATATTTACAAAAAAAGGGAAAAAAAAGGTTGCTTACTAGATAATACTAGAGATTAATACATAATTAAGTATTTTTCTTATCTTTTTTCAGGTGTATCTTATCCTCTCTATAGTATAATTGTATTCAAACTTCAATACTTCTCATATAAATACATGTTAAATACCACCCAGTACTGTAAGATGACTCAATTACTTCTCATGGTATAAGAGCTAATTAGGGGTCGGCCAACTCTATTAATGTAGGAGGTGATGATCTAATGGTGATGCGCTAGTGATGAAGGCGACCTGATGATGAGAATGGTGAGCATGCGCTGGGCCTTCAAGTATCAGCTTCAGTTTAAACTTTTGGTTGAGATGGTTCTTGACCATAGTATCAGAGCCTTTTGGAGCTAAAGGTCTCGAGTTCAAATTTCAGGCCCCATACTTATTTATTGCTCTAGGTATATAGATGGTGCCTTTGCAATATCCACGCTTCAAGCCAAAGAGCATTCACATGGGCCTTCAACCATCAACGTAAGCTAAGTAAAAAAAACGATAAACTTCACTTTATTTCTTTGGAGAAATGGCAAAAGTCCATTTTACATTACAAACACAAACACAAACACAAACATAAGCTCTCTTATGACCCAACACGGAGCCCCAACAAGTACTAAGGAAAGATAAGGCCCTGACCAATCAACCAAGGATAAGATATCACAAGCAAATTGTCAAACCCTATCATCACGTCTTATTTTGCAGTAATAACAAATAAGATTTTAGCACTGAGGGACATTGGCATGATTAGGAGCACGAGGCCTAATTAGGCAACACATTTTCCCTTACCTCCCTTCAGTCCGGGTATGTCTGGTTTGCATCTTAAATATTCACAGCAAAAGTCTTGAGTAGATGGTTGGCAAGTTTCACCAACACTTGCACATTTATACGAGCATTTTCCGGGTACACCTACCATTACTCCCTCGTGCTTGGGCACAGCGCATTCTAAACCTTGGCAGCAAAAAACTGGTGCAGATATATTGCAAAATTTCATTAATTTTTTTACATTGCTCCTTGTTCTCACTCACACATGTTCCAAAAGCTCCTGGTTTCGGGTATGATATATTGCAGGTAGAACCTTTGCAACAAGAAATTTGCATAGATGGACTGCAAGTTTCACCAGGTTTTGCACATGTACCTTTATTCTCTCCATTCACCATTTGACTTCTCCACATGAACCGCTTCTTTTTTCGACATTTTAGCTCCTTCCAACATTGGAACTACAAATATATGCTGACAATAACTCTCAATAATACCCTTCAACTCTACATATTGATGAACAATCAATTCGATCGTAGGAATTTTTTTGTTTTATGTTTTTAGACGTGTTTAATGTAATATGTAAAATATTGTTTTAAGTTTTCATTGGTTTGCATAATATGCATCCTTTCACGTTATCACATACGAGTTTTGCTCAAATTGTGAGTCATGTATATAGGTAGACGGTTTTCTATTTTATTGATGCATCTTAATTCACAACTTACCAAATTTTCTAAAACGACCTCAATGTGAGTGTCAATGAAAAGGGCATAAATAACTAGGTAATTGTGAATGTTAATGCATGTATTGAGGTTATATGATATTAAAAAATGGGATATGAAATAGGTTAGTAATTTCATATGTATCTTAAACCAAATGCTTAGGGCTAAAGGTTTATAATACGTTTTTACAAATTTACATTTTACACCCTAATAAGATGCAAAATTCTTGGGGATAGAAGTTAATACGTAGTAGATATGCATATGCTTCAATTATACTTTTCTCAATAATTCAATGTTAGAACTCTAATTTTAAAAAAAATTCAAATGACATGTAAATATATTAAGAAACTAATTTAATTAAAGGTCAATAGTTTATGTTTTAGGCTACATTTCATGTTGTACTCTAACAATTATGGCCCTGTTTGGTAGACAGCTGTTAGCTGTTAGTTGTTAGCTGTTTGTATTAGCTGTTAGCTGTTAGCTGTTTGAATTAGCTGTTTGCATTAGCTGTTTAAATTAGCTGTTTATAAAAGAAGTGTTTGATAAAGTTATCTGTTTTTAAAAAAGATATTTAGTAAAATTTCATTTGTGCCCGTATCTCTAAATTACTTTTTAATTAAAAATAAGTTTTTCATTTACTAGTTATCTTATTTTCTTTCCAAAAGGAAGTAAATCGATGTCATATATACAACTTAACTTTATTGATAAAATCTTAATTTGTTACTAGTTGTATATAATTTGTATTCTTATTAATCTTTTTTTTCTTTTCAATTTGTGAATATCTATCCATATGATAATTATGTCTTAAAACATTATTTCGTTATTTGCTACATATTTTATTATTATGAATTGAAATTTATATATTCGAATGATTTAATCTTGAATAGATTAAATTTAAATAATACACAACATCAAATATTACTACAAAAGGGTAATGGCATATGATGTAATTCTTTCAAACTCTTGGATAGTTATGTCATTTTCACAAACAGTTATTCCCAAAAGACTAATGAAAATAGTCTTTTGAGAAAGAGCTTTTTGGGTCCAAATAGCTCTTCCAAACATCTCTTCAAACAAATACCAATTTAGCTATTTTGACTAGTCAAAACAACTAAAACTCTCCAAAAAGCTCTTTTTCTCCAAAAAAACTCTTGCAACCAAACACCCTTATGTATGAGTTCATTAATTTATTCTTAATCAAGACTCTATTTCCAATAGTAATATTCACACCACTAGTTATACGAGATAGGGGTTGACAAGTACATGCTAGGGAGGATGCGTGGAGTTCTGTCTAGTATACAATCACCCCTTTGTGAATTCAGATACATTTTGAAGAATTATTCAATATTAAATTATGATTGTTATAATTGAAATCAAATATGAACATACTTTTATTATATACGTAGGTCTTTTTAATTAGTAGTTGTTGAAAAGGTTCTCATTGAATGGAAAATGTACTAATCTAAGATTTAATGCCCATAATTGAGAATTAAGACAATTAAATAAATACTTAAGTTAGATAAAACACGAGTAATACTAGAAAATAAGATCAAGGTTTTAACAGGGTTAGATGCATTACCCATTGCACTGATCAAAAGTGCAAAGATGGCATATTTGAGGAGGCTAAGTGAAGCTTTCGCCATTTAATTTCTCTCCCTTTGAGCAGTGCAACGCTTAATTAGTATTAGTTCGAAGTTTATTGTTAGCTTTTCTAAAAGCTCACATTGAATTTTTTAATATATTTTGATGAAGGACAAAAGGAGATTAATCAATTGATATATTCATCATGTTATATTTGAATTATCTTAATAATTATTATTGTTTAAATGTGCTATATTTTTGAAGTGGATGTTGGAATATTAATATTACTCAATTGATTTTATACAAAGTGTCACAATATCTTTGAGATTGTTTAATATTCAAATTTGAACATGTTATCTTTATGATATTATATTGTGTGATTCAAATTTGAATATAAGATTGTGGAGTTATATTTATCAATGTCAAAGATTTGCTCTTAATATAATAATATCTTGTGATAGAATATCTTGGAAGATTATGCTGCAAATTATGAATTGTTCTAGAAGATTCTCAACCAAGATATTCAGCCCAAATCAAGAAAAGTAGTCGTTGGAAGTACTTGAGCAAGAGCAGAAAAAATAAAGGGCTTGAAATGCCAATTCAAGGCCTTGAAATCAAGCGTAGAGATTGGATTTCCACAAGGTGAGCAACGGTCACTTGCCATATTTTTCTCCACTCTTCTTTACACCTCTCATCTATAAAAGGGGAAGCGATCGGCAGCAGGAGACCATAAGAGAGAGCAAACACTCATTGGCATACACATTACTCAAGAACTTATTGGCATGCCTTGAGCTTAAATTTGCTTATATATATATATTACATTTTATTGTATTGTTCAAATTATAATTTGGGTGGGGTCATAGAGTTGAAGGGACAACTCTACCAATGACTTGTTGAAGGGTTAACTTGTAGTTTGGAACTTAGAGTAGGTGTACTCTAGAGTTGTAACAATCCCTCCTAATAAAATTGGGTTATTCCTAGAGTTAGGGAACTCTAGGCGGGGACTAAGTTTGGTTGATGCTAACCTTGTAAAAAATTACTCATGTCTTGTCCACGTTTATCTTTTCGCTCTTTACTTGATTAATTTGCGATATTGATCATCACCCTATTCAACCCCTCCTTTAGGGTGATTTAACTAGTCAAATCGGGCCAACATTTATGTTTCTTTCATGCATGCAAATGCATCTATTTATAGTCGTGAGCTTGCTTTTATTGTATCATATTGTCCATTTAAAATTTGCCATGTAGAAATCATCTATTAAAATTATCATATCATCATACCTCCTTCCCCCCCCCCCCAAAACAAAACTAGAGTGACCTCTTTTACAGTAAAGGGCAGAGTTGTAAAAATTCAAGGAAAATTGGACATTAATAATTCCATTATTGGGGCATAAATTGGATGGCAATAATTCAACTTGAAAAATGGGATGTCAATATGTCCACCTTTGACTCTATTTATTTTTTTGGACCACTGTCGAGTAGAAAAATTGCTGACTCATTGGAAGCCACGTGGTATCCACATGCAAGATGCTTGAAAATTTCTTATTTTTTTAACTAACATGTCAGCATCCAAGTGTAAAAACAATAAATTTGTAATAAATTATTATAGATATGAAAATTCAAGAAAATAATGAAGGTTTTATAAAAAAAATTAGAAAAAATTTTATAAAATATTAACACTGTTGTTGTTGTTGATGTTGTTACTACTACTACTGCTGTTGTTGTTATTGTCATGTACTTCAAATAAACAAAAATTTTCAATTTTGAATTATTATTGTTGTTACTAGACTTGAAAAAATAAATATTTATTATTATTCTTGTTGTTATTATTATTACTATTAGCATTTTTGTCATTATTATTATTTTCAAGGAAAATCGTTTTCACCCAATAGAGGAAATAATTTTCATTTGAGAAGAAATGAAATTGATTTTCTTTTTTCTATTCCCTTGACAATGTGGTTAATTAGTTGTAATTTAGGAGCCAAATTCAATTTCAACTATTTGGATCGAAACTTTAACTATTCAATGAAAAAGATTAAAAGAAGCTCAAATTTGAATTATGAGCTCAAAATTCTTAATTTGATTAACATTTATGTCCAGCATTACAATTCAGTTTACATTTTTCATCATTGAAACAGTTCACCTGACATTGAGTGCTCCTAAAACATCTTCAATGGTTTGGTCAAAACTTAGTTATCAAATGAAAAAGACTAAAAGAAGCTAAATATGAGTTTTAAGCACAAAATTTCGTCAGTTCATTTGTTAACATTTATCTCAAATACGACAATTCAGTTAGATATCTTTCACCACTAAAATAATTTAGTTGACTTTTTCTTTTTTCATGACAAATGAGGTACTTGCACCAAAAGACGCGATATTTAACATGAAAGTCCATTTTCTTTGAAAAAATATTTTTCATGGAAATCTTTTTTTAAGAAATGATTTTTCTCTCAAGCAAACACTACCTTAGTCATCCAAAAAGAAGGGGAAAACTTTATGTTGATTTCTACAGTTCTACTGTAAGGGTTTTAATTAGAGTTGGAAAAGTCTGACCTGATATGATAACCCAATACAAACCCAACCTGAAATTACCGAAAGAAACGCGAACCCGACACGAACCAAGCCAATTCCAACCTGAAGTCGATACGACTTGACCATTTAGCTTGAAAACATATTATTTTTCAATTTTGAGTAGATTTAAATTATTTGGAAGGCTGACACTAGTTGACTCGTTTATTAAATAGGTCAACCCAAACTGACCCGTTATCTAGCTCTAATTTTAATCAGATTTTTAACAAAGTGAGATGCTGTAAAAGAATCAAAAGATGGCACCAGTTGCATATAAAAAAGTGATGACAAAATTAAAAATAGTACTCGAATGGGAGGGTAATGACAGCTCATTACCATTTGTAGATAAAATTCACAGGTTTATACTTCTCTTCAGAGGCTTCTCACCACATATTAAATTTGTAACTTCACTAATGTTTCAAACAAATCTAGCTCCAATGAAGAAGAAAAAAGTGGGTGGAAAAAAGACAACAGTACTTGCAGATTTAGAATCTAATTTGAATTTACACCATGCATAGAACCCACGACCATGCATAGAAGCTGTGGGTAAATTCAAGTTTTGTTATGCAGAATAATAAGTGTCTTCCTGCAAAATACTTCATAAGTGTCTTATTTTGACTAAAAAATCATACTATCATTTTTTTAAATTGAAAAAAAAATGGTACAATCGAATCATAGAAACATATTACAACTTTAAATTATACAAAATTATCTTTTTATCTATAATTTATCACATTTCTAAAATACATGTATCATATGTACTCACGAATAGGGTTAATGCGATTAGGGTATCATTTAATACTTTGTCGGCATAACAAATGAATATTTAAGGTTAGCAATTCATCACTAAATATAATCATTGAAAATTTTGTGGTTTTAAATCACAGAACATGCTAATTTATAATAAGGCAAGACATTTAAGAGTGTCTTGTAACAAGACATATATCACTACCCTTGTGTTATATATGTGACAGACGGACAAGCGTTTATGCATTGTCTGGACTTGTGTGCACCAAATGGCGACAGAATGAAAGAGAAGTTTTAGGGACCATATAATATGACTTTGTTGTTTGTTTTTTAAATATAAGTGGTGCAAGTTTAGACATTTCGAATTGGGGTGTTTTTACAAAAATATTGGGTTCTCTTTTAAATTCTAATTTTCATTCATTTTTTATTATTAAATTTAATGATTTGGCATAATTTTCGATTATGTTCTTAGCGCGTCACTGGATATATATAGGGATGAAGTTAGGATTCAAGCATGAGGGGTCAAATTATTTAATATTTATTTATACTTATAATTAATATCCTCTATCACTTTCAGAGTAAAAAAGGAAAGGAAAGGATGTTATATCAATTGTTCCAAAGAAACAATTTTAATTTCTATAGTACATTTAGTGAGAACAATTTACTGCCTGCAAGTTCATCGTGAGATACAATACAATAAAAGTTGCTACACATTAAATGCTATTTTTCTTTCTAGATCAACTTTGAGCAATGAATTACGAATGTTCTTAAAAGCATGTGCAATGGTTGGCTCACTCGTGAGTTAATTTTTGGGCTCTGCAAGCAGTTCGCTATCTCATAGAGAGAGACTCGTGGCTCATGAACTGGCTTGCCCCTGTGAGCCGCTCGCTCACACCACATCATGCTTTTCTCTTCTTTTTTTTTTTTGCTTCAATTTTATTTCTCTTATGTTTTGAGTAGGAATTATTTTGGGTTGGACAATTTTGTTTTTCCATTGGAAAACAAATTTTGGGCTAGCATATGTTTTTCTTTTGGACTCTTTTGGGCAGAAATTTTTTGATAAAATTTGAGGAGTTTTTTTTTCTCTTTTTGGCTTGAAATTTTTTCAAAGGTAAACAAATTATTTTTATTAAAGTAAATAACTATAATTATGTTCCCAAGATAAAAAATAATATTTTTATTGACTTAAACAATGTCACTTTACAAAAAAAAATATATAAGTATGTTTAGTGGTGGGCTCTATGGTATTATTTATGTATTTAGCCAAAGTTGTGAGTCTTGCATTAGAGAGAGGAATGATTATGAGCCAAAAAGTTAGCTTAGAAGCTGATGTGGAGGTAGTAGGCCCCCACTGGTGAGTCGAAAATTTGGCTCACCATTAGATGAAATTACTTTCTTGTCAACCGTTCTCTAGCCAACCTTCAACCTATTATGATGGGTGAGCGACTTTGGGTTGAAGGTTTGGATCATATTTTCGACTTCGTTGCAAAGGAGTGGTGTAACTTCACTGATTGAAGAAATATATGATATCCTTTGCTTTGTTGTTGAAAAAAAAAAAAAAAAGAGTTTTCTTTACATTCCTTACATATTTTTTTTCTTTTTTTTGATCTTTGACTCTTCACTTAAATGAAATTGAATTGTCATTAATTTATATATGATAGTACCTTTAATATAAATTTTACATTTATAGAATTTAGATTCAAGACCGTATTTAATGAAAATAAATATTACTACTTAAAACATTTCCATCGTAAATTATTAATCAACTAATTGTTCTACCTTGGCTAGATTTTTTATGGAAGAGACGGCACTAGATAACACAGATTAAATAGTAGATCTGTACTATTTTCAATTAGACCACGTATTGACCACCGTACCCAAAACGTGTTTGTGGATACATTGAATTTATATGTTTGTTGGCTCTGCCTGCTTCGAGATTACCTATGCACATGCCTTGCAGCAAGACATACAAAAAGGATGAGCTTGTGATTGAAAATTGTCCCTTATGTGGTTATTTGCACCATGATTGTTGTTTTCGTTTGTGACTCTTGGCCTTTTTTACTCATAATAATTGGAGGGGGAAAAAACGTGCGAAGAAAATGAGGGGACTTTTTTCTTTTTTGTCATAAACCTACCACTTCATTATTTAGGACCCCAGACTACTATTCTATCAATAATTGAATTTGAGATTATAGTCAATATATAACTTTGTTTTCTTTTCTTTTTTCAAAAAAATGTCAATTATTATTTTCTCCTTTTTAGAATGTAAAATTAATCCTAAGCCTTCAACTATTTAGTTTAAAGTTTTAATTAGGTTCTTAAACATAAAATAAAAGCCTTTATGATTAATAATTTCATGTTAGAATTTTATTAGTCCTAATATTTAATTATTTTACAAGGTAAAAGGAGTCTTAACAGTATTAAATGTTTATTTGAGGTGGATCTTAAATGCTCCTCCAATTCTTTGAACTAAAGTAGAATTTCCTTTTTTTTATATTTTTCTTCACTTTTTTGTTTTCCTCTTTTGAAGCTCCATCACCTCCAAATCTTACATTTCACTTGAGATTAGGTATCGCTGGGTCATAAGGGATAATACTCTCCAATTACAGGTTTTAATCATCCACTAGATTCAAACCTAAAGCCTTAATTAAGAAAAAGTACGTATTAGAGTTGTTGAATCAATATTTGTTGACATGTTATTATTAAATATTAATTACTAAATTTATAATTGAAATCATAAGATATGAAGTAATTTGTACATATTTTGTGGTTCTTAAGGATTGCCATTGATAAAAGGCCAATGAGATGTCTCAATCTTTTGGTCATATTTCCGTAGCACTTCGTTTTTTTTTTTTAATTTTTTAAAGCACCAACTATCATAACTTAGATCATAAAGCTCACTAACTGTCCCAAGAAGAAAGTAAGACACTCGCTTCTACACAGAATCTCTAGCATATGTAAGTTGTAACAGCCAAAGTGTTACTAACTCAAACATTGCAGTGTACAGTCGACAACACAGTTTGTGTTTTCTCCTGCAAATTACAAGCTTGGTTCTTGTGCTGCGTTAGACTGCATTCTCCTTATCTGCAAGACAGCGTAGAATGCATCCAAGACCAGCTCTTTGTGTCAGTTTTTCATGTATTCTGAGGCATTGATCACAAGTAGGGCGATCTCCGGTTGACAACTGTAACATCCCCAATTGCTAATGTCGGCTTACTCTAGCTTAACCACTAGTTTGTTATTCATCTGGAGCGGAAGACTGTTAATTTAATTGGAGGCATTACCGCCGTTCCGGGATGGAACAAGGCTACCTGAATTACTAAACCTTGGAATTATCCAAAATAAACATTTGTCTACTCATACAGTTCATACTACACGTTATAACTTAGTGTACCAATACTAAGCATTATTATCCTCTGGTTTCAAAAGTATAACAATACACAATCTCTAAATTACTAACCTATCATCACTGTGAGCGTTGACTAGCTAACGTTCAGTAAATGTCCATTGTTTGCTACCTTCCGGCTTATCAAGAGGACGGCTATTCAGTGCTCCCCATACCTAAAACAGAAAACTTAAAAACATTCGAATGATGAGCCGAAACTCAGCATGTACATTTCTATGTAGTCAAATAAGTTTTATGTTAAATTAGTTGGGCTGGCCGCATTTCAAAGCATTTTACTTTGCAAACAGGAGAGAGAGAGCGTATATGTAAAAATTGATTTGCTAATTATTATTTGGAAGTGGACCCCTTGGTCGACGTACGTTTTGAAACGATCATACTTTAGCTGCTCACCTCCCAGGCCGATCGAGAAGCCTGAGTTGACACCGCACATGGGTATAATGATGGGCATAAGCCTTGATGATTGGTCATTAGGTGGGGCCACTTGTTTATGTAACAAAACATTGTGAAAATTGGTTTATTAAATGAATCTATATTAATTTTTATTGCTGAGAAACATGGGAGTTTTCGAAGAGTACAGTCAATGTACGTACCTAATCTTTGAGATTCTCTCTTTCTTTTTAATGGAGAATGTGTATTGGCAGCTTGAAGCGATAGAAGTGGCCTTACTCCTGCTTCAAATATGTAATTTTTGTAATTAGTACGAGATTAAGAAATTTTGTTAAATTTTCCAACTGATTAGATAATTTAAATTCTCTTGACCTCTCTTATTATTAGTAGCGCTATCAACTTAGTTGATTCCAGTTCATTTTTGGTTCCACTCCTCTCTTTAATATTGTTAACATTTTATTAATATTTGTCAGGAGGGCATGACTGCGTGAGCTGCCTTGGAGTTATTAATATTGACGCCATCGCCACCACTATTCAAATTATCATGATTGTAAACTCGTTAAGATTATTAACTTTGTTTTGAATGCTAGAAATAGCGTTAATTGCTTTGCTACTATTCTTTGTATACCATAGTCATTATCTCAATTTAAGCCCAAGGCAACGCTAATCAATCCACTTTAATTGGCTCAAGTCCAATCTCGTAGTCATCCTCTTTTAAACGAAACACTAACCAACACTTTATTACGCCATTAATTTCATAATTAAGGCAAACATATTTCTCATTGGTTCCATTCCATATTCACCAAACTAAATTGAAGCATCATTAAAACAACACGACCAAGTTTAAATCCTTACATCGAAACATCCGATCTTCATCACCATGCTCATCTTCAACCTCGGGCATTCCAACACAAAACGAACCGTCAATTAAAGTCAAGAAATTACAAATTAATGTCCCAAGATATTAAATTCGTCCAATAATTTCTAATTTAGCCTCCCATATTTATCTCGTATTTAATTTGTTTCCCAAAATCCCAAAATAATATTTCCACGTAATCCTCATGTAAAACACATTTTCTTTTTAGTTCTTCAAATTAATCTCAAGAGCTTAATTGAGCTACTAATTTCAATAGCCCAATTAACGATTGCCTCCCCTAGTCCCATCTTCAAGCTCACCCTTAAGTTAATTCATAATTTCATATTCGGGCAATGAATGTCAAATTCCCATGGTTAACCCATTTCATTTCCTTACACCATACTCACCCTTTTCAAGCTTACACTCATGTTTATGGCTACCCACTCAATATCATACACTTCCAATGTATATAATCCACCAATTTCATTCAATTATTCATTAGAATTAATTCAACACCATTGAATCATTATAAACAATTAAAATCCATGTACGACCCCAAATTACCGCATCCGTGGCATCCATTTGACACATGTATATCTCCTCAATTTCCCTCAAATGCCCATAAAATCCATTTACCCATCATCAAACTAAGCATCATCAACCTAAAATTCTCGTCAATCCCATTTCATAAACAATAAACCACCATGCTTAAGACCACAACACGTTGACTCGACATATATATATATATATATATATATATATATAGATATATTATATATATATATATATATATATATATATATATATATATATATATATATATTATATATATATATATATATATATATATATATATATATATATATATATATATATACACACACACACATATCTCTCTTTTATATTCAGATATGCATTGAAATATATTTAAACACTATTGAATTAATGCAACAAGCGAATGTTCATCTTCAACCTTCAACCAACACATATGCCATGTTCATCTCCACTCCTCAATCATTCCACACAATCAAATCAGCAAATAAACCCCCAAGAAATGTCAAATTAATGCTCCCCAGAACTCACTAAAGTAGGACACGGGGAAGAGGACGGCGGTGATGGCAGTGAACGGCGGCTGTCGGCGACGGCGGGACCGTGGTCCGCCGACGGCGGTGTGCAGACGAATGGCGACAAAGAGGGAACAGGGGAGGGGTTTCACACAGGCAGCGGGGTAGTGGGGCAAAGGTCTGGGTTTTGAGGTGAACGGCGATGGGGATGGAGGTGCCGGTGGCGGCGGTGGACGGCCGGCGATCAGAGAGGGACCGGCGAACAGCAGCGGTGAGGGGGAGGGGGTGTCGGGTGGTCCTTCGAGCTGAGGAAAGAGAAGGCAGAGTGAGTTTGAGAGTTTTGGGGGGGTTGCTTTGGGTTTAGACCGACCTTATGTTGGTTTGCCCTTTTTTTTATTTTATTTTATTTTATTTTTCATTCATTACTCATAGATCCATATGATGGAATTAATAATCGTTGGCTAAAACTACTGAATTAAAAACTTTCATCCTTTGAATGTCAATTTTGGGAGAATATATCTTTAGTTTAATTTTAGTGGATGTTCAATTATTTATTGGAATTTTAATGAATTATGACAGAGTATAACATAGTTCAGTTTGAGGCCACGACATCATTTCAACCTGCAATGCACAAATACGTATACATATACAGAAAATATTGTATTGAAATGCGGTGCCAATTTGATTAATTTGTAATTAAAATAATGTCAAAGTACTTAGAATGAATATGAGTTTCGAGCCGTTACAACAAGCCTCTGTGCAAGTACTTCATGAGAATGTCATAGTACTATGGATCCACGGAAGAAAGCATCCCGTCAACAACTTTAATCGCCATAATCGGCCGATGCACCAGTATCCAATTTGCCGACTTGCATCATTCATCCTTGTTTATCAAAGCAACTCCTTCCATTGCTGTTTTGAGAGCTTCTACTGGCTTGTACTATTTGAGCATTTAAACAATTCAGTTGACGTTTTCCACTTTTTCATGGAAAATAATTTATCTTGTACCAAACAACGAAAAATATGACATGAAAATCAATTTTTCTTGGAAAAACATTTTCCACAGAAAATTATTTTCCAAAAAAACATTTTTCTTACGACCAAACACTACCTTAGGCTCCGTTTAGGCCTTAGAAAATTTGATGGAAAGAAAAAAATGGGAAAAATAACTTTTTTTCTTGTGATTGGCTTAGAGAAAACCACCATGAAAAAATATGGAGGAAAACTAGGTGAAAAAATTGTTAGAAACCTCCTCCGACCTCGCACTGCTTACATGATATCAACATGATTCAAGTAATTCATCAACATTTAAATTTCTCATCCAAATTCTTGTATTTTTTCTCGATCTAAATAAGAGGAAAAAAACTCACTTTTTTCTTATTTTTTTCCTTCAAATTTTTTTTATCTAAATTTTCTAAGAACTAAATGGAGCCTAAATGAAACCTTCCCCATTTTCTCCCTCGGAATGGTGCAGTTACTATTTTAACATTGCCTCATTTATGCCTCTTGCAAATGAGACTATCTATATTAATATCCTCGCGTTATGTGACATCACATTTTCCATATCATGCTTGCACGCATCATTAGAAACCTCCAAGTATTTACGAATTATTGAATTGTTAATGATGGGAAGCAAATGATAATTACTTAATGATGATGATATATATTTTAGTAAAGTGTTTTTTAAATATCTTATCTTAATCTAAATTAATATATTAGTTTAAAAGATCTAAAATTTTTATAACTATTATTAGATTATAATTGTGAACCTTTAGTATTTATCGGCTACACCGATGAACATAAATAATACTCTAACTGGATAAATTCTATTTGCAGAATGTATTATACATGTAATTTTATAATTGTGAAAAGTTTTAAGTCACAACAAGATACTTAAAAAGCATCTTATAGCAAGATGTGTATCATTTTACTTATTTATAAAATACACTATATATCTAAAATTCCAAATAAAAATCAGGGATGGAAATTATATTTATGATCAACTTACATTAAAATTTGATTATATCTAGGCAGATTCCTATGATTGTGTGTGTTACATGTACATGGCAAACATTTGTGTTGCACGTGTTAGATGTTTGTATTTTGAGAAACTTATGACATCTTTATAGTCAAGTATGTCGGCCACCGTCCTAAGAGAGGTGGTACGTTAATTGTAATTGTGATTCAACACATCATAGCACCTAATGTGACGACATATATTATAAATGTTTGTGTATATGGTTTATGGCATGACTACATTCATGGCACAATCGACATAGTGTTATTTATGAAAGAGCTAGTCATTAAAGGCATGATCGATAAAATTAGTTATTTAAACAGTGGTTAACTGTTTTATAAGTTATTTATTGTTTTATTAAGATTAGCTATCATCCACATATCTTTAATAGCTAGTGTTCAACTAGTGATTTAAAATAAATATGTTTGGTAAATATAATTGTTCTTATAGTAGACTTAGGTAAAATCATTAAAAATGACACAATAAATGAAGATTTTTACTAAGATAGTGTTTGGTTGGGGAGAAAATAATTTTCCCAGGAAATGATTTTTTAATTTTTCATTGTTTGGCACAATAAAGGACAGAAAACTATTCGAAGGAAAGTGATTTTCCCCCTAATTGAAAAAAATGATTTCCTTTTTGAGAATATATGGTGATGATTTTCTTCCTTCAATTCTTTGATAATATTATCAGCTGAAACTTAAATGCAAAATTCGATTTCAGCAGTTTGGATTGAAATTTGACTATCCGATAAGAAAGATCAAAATAAATTCAAATCTAAATTTTTAGCTCAAATTTCTTCCATTTGATCTATATTTATCTCCATCAAGATAATTTAATCGACATTTTTGCCACTAAAACAATTCAGTCAATCCACCATTAAAATAATTTTAACGGTTTGGATCGAAACTTGATCATCAGATAGAAAATGTTAAAACATGCCCAAGTTCAGATTTGAGCTTGATATTCTTTCATTTGTCAACATTTTTTTCCACAAGGAAAATTAAATTGATATTTTTCGTTCGTTAAACAGTGCAACCAATATTTTTCGTCACAAGAATAATTTCAATAGTTTGGATCGAAACTTGATCATGGGATAAGAAAGATTAAAATAGGCTCAAATTCAGATTTTGAGTACGACATTCCTTCATTTAGTCAACATTTTCTCCGCTACAACAATTCAGTTGATATTTTTCACCACTTAAATAACTCAGTTGATGTTTTTTGTCACCAAAATAATTTCGATGGTTTAGATCAAAATATGATTATCCGAGAAGAAGTATTGAAAAAGAAAAAGTCAAATATAAATTTTAAGTTCAAAATTCCTTTATTTGATCAACATTTATCTCAACTTCGACCGTTCGGTCAATATTTTTTACCATTTAAACAATTCAATTGACATTTCCTCTTTTTCATGGTAAATTATTTGTCTTGTACTAAACTATAGAAAATGTGACATGAAAAATAATTTTCCTTGAAAAAGCATTTTCTACAGAAAATGATTTTCCAGGAAAACAATTTTCCTTCCAACCAAACATTACCTAAATACAAAGGAAAATTTTGTAATTTTTTTATTAAAATTGCCCGTAAGCATGATGTATTACTTCACTGTTTAGGACTAAACATTACTTCACTGTTTAGGACTAAATATTACTATTCTTATCGATAATTGAGAGTATACTTAATAGAGATGTTACATTTTCTTTTCTTTTTTTTTTTTAAGTAAAGCATATCATTTGTAATTTATTATTTTCTCTTTTTTAAAATACTAAATCAGTAATAAGTCTGAAATAATTAGTCTAAATTTTTGATTAAAATTGCCCGTAAGCATGATATAAGAGTCTTTATGAATTGTACTTGAAGACCGTACTGAGGTGGACTATACTGACCTCGATCCACCTCCGTAGGAAATTTGGAGAATTTGGAATGTTAAGATGGGGCATCGCTTGATGCAACAGCAATTAAGTGAACATAACAAACATGGCAGGAAGACAAGGGACATAAATTACGGATGTTTATTTCATTACATTAACTAGGGAACACAACACAACTGTTTCCTCGTCTTATTAGAAAGCTAATTAAGATGTGATGCTTCGATCACACGACAACGATGCTTGGAAGACCCATAGAGCAGTAGTTCACGCCGAGCTCTAAGCGCATACATGTCCCCATGGATAGGCTAGTTCACAACTCAAGCCCTCACAACATTCAGGTCCGTCAGGAAAAAAGCACCTTCCACCATTGTTGACACATTGTAGCTGCTTGATTTGACGTGGACGTCGTCTAACACATATCCCTGCCTGCGGCGGCCGAGGCCGAGGTTGCCTGCAAATCAACCCCTCACAACACTTGATGCCGTATTGTGGAAGGCACATTTCCTTTTCTCCGCTACATTTTTCATTAACCACTTCTTCTATTACCATTTCAGCTCCTGATCCAAGCATTGAAACTAGAACATGCACCAATACACGTTACATATCTTCTCGTTATTTAAACGAGCAAGGCTATCAATTTATTATTTACCTCTTTAAAGGGCGAGCTTTAAATTTTAACTTGATTTTTACCTCAAATAGTCACAATAAATTCTGTTAATATTTACAACAACCATTTTAATTAAAGTATAAATACAATTTCTTTATACATAAATAGATTATTTTAAGGTCTTTTTTCCTGGGAAGGGGATAGTCTCGTGCATTATAATGGCCGTGGTTGGTAGTCAACTGTTAACTGATTGTGTTAGCTGTTTCTAGAAAAAAGTATTTGATGAAATTAGCTGTTCTAATGAGATTATTTGATAAAATTCTTCCGACACCCTTGACCTAGTTTCAATATTTCTTTAACATAACAATCTTTATAAATTACATATTTATTTTTCTTCATTTTAATTTAATTTTCTTCTAAATAATATTTGAACTTTATGGGGCAAGAAATATGAAAAATGGAACCTTTTGTTCAAATATCAAATCCTCCATCTCAACCCAACCCACACTACATAAAAGAAGAAGAAGAGAGAGGCAACCCCCCTTCCAAAAAAAACAAATATTTGAAAACTTAAAGTAAATTGCCTAACCTAAGCTTTTGTTTTTCAATTCCAATAATTGTTGAAGATTCATGAAGAAGAAGAAGAAGAAGAAGGGAAAAAAAGGCAACCAAAAGATAAATAAATTAATAAATAGATGGAGTTGTAATGGTAGCCAAAGGTGGTTCAATAGAAAATAATAGGTTTTTGTTATCAATAGCATTTGAAGTAATTTTGTGAAAACAATTGTGGTCAATATGCTCATTTTTATTGTACATAGCAATAAATTAATTGAAAAAGCTCTTCCAACAAGTTTCTTAGAAAAGAGGCTTTTGGAGCTCCGAAAAGCTCTTTGCCCAACGCCCTTATATATATGTGTTCATAAGATAAGATACTAGTCTTAGATGACCACCAATGCTTTCAAGAAAAAAAAAGTATAGATAAATTGCATTATACGGTGGCTATTATCAAAATACAGAACAAAGAGTAAATGAGGCATTGCCCACTGTGCAGATCAGAAAGGCACAAATAGCAATCTTGGAAAGGTTAACTAAAGCCATCTCCTTTTTCTTTTTGTTTACTTAAGTAGTGCAACACTTCAAAGTTGCTTGCCTCCATTTATAGGCGAGGCTTTTCTTCATCATGTCATTTTATCCACTGAGATTTTGCCACGCTCACCATATCACATCACTCATTTATAAATCGAGGCATGTGTAGTGTGTTTCAAATAGCCGTGAGCCCGTGATGGAACATATTTTGAAATTCATTAAAAATTTTCAGCTTCGGGGAAACTTTTATATTTGATAGACATAAATGTATGCATAGTCAAATTTTCCTAAATTTTATTTTATCTTCATTTTGACAAGACTTATGGTAGTCAATTATTGCTATTATATTCATACACCGGAAAGAAATGATATTACACTTTCAAATGTTGCATTTTCAGTTAATTAACATAGACTCCTATGTACACACTTTTCGAGAATTGATTTGTACAGATCACTGGTCAGTTGTATCACTTATATACAAGCAATACCTAACAATACCTAACAATCTCCCCCTTGGACCAAAATTTCGGGAACGGGCGAATTCTCATTATCGACGGAGAACATCCTTCATAAAATGCTCGAAAACCGGATCGGATGAAGATCGACTCTGATAGCACTTATTAGAAAAAATAATTTACTAAACTCGAGCATCATATATGCGGAAGCGTAACAAAGGATGTAGATATTCGAGAATATTAAAACAAGATCAAAAAGATAATAGCAGGCACAAGATTTTTTGCGTGGAAACCCAAATCGGGAGAAAACCATGGGCGGCAATAACGGCGCAAAGATCCACTACAATAGGAGTGAGTACAAACGATCTCAAAGGTGAGTCAAAAGAGATCAATACAAAGGAAAGATAAAGATCTTAAACAGGCAACAAGATCGAAAGGGGAAAATCTCTCAAACTCTCACTCACGAAAAAATGTGAAATAGAAAAAACTACAATGACTCATAAATGCCTCATAAAATTATGCGCTTGTATGCTTGTTTGTGATTTGAATTCTGCAAAAATCTAAGTGTACTAATCTGCTCGTCAGGTTACATCATGCGGTCACACAGTTTGTGGAACTTGTCTCATTGATTTCTCCTCTACCTTTGGTCAACCTTCTTGCCCAACATGTTCGAAGCCGCTTACCGCTGACTTTACATCAAACTCAAGTACGGGGGTACAGGAAGCCAAAACATCTGTAAATGGATTTAGGAGTTACAAGCATTTTGAATCGTATCCAGCTTGATGACTTACCAGACGAGCACGAAGATCGATGCTTTGGTATGTAAGCATTCTTTGGTATACTATGTAATAATTTCAGTCAGAAAATCTTAGTTTGGCACCTCTTCCCCTCCTTGCATTTTTGGCTGAAAAGTAGTAGCTTTTTAAATATATTTCACAGTTTGCTTTGATGCTAAGAAATTAAAAATGCAAACTTGCTATGCTCTCATTTTTCCAGCCGAAAAGTACTCTCAATTGGTGGTGTCTTTTTTTTTTTTTTTTTTTAAGGGTTGGGGGTTGGGGGAGTATATGGTTGTCGCATGTATGCGGCCTTGTTCCGGCTAGAGCCCTGAGGTTATTTTTCATTCTGTTCTACTTGTGTGGTTGCTTGTCTATGTGTGCTTGTGCTTACATGTTGCAAGGTAGATTAAAAGCAGAGGAGCCAGCTCGGCAGTGCGCCTATCATCTCTACTTAAAAAAAAAAAAAAAAAAAAACCGTGTGAAAATCTTAACATGAAGTCTGAGCTTTGACTCGAAGTCTTCAATTCACTTCTGCACTCATATCTGATACTTACAGACATGGTTGTCAACAGGTTTAAGATCCATAGTGGACTATATAACGACATAGAATTATTTAAAAAGTCAAGCCCAACTATTAGTATTTGTACATTTTTTAAGCACTTTTATGCCGTTTTGAATAGTTATGTGTTCAGACCATCTTTGGATTACTGCTGTTTGCGATTGTTTGGCAGATAAACTTACCATGTGTATTAAATATGCCTGTGATGGATATAGAGGGAGGAGATCAGATTCATGGTTGAAAGGGATGGTTCTGCAAAAGGGATTGTCTTTAGCCAGTTCACATCATTTTTGGATTTGATCATATATTCCTTGCAGAAGGTATGTTTCATTAGTTTCCAGATTTATGATGCATAGATAATTTGATGTACACAGTAGCTACTTCTACTTAGCATCTTTTAACACAATTGGGGCGTCTTTGCAGTCTGGCATAGCCTGTGTTCTACTAGACGGATCTATGACAATCCCTGCTAGAGATAATGTAATTAAAAGATTCCACGAGGATCCTGACTGCAGAATTTTCCTCATTAGCTTGAAGGCCGGAGGTGTTGTACTCAATCTTACAGTGGCGTCTCATGTAATCTACTTCACCATAGTTTATAGGGATCACTATTTTGTCAGTTGCCTCCCAAGATGTGTCTGAATCTCTGGTGCAAATGCTATTTCAATATTCCCTCTAGTTTGTTTCTGGAGTTCAAGAGGGTGGATCCAAACAAACCATGATTGCTATTGTTGGACATCAGCTTTTGATTTCAAATTAGCTGTTTCTCATAGGCCTTGGATTTCGAATCCTTTGACTGCCTAGTTATGCTTAGCAGAAGTGAAGGACTGTTAGCTGTTCCGGTCTAGGTTTTTATGATCCAAGTCAGGGGATGGGAAATTGCCCAAAAGTGGACAGGAAAAAATTTGTAAGTAACGTGGAGCTATGTGGATATTACATATGCTGCGTTACACTTGCTGAGCTGTGGCTTTTTGCGTTCATTATTAGGCAGGTTTTCTTGGTGGATCCCTGGTGGAACCCGCTGCAAAGCGACAGGCAATGGACAGAACACGTAGAATCGGGCAATATAAGCCAATAAGGTATGCCTTGTGCTATCAGTTTGTATGAATGTTATTTCACAATGTTGAAGGGGCAGCTATCAATATCTCTTAACACTAATGTTAACGCCTCTCAACAACATTGATGTCAATGCCTCGGAACACTAGTGCTGGAAATTATTTCAGATTATCTAGACTCTAAATTCATTTTTAGATTTTTGTAATTATGGTTCAGAATTGTAAGATTTGTGATAGAGAACACAATAGAGGAGGGAATTCTGAAGCTACAAGAGAAGAAAGAATTGGTCTTTGAAGGGTAAATCGTCTTTTGAACCTGAGTTTGCTCTTCTAATTGCTTGCATCGATTGTCAAGTTTAATCTCATTCATCAAAAAAATGCTATGCAGGACTGTTGGGGGATCGTCAGATGCTCTGTCGAAATTGACAGAAGCCGACCTGAAATTTTCTTTTGTGACTTGAAAAATATGCACAGGTGTTCCGGGACATTGTGCAACAACTATGCAGGCAGATGTTTGGGACACTGCATTCATATCATTTGACGGTTGTACTGTTGTATATAACTTTGAATTTTCGTTGTACGTAATGTATGCTATGTAAGAGTATGTTTGAAGCAATTCAGTTTGCCAATTCTAGTTTGCAACAACCAATTTGTATATCACTATTTTGACTGGGGTTTATCGGCATGGATTTTTCTTCTAAGTTCCCACCGGTGGAATGTAATTTGGGCTTAAAATCGAGTAAAAACAATGTCCCCTCTGTTGGGAATATCACACATGAGTAAAGAAATCCAACATCGGGAGTTTGAAAAGAAGGATCATGGTATATAAGTCAAGTGGGCTACTCCTCCTATTGCCAATTGGTTTTAGGATGGAACCTCACTTGGGCTTGTTGTCATGGACCTTGGTTGAAGTGGGCTCCTTCCTTGGATCTCTCCAACAAGTGGTATCAGAGCCGACGGTGGGTTCGGCTAGACGACAAAGGTGTGGCATGGTGGACCCCATGGACGAGATTGGTGAAGTGACACGTAGGTGTTGATCGAGCGGTAATACGTGTGCTACAGCGTGGCTCGATGGCGTGGATAAGCTCTTGATGGTAACTTGACACCTTAGTAAAGGCTTCCGCTCAAGGGGACCTTGTGCGTTGATATTGTGTGAAAGAGACTCATGTGTGAGGGGGAGATTGTTGGGAATATCACACATGGGTAAAGAAGTCCAACATCGGGAGTTTGAAAAGAAGGGTCATGGTATATAAGTCAAGTGGGCTACTCCTCCTATTGCCAATTGGTTTTAAAATGGAACCTCACTTGGGCTTGTTGTCATGGACTTTGGTTGAAGTGGGCTCCTTCCTTTACCAAGGTCCATGACAACAAGTGGGCCTTTTTTGGCTAGTACTTCTTGGCACTTTCAATGGAATCATAAATCAAACCAAATCCTATTGATTTTCCACCACCAAAATGAGTTCTGAACTTAAAAACAAAGATTGAATTGGCGTCCTTCACATCATACATCCTGGACAACTTCTCCTTAAGCTCAGCCGTAGGAGCTGCCGCGGTTGATGTCACCACCAAGGATCTCTATGGTAAGATCGAGTTCTTGGATATTGATGGGGGGCCATGGAAGCAAGGGTGGGTGGTTACTTATAAAGGGAGTGAATGGGATCGTGAGAAGTTGAAGATCTTTGTTGTACCGCATTCGCACAATGATCCGGGGTGGAGGCTCACTGTTGAGGAGTATTATGAGCGGCAATCGTGGCATATCCTGGACACCATTGTTGATACTCTCTCCAAGGATTCGCGCCGCAAATTTATATGGGAGGAGATGTCATACCTGGAGAGGTGGTGGAGGGATTCTTCTGATAGCAAGAGGGAAGATTTCCAAAAAAAAAAAAAAGTGAAGGGTTTAGCGACAATTGGTTTTAGGATGGAACCTCACTTGGGCTTGTTGTCATGGACCTTGGTTGAAGTGGGCTCCTTCCTTGGATCTCCCCAACACCCTCACAATGCTATGAGAGCAATGAGTGATGTCTAATATCATCTCAATTCATGGCTCCTAAAATTTACTTGTCTTCAAACATTGCAAAGCACCCTTACATATACAAGATGATTTAGAGTTCTTCCATGCATAAAGTTTGCAAATTTGAAGCGCCCTTACATAATTTTGTACATTTTAAACTTACATCATTTTCTTCCATGACTTAATTTCTCAACATGTAGTACTTAAATAGCCAAACACATAGCCCCATTAACATTGGGGTCTCTTTCATAGCTCAGATTTTTCGACATAGAAGTGCTTAAAAGCTTAATACATAGGCCGCAATAACGTTGGGGATGTACTAAGTAGGTAAGTAACGGTACAACCCTCAACAACCACTTTAACTGGTTTAACAAGAGACTAACTTTTATTTAATTTTTCATTACATATAAGACTGTTCTATAACTTAATAAAATCCCATTTTATCGTGTATTTGTAGTAATAAGATTTCAGCATCGTGGCTTTGTGGTTGCATGAGTAGGAGACATTCGCCAGTAGATCGACCTTAAACACATCTTCCTGGTATTGGTGGCCATTTCCGGGGTTGAATGCAAACTAAACCCTCACAACACTCTATTTTTTCATATGGATTGCAAGATTCAAGAAGTTTTGCACACTCTTGTTGCCTAATCATGACTTTATCATTCATCATCACCACATTTGGTGAAACATTTCTTAGTTTTTCTTCTCCATCCATCATTTTTGTCTTCTTCATAACCACTTCTTCTATTACCATTTAGGCTCCTCCCAGGATAGGAACTGCAAATACATAGTACAAACCATCACCCTGAGATAATAATGCCTTCTTCATAGTCATTGAGTTTTTTGGATTTACAGATTTTATTCGGTACTATTGAAAATTTAATAATTTAAAATAATATAATATATTAATTATGATTATACTAAGATATTTAAGAAATATCTTATAACAAAATATATATTATTATCCTACTCATATATCAGGTGGTGGGACTATTACATGTTTTATATGAACCCCACCTTGCAATATTAATTTGGACACGTGCTAATGTGCTATTTGCTAACTGATCTTGACCTAAACTTTTATCATGGAGTAGCACCATCATACTATGGATGTGGGCCGCTGGGCCGGGTATAACTACACCCCCTCGCTCCGTACATGCCTCACGCCCCTCCCTAGTCTCCATTACTTGTTTTGTTATTTTGTGTTTGTCTTGGAGTCGAATTAGGAAGTTTTTCATTTTTGATTGCTTATTAGTTCTTCCATACTTGTGAGCAAATCCTTTCAATAATTGAACTGGTTTATTTGTTTTTTGGTCAAAAAATTAATAAAATTTATTAAATATTTTGATAAATAGGCTAATATAAGCTAACCAAAAATACAATTAACACTTTTTATGGCAAATATTTAACACATAATTGAATTGCACTTATAAAATATTTAACATATAACTGAGCTGCACCAATAGCAAATATTTACCATGGCAAGAAAGTTGGCAGTAACTCCTATTGCACAATTTCACAGGATTTGAGGAAATTCAGCTACTTACATTTGAATCTCTATAGATCCCGCGAAAATGTGACCCGTATTAGTAGTTGTTGTAAAATTTCTTACCTTAGTAAATTTTACACTGCTTTATTTGTAATGATAAGTCAAAATTTGGCTCACTAGTGGAGACTTACTCTCTCCATATCAGCTTGTGAGCTAACTTTTTAATTCATAAGTTTTACACCCTCTAATGCAAAGCTCACAACTTTGACTTACCACATAGAGTAATATTCATAGACTCTACCACACAACATAATTGATTGATTTTTCTTTCATAAAGTGGCATTCTTTAAGTCAACAAAAATAAATTTTTATCTTCAAAAAATAATTTACGGTTGTTTAAGTTAATAAAAGTATTTTAGCTATCTTTGAAAAAAATGAACAGATTAAATTATGATTAAACATATAAATAAATTAAAAATGCATACATAGTGATTTTAATAGTATTAGCCCACCAAATAAGATAAGAGTACATGTGTGTCGTAGTCTGTCTCCAAGGCATGCTTCCAAATTCTAGTGGTCCTCTAACTGGATGCCAACATTTGAAAAATCTTCAAATGCATTCAAAAAACATGGAGCCCATTTGCTCTATGAGTTGTGAAAAATTCTAGTGGTCCTCATGCAAATTATTTAAGACTTTTGCCAAAATTTTATCAAAAAAAGACTTTGCCAAACTATTTTCAAAAAATATGCATATAATTAATTCGAATTAGGATCTAGTCATATAGTTAAAGTACTAATAATTAAACGTATAAGAGATGAATAAATTAAAGGTAACATTAGCCACTGTAGCAAATTATCATATACACCTGGAAGCATATTCATCCTATTAATTTGAATTAGGATATAGTCCTCTATGTAGTTATATAATATAATAGTTCATCAAATATTATACATTTTATGAATATAATAATATTAATATCTTTTGTATTGTGCTCAAAAGTTTCAAATATTTTATTTGAGTACATAATATAATTTTTTAATAAATTTTTAAACAAAATTTAGAATAACAATAATAAACATATTCATACTATTAGTAAGATAATTCCAATTACTGATAAAGAATAGGTGATGTGGATTTAATCACTATCAATTCAATTGAATATTTTTACGAGTACTGAATGTTGCTAATTTAAATTAATTAAATTGTGCTTAATTATACTGAATGCTACTAATTTGAACCTAACTATGTTAAATTGTGATGAAATGTGTTAAATAGTAATAATAAGTACTTATTATAAGTTGAAAAAAATATACTATTAATTTCAATCTTGACGGTTGACTCATAATAATAAATAAAAAAAATGTGTGTGAAGAATAAGGAGACCGTATCTTTTCTTTTTTGTCATGAACGTGTCACTTCATTGTTTAGGAGCACATGTTACTATTTTCATCAGTAATTGAGAGTACAGTCAATAGACGTGTCACATCTTCTTCTTCTTCTTCTGTTTATAATTTTTGGGGGTTGGAAAAGGGTAAAGCATACCATTTGTCAATTATAGTTTTCTTGTTTTTAGAGTCCAGTTAGTATTACTCTATAAAAAATAAAATTCTCATGTTGGAATTTTTCTCCATGCACATGATACGAATCTACGATCTTAAATAAAAATAAGTGACAAATCACTTGAATCAACTTGTTTATTATTCAATAATTAGTACCGGAGCTACATCTGAAAAACCTGATAAACACACGTTAAGGTGACATAGATCAATCACCATAAGCACAAAGTTATTTATTTCGTTACATAACAAGATAATTGAAGGGTATTATAGTAAGATTTGAAGGCACAATGTAATGCCTCAACCATCCAAATGCGTGAATATGTGCATAAGGGGACTTTGTTCTATATTGTCAGTTTGAAATAAAGATATCAACTCTATAAGCTCTATCTTAGTATGCCTTATGATATTTTATAGTTGTACCTGTACGGCCATTTTTCTCACAATTTTTAATTTTACCATTCAATTCCTACCTTTTCCGTGGTAATGAATTTGAGGACTTGTAGTCCCAGTTCCAATCTCGATACTAATTTGCAAATTCATGCATATTAAGCGTAGTGATTGATAAGCTTCAAATTTTATTTACATTCTCATATTAATCATAGGTTCAGAGAATGGGACAATCCATTGTAAATTTGAATCCAATTAACATTGGGTTAAAATATGTCAATTTGATGAAATTTGATTTTAAAATTAGTTTGTTGTGATGTAGGCCATTAAATGTTAAATATTTAAGCCATATGTTCCAGTTTGATACATAAGAAATAGAGTTCTCCCATTATAAATTTTCTCCATCCACACTATCCAAAACCAAGACATTATGTGAGAACAAATATCAAATTATTTGAAACAACTTATATTGGTCAACAAATACAAGCAACATTGGATAATGACCCATAACAAAGTAGTAAGGTAACCTTCTAGTTGTAATTGAGTAGGATTATGAATAGGGAGTCGTAACAAGGTAACCTTCTAGTTGTAATTGGGTGGCAACAAGCTCCAACATCATTGCCTATAAATAGGGAGACATTTGTCGCTAAAGATGACACAAGAGAGAGCACAAACAAAGAACAAGAACTGAAAGCCATATTTACAAATATCATTATCTGGTTCACTTAATGTATCGAGTTGTAGTGCTCTAATTATAATTGGGTTGAATTATAAAGTCGAAGGGTCAACTCTACCAATGACTTGTTGAAGGGTAAACTTGTAGCTTGGAACTTAGGATAGGTGTACTCTAGAGTTGTGTAATTCCTCATAATAAAATTGAATTAATCTTAGAGTTAGGGAACTCTAGGCGGGGGACTAAGCCTGGTTGAGGCTAATCTCGTTAAAAAATGCACGTGTCTTGTCTACATTTACTTTTCCGCTCTTGATTATTTTGTGACTTTAATATTTATGACCCTATTCACCCCATCTAGGGTGATTTAACTAATCAAAATCGGGCCAACAAGAGTAATTATCAAAAACAAAATGGAAAATTAAATAGGTTAGATGATTACCAATTCCAATGATCAAAAGTGCAAAAATAGCGAGCTTGAGTGGATTAAGTGATGCCATCTCTATTAATGCTCTTTGATATAGCGCAACTGATAATACTTCGAAGTTGCTTGCTGCATTATTGCAGGGAAATGCATGACTGTATTTGTAGTCAATTAAGGATGATGTTATGTCTTCCATTCAGGCTTTTCAACGATCATAGTGTCAAATATCACGTTTTACAGAAGATTATCCAAGGCATGTTTCCAAATACTAGGGGTCCCCTAACTTGCTGCCAACATTTGAAGAATTGTCAAATCCATACAAAAAACATGGAGCCCATTTGCTCTATGGTTATGGAATTACTTCTCTGCGTAAACAGCTTTCAAGTTTGATTTTTTGTTCCTATGATAAGGTTATAAGAATTAAATTGATTAAGTTAGCAAGTTAATGATCACATCAGTTATATCAGTCAGTCCAGATTAAACTAGTTACATGTTGTTTTACTAATCAAAAACTATCTCGTGATATATAGTACATATATATAAATTCTTATATGCTAAATTTCAATATTAAACCACAATTTTAATTATAGATATACCAAGTAGTAACGGTTTCTAAACCTTTTATTCATGTAAATTTCTTTTAAAAAATATTTGTGTTAAGGAAAAAAAAGGAAGAAGAAGATGATGATGATTGAGCTAAGGAAGCTAGCTAGTTCAACATGATAAAAATTTCGAAGCTGACGTTAGAATTTATGAGTGCTCATGACTCAATTCAAATAAGAATCTAAGGTAATAGTTGAACTAATTGTAAATAGACGGTAAACATGTGGACAACTAAGCGGATAATAGATCGAGTGATAGATTAGATATAGCATCACTCAAATCCAACCCAATTAATCAATCAAAGCATCATCCATTATCCATATGTTTTACCCCTTTTTTGGATTGTATGAAACGGATATCGGGTGCATCAAAATTGTCACCCCTACACTTCTTCATTACGGTGGTCATCTTCCAAACAATTGATATTCCCTTTATTTGGGCCTCGAAAAGTTGAATTAAAAATTTGTGGCCGAGTTTTGTTTGTATAAGCCTTTGTCTTATCCATAGAAAAATTGTAAGGTATTAATTTGGTTGAAGAATAGTATCATCACCACACCAAAAAAAAAAAATGAAAATTGATTTTGCATATTCATAAATAAAATGATAAATAAAATGATTTTTTGGGTATTGGATTTGAATTTGGATATATAAAATGATAGAGGTCTTTATTTAATGCATGCAATCTTTTACAGAAAATTAGTTTCAATATTTATCTATAACACATAAATCGTTGCCTAATTTGTTAATTAATTTTGATTTTTTAAGGCGCTCATTCACAAAATTATACACACATTTTTGGCGGCCAATCATAGTTGACGCTGCTCCTATCTTAGTTCTTGTAATTTAGAAGTTTTTCTTAGTTAATATTTTTTCATTCTTATTTATAAAGATTGACACAACACTTGTAATTTGCTCCAATTAATATACTTGTTTTAGCATTTGTACACGTATTAGTGTTCAGTTCTATACAAATTGAGTCATAATCAAACTAACAAGGAATATAAACCAAATTGTTAGATTTGGATGAATTGAGCCTTTAACAAACCCCGTAGTGCATAAGTTTAAGTGAAATTAAAGCTCAATTTAGAATCAATTGGCCACAGGTGCATCAATGCATGTGGCGACTTCTTTGTCTGTATGCGCATACTCAAGACCTCTGAGATAATCAATATGGTATAACCACTCTCATATTCTTCACACGCCTCCTATTTTAATATTACACAAATCAAGATTGAACATCTCTTGCATTCAACCATTAGGTTAAGCTCTTAGCATAGTTGATTCTTGAACATAATATTATAACGATCTTTTGAACAAGATTCCTCAAATTCAAATCTCAACGTAACTTTCATAGTTAATGATTCGCAAGGTAAAGGGGACCATAATCATGATTATAGATATATCGAGTTCTAATTGTTTTAAAACTTTTTATTCATGTAAATTTATTTTTAAAAAATATTTGTGTTAAGAAACAAGAAGAAGAAGAGATGATGATTGAGCCAAGGAAGCCAGGTAGTTCAACATGATAACAGTTTCAAACCTAATGTTAGAATTTGTAAGTACGTGCTCACAAAGCAACTCAAATAAATTTCAGTTAATGGTTGAAGTTTCAAAAATTATTTTGATACTTTAAGTGTCTCTTTGTCTGAACATTGTGAGATTTAGCTTATTGATTCAATTGCATATGGTTTACAGTTATGCCTTACTATTGATCCTTCACGTAATTCCTTACAACTCTTTGCAAAGTTTATCACTTTGTACAAAATCTAACCGCTTCCATGACGAGGTCCTATACACATGCTCCCCTCATGCAAAATTCTTTTACGTTCAAAATAAGGGCGTTGCATAAGCTTCCCCTTACGCATGACGACAATTTAATATGGGAAGTTGTTGAGATTTGAGATTGAGACCCACCTTTAAGAAAGACTATCATGAACTATCTCAACTAAAAACTTTAGTTGATGATTGATGATTTAAAAATAATTTTGATTTTCACAGGTAACATTTCACGTTAGGATCAATGTCAACGGCTAGAAATAAACCAAGAAATCCACCATACATTAAGGCATGATAGGGGGGACACGAGAAGAGAAAAACAAAATCCAAAGTAGCATATTGACAAATTCAAGAAAGAACCATTTCGTATTGTTAGTAAAACAATTTGATCACCTATCTAGTTCTTACAAAGCTGAATGATGACTGATATAGCAATTCTGTTGATCCAATCAAGAAAATGGATCAATAATTCAATCAATCGAACAGCTAGATCTGAATTAGATTGGTTGATCTCATTGATTGCTGGACCGATCAAGTCCAATTGACCTCATCACCAATTTAATAGATTCGGCCTTATTGTCCATTCCTTTTGTGGTATTTCTCAGCCCATGATAAGATAATAAAGACAACATCATATATATATATATATATATATATATATATATATATATATATATTATATATATATATATTAAAAGTTGGATTGAACTTTATGTATGAAGACACGTAAGCTTGCCATGTAGGATGCCACGTAGGAGAGAATAGCATGTGAGATACTTTAATGCAACATAGGATGCTATATGAGATTTAAAATAAAAAGAAAAGGTTATGTAGGATAGATGTAAATTTAATACAATATTAATTTTATTTAATAAGGTAACTTCTCACATACCTTTCTATTATTTAATAATAAAAATTAATCATAAAATATATATGATTTAATGATGCAAATACAACAAAAAATGTAAGTTAGATATTAATTAAGAATAAAAAGTTATGTTATTAGTAGAGAAAAAATTAAAAAAACTCGCTTTATTTTTGCATCAACAAAATAATATAATACATCAATTTATTGTTTGCCTTTTTTATAAAATAAATCTATTCTCTTAATAATATATTAAAAAATTATTTAACTCACACTCTTATAGCATAAGGGTAGAACCCTAGTAAATAATGAAAGATGACGTAAGATACTTCTATTAGAAAATCACAACTTTCTCCACGTGTAAAACTTTAATGTTTGCACTTGGCAACAAGGTCCAACAAGGCCCATACAGATACAGTGCTATATATAACATGTTCATGCACCTGGGCCAAGTACTGGCCCGTAGAGAGACATTCAACAGTTATTGGGTTGGAAGAGAAAAGGGACCAATGTCCTCTCCTTTTCCTTCGTAGTTTACGTGTTCTGCAGCTAATGAACTGAACTAATGACGTTTGTTCGTTTTTTAGACTATTTAAGTATTTAAGTAATTCATTTCAAACTAAGCTAAAGATCCTTTTTTTAGACTATGTTTTTACGTTTTAATTTAATAATTTTAAATAAAATAGAACAGTTAACAAAAAAGTCTCAATATATATATATATATATATATATATATATATATATATATATATATATATATATATAATATTGTTTTACAGATTTCAGTTACCACATAAATTGAAGTAATTCACTAATACAAGTTAATTTAAATCATTTGATACTTGTCTTATTTTTTTAATAAACAACTCATTTTTGAAATATATTCAGGTAAATATTTTTAGCTGAAATATGGATAAGCTAGGGGAAAAAATGAATATTCTGTTAAAATAAAAAAAATTAGCTAAGAATAACTGTCAATAATATAACATTAAATTACAATCGAAATGAATTTTAAGTATAAAAAATAAAGCTTCACACACACGGCAACAATGTACTGCATAAGTTTTTAAAATTTGATAACTAGGATTGGATTCACATACAAAACCCAACAAACATATCATCCTTACCAAAAGGACAACATAGACATATGACTTACATGGACGTTTATTTCATAACACATGGAAACACAACTACGTCCTCATCTTATTACAAAAGCTAAGATGTCATCAGGACTCGACGCAGGTTCCGGGCGCAAAAGGGAAAGGGAAGGGTCCTTCACAAAGCAAGCCCTCGCAGCATATAGCCCCGAATTTTGGATAGCAACTTTGACCTTTTTTGCCACATCGTGGCTGCTTAGTCAACAGCTTCATATGAGGTATGGGTCCAACCCAAATCCCTCGCGCTGGTGGCCATATCGGGAGTACAATGCAAATCAAGCCCTCACAACAGTAGATGTCTTCTTCTGCAGAGCACCTCTCCCCCTTTTTGCTGCAATTTTCATCAATGTTTGTCACCACTTTTTTTATCACCATTTCGGCTCCTGATCCAAGTGTTGAAACTAAACACATGCAACAGTACAAGTCGTTAGATATTCTGTTGTTACTTAAATGTGGTTATCGATTTATTTATCTCTTTAAAGAGCCTTAGATTTTAAGTTGACTTTTATCTCAAGTTGTCACAATAAATTCTATTTATGACAATAGTTCTAGCTAGAATTTTTTATTAAAAGTACAACTTCTCTATATATAGATAGATTATTCTAAGGTCTTCTTCCCTCTGGAAGAGGATGGTCTTGCGCATTATATGTTAGGAAAAATCAAATAATAAAATTTGAGTGCAATATACGCAGAAACGTGAATTAATGCAGATATTCGAGAATATTAAATAAGATCAAGAACAAAATAGTAGGCACATGATGTTTACATAGAAACTCAAATCGAGAATATTAAATAAGATCAAGAATAAAATAACACAAAGATATATTTAACAGGAATGCCCAAAGAAGAGATCAACAAGGTGATTACATAATCACTTAAATGCTTTCTCACATATTAAGCAAAATAGTGGAATAGAAAGTATAGATAGCCCACAAGGAGTAGTGCCAAGAGACACTAAGAAATGCCACTCAAATACCAGCAAATACCCCCCCCAAAAAAAAAAAAAAAACCTACTAGAGATAAATTGCATAATACGGAGATTATTATCAAAATAAAGAACAAATAGTAAAGGAGACATTACCCATTGTGCAGATCAGAAAGACCAAAATAGCAAACTTGGAAAGATTAACTAAAGCCATCTCCTTTTTCTTTTTGTTTACTTGAGTAGTGCAACTCTTCAAAGTTGCCCGCCTCCATTTATAGCCAAGCCTTTTCTTCATCATGTCATTTTATCCACTGAAATTTTGCCACGCTTACTATATCACTTCACACATTTATCAATCAATGCATGTGTTTCACATAGCATGATGGGACAAATTTTAAATTCATCAAAAATTTTGAGCAACCTCGCTATTCGGGAAATTTATAAATTGGATAAAGCAATATTTATATCATTTTCCATAACATGTATTTCTCATGAGCCACATTAATAAATATATTTTAAAAAATTAATGTACAACAAATATGAATTAAAAAATTAATATATGATAAATAAATACGTGAAATATATATATATATATATATATATATATATATATATATATATATATGCGTGTGCATGTACGTGTGCGTGAGTCATCAGAGCCTTGTGGATGCATGTCTACATATCCAAATTTTCCAAAATTTTATTTTGTTTTCATTGTGGTGAGATTCGTGTCAGACAGTTATTGCTATTATACTCATACACCGGAAAGAAATGTTACTTTTTTTTGTCTATAAGAAATGCAAAAGGCATTATAATACAATTACAATACAATAGAGAAAGGAAAAATTGAACCACCACTTACATACAAACAATACCTATATGATGATTGATGCAGTGTTTAAAAACTGTGGATGAAAACTCCATTTCACTTCTATTATGAAGGAAACATTTGTTACATATAAGAGTTATGTGATGTTTTAACAAAGAATGAAAATAATTACTGTTATTAAAAAAGGTGACTGGAGTAACTTGGGAGGCAATGAAGGGTCAGGGAGCAAGAGGAAATTGGAAGGCAAAGAAATGGTTATGGAATAAGATTGTGATTAAGTCATTGTCATCCATGTGTTTCATTGATCTAGTAATGTTGTTATTTTCGAGTAGTAGTAAAATTCAAGGTTTGTATTTTACAAGTAAACTTACACGTATGTTTATGGGTGAGCGACTGAGTGGTGATGATTTACGTTATATTTTAATTTTATTGGCAGAAGTTCGATGTTCAATTTCAATCTCAAGCGAGCGTGAAAGAATAGAGATGATCTTACTGTGTTTTGATCGGTAGAAGCTCACTGACTGAATGATTTTTGTGTTTAATTAATATCTCTGCTACCGTCAACCTCTAGACTTGGGTCTTTTTTACTGGCTAGCACCCAGAGTCATACAACAATGATGTCTAACTACCATACGATGGACTTTGCCTTTTAATCCCAAAGAAATCTTCTTATCACATAACACCAATGACGCATTCTTAATTAAGAGTAACTGTTGAAGATGTGATAATTTTAAATGATATAACATATTAATTTTGGCTAAAATAAACATTTAATGAATGTCTTATAAAGGACATGTATCACTACCCTACTCATGTTGCGGAATATGACTATTACGTGTTTTATTAACCCTACATACGTTGCCACATTAATTTGGATACATGCTATTCGTTAACCATCTGAACTAAACTTATATCATGGAGTAACACCATCATGCTAGATTGTAATGTCATATACTTTGATGAATCAGAAGTTTTTTTTTTTAAAGATAAATAGTATAATTTAAGCAATTCTTCTTTTTAATAATTTTTTCTAAATTATCCCCATATAGGATACAAAGAAGTTCATATGTAGAATTAGCTTACATATTGTTGATGAAGTAAATAAATCAAACTTTACCAGCTAACTATACAATTATCCTATCTAAAAACATGACTTATAGTAACAGGATTAAAGACAATTGTGCTCTATATTGGTACTTACACTTCCCATGGTGCTTGTATACGTCTCTGTAATGCTCGGATGATGATGCTATCGTAACCTTCAATGTGAATCTTCGTAAAGCTTACTTCAACTTATACTCTAATCTCCTTTTTCATATGCATTGATTCTGCTGTTAGAGCTGATTCTACTCCAAGATTAAATGATACTGCTTTGATAAAGAGATCAATCCCCTCCGTAAATAGATTACATATACACTGTGAAAATGGGCTTCGATTGTACTGCTTGAAGACATTTCTCGTATGTGTATATACACTTTGAAAATTTGGGGCCAAATTTTTTAGTTCCAATTAATCCCTCCATATTTTTCGTATGTGTGTGTCCATATATATGTGTGTGTGTGTGCGCGCACTTCTGATTTTTGATTGCTGAACTCTGGTGGTTTGAGATGATCTATCTATATTTGCCAGGCATTCAAAGGGGCAACACAATCTTTTCACCAAAATTTTCCTTAACTCGAGAACTCCCATCGATTTCTTGCCAAAGTACTACTGAACTTGTCAAAATATTGAAAAGTTGTCAATATTATAGATTATGATCTGTAATTTCCCAATTGGCAGTACAATAATCTTATCTTCGTGGATTTTTAGCCGAGCAAATGTGGACGCTCCTACAATAGGGTTACCGCGCTGACCCATGTGCATTATGTTTTAGAGAACCCACGCTATCACAGGCCATATCCATGTGAATGTATGGAAAACATCGTAAATTTTTAGTTGCAGTAATTATCATGAGTTATCACCAATCATGTACTCCAACACCAAAAAAAAAAAAAAAAAAACTATCTTCTCCTCCCCTCTCGAAAACCTCTAACCTCTATCTACTTCAATAAGGACTGCCATCACCCATAACTGTGGGTGGTAAGCCCCAAACCTTTGTGATTCTTGAAGTTTTACTTAGTTATAATAGCGATGAGTAGGACCGGACACCCGGTTGGATTTTTAGAAACTGAAACCAGTTCCAGTTGGAACCGATCCTGGATTTGACTGAAACCAGGTACTAGAATTTGGGCCCAATCTTGGACCCTATTGGGACCTGGTCTGATTCTGGGCATCCGCTTCATAAGTAATATTTCTTTATTTTTTTCTCATTTTCCCAAAAGAAAATATGAAGAGGGTGAGATTGAAGAAAGTTGAGAACTTATATCGAAAGTTGAATGCCAATAAACTAAATTATAAGGTTAAATCAAATATGAAATAAGCAGTAAAGAAGATTCACATACTTTAAACTAAACTCAGATAATTGGAGACAATGTACCAGAAAACCACAAATCAAGATTACAAAACGAACGAGAAACTTAAAAATTATTTTAATTCATTTGAAATAGAGAGAGAAAGATAGGAAAACTGCCAAAATAATACAAAAACAAATGCGTAGTAAGCAACATGTCCCATTAGGACAAGAAGCAAAGATTGAAGGGAAAATTTCATGATAGTCGAGATACATAAAAAGTAAATTGGAGGTAAATTGAAAGCAAAAACGACAAAGACTTAAATTGGGGTAGTTGAGAGCAGAGTCTCGACACAAAAGATATATCACTCGAGTAATAGAGGTTTACTTTTTATATTTTTTAATCAAAATTCTTTAAATTTTGGTTGGGTATCGGGTATTGGGTCCGAGTCCGGACCCGGTTATAACCGGGTCCTAAATTTTGGAATCGATTTAACCAGGTCCAGGTCTATACCATCGGGTCCAAACCGGTTATGAGTTCGAAAACAGGTACTGGGTTTTTGTGCTCACCCCCAGTTATAAGCTATTTCCTAATATTTTTGTCTATTTTCAATAAAATTTCTCTCTAGTTTATGAGAGTTGGGTTTTTTATTTTTCTTAGTATCAGTGTAAGTTATATTGTTTTCACCTTTAGTGTTAGTTAAGTTGTTCTCACCACTAGTGTGAGTTTGAGTCATTATCTTTATGCAATTTAGAATGTGAGTTTTTTTGTGGAGTATTGTTTAATTGTTATTGTATTAAATCTATGTTTTCGATTAAGGAATGAGTCAATAATGACATTTCACGCGACTTTATTATGAAGATCTTCCTTTTAGTTGCAATATATCATGTCAATTGGACATCCGATTCATGAATTAATGATACTATAACTCACCGAGATTCGAGAAAGGCGTATTAATGTTAAAGAATGCAGTTGTTGTCAAGAATACTACTATAAGTTGTGAATATGTTTTTTTAACTTGTATTAACAAAATTCTTTTAAAAAAAAACTAAGCAAATTTTGGAAAAAGATAAGAAGGTCAAAAACATTTTTAAAAATTCAACAACTTATTGTCAAATAGTGTTGAACCTAGGATCTTAAGAAAGAAAGCTTAGCTTCTTACCAACTCTCCACATTGCTTTTTGGTAGATATTTGTTGAGAAAAATATTTAGAAGGCTTCATTATATGCATGTTTCGCTGGACCGCACCTTATTTAGTGGGCGAATCTAACCTTGGATGGCATCAATGTACGTTGCTACACACCCAGGTGGTTCTTATAATAACTGAGTAAATTATATCAAATCTAACTTGTCAAGTGACCATTGATGGTCGGATTGAGTTAGGATTTGCATAATTTTGCCATGAAATATATCGAAGTTAAGGTAAAAAAAAATCCATATAGTACTGATAGTTATACGCAACAAAAATGTATCTATGTGTCAAATGTGAACCAAACTTGACCATGAACATTCTTTAGATGTGGTACTCATAATCATCATTATCCATTATTAGTTTGACCTTCACTAATTCTAAATAGACTAATTGTGCAGTTCAGTGGATACTTACCCCTTATACATCCTGCTCATATTGTTCTATTCAGTCAAGTTAGAATGATTTAGGCCCTATTCTCTTCGATTTATTTTGTCTGAATTTATTTTGAACTGAACTTATCTGAACTTATTATTAATTTATTTGCTGAACTTATTCTAAACTTATTTTGAAGTTATTTACTGAACTTATTTTGATCTTGTTCTGAACTTATTAAGAACAAATTTATGAACTTATTTGCTGAATTTATTTATTAAACTTATTCTGAACTTAATTCAAAACTAAACTTATCTAAACTTATTCTTAAAAAATAAGTCGAAGAGAACCGGACCTCAAACTAAGCAATCCCCACAATCCCCCCGGGGGCCATTAATGAGTCATATTGCTTTACACGTACAACATATACCTTCAAATTCAAGTTGACAATATAATCTTGAGTTAGAGCCATTGGTAATTAAATCAAAGGAGATGCACCAGTTGGACTACATTAATATTGTTGAGAACAACATATCCATCATGAGTTCAAAGATAAAAATACCACCAAACTATCAATTGTTTTTAATTTGTTACTTAGCTATGTTTTTCTTTCTGCCACTGTAATTAATATATATATATATATATATATATATATATATATATATATATATATATATATTTTAACCACCAAATGACTAGGCAACTTATTATGGATTATAACTAATAATAAATAAGAAGAGGACTAATAACTTGGTGAGATTGAAAAATAAAAAAACAAATAACTTAATTACATATTTTCTAACAATAACTGAATGTTGGATTGAAAAATATTTAATAAACGAGGGTCTATTTTTTCTGTGGATAGATATTTATTTCCAACTCCTTCCCACACCCAAAATTTTTCCACTTCTTTCTACTTCTTGAGAATATTTCTCATCCCTCTTTCTCAATCAAAATATGTTTCTCTCCCCTTTATATGGGAGAAATTTCTTTCCCACACCCTCTCATTTCCACTTCCCACTACTATTTTTCTTTAAAACACAAACCTTTAATGACATTTTGGTGCATGACCTCCCATCGTAAATTGAACTTGTAATGTTTTTTCAAATTATTTTTATTGAATTAAACTGAACTTATTTTTGATTAATTGGATCTGATTGACTTAATTGTGTTTAATTTTATTTTTTATCAAATAAAGTGAACTAAATTTATTTTTATTAAATTAAATTAAAATGATCTTATTTTTTTGAAAAATAAGTTAAGAGCATTCCCAGCATCAAAAATGCATTCCACATTGTGGACCCTAAGATGCCACTTGTCCAATTGCCATGCATAATTGGGGGGAAGGCACGCAGTAGGAATTGGGCAGAGTTCCACCATGCGGTTTGTCCTCTTTTGTATTTTTTTTTTTGTATTATATAATTTTTAAGTGGTTAAAAAAATAATTGTGCATTCTAAGATGAATTCATGACAAATATTTTTATTGAGTGATTCAAATTAATAATTAATTTAATGCAAGTTATTAGACTCAAATTCTAAAAATTAAAACTTAGCTTGAAAATGCTCTAAAGAGAACAAGGTCTACAAACATCATATCTTAAAAAAGATTTCCCCCTGATAGATTTGCATGAGAAAAATGTGCATAAAAGATGCCACTGATGGCTTTGTAAATGAAGTGACCATTCATCCTTTGCTCTCTACATCTCTGTGTCCACAACATAACATTTGTATTCTTTTTTTTTTATTTAGTATATATTTTTATTTTATTTGTTAAACTCTCATAATCTCGTCTGTGAAACCCTTAAAGGCTAAAAATTTCATTTTCAAATTTAAGGTCAATCATTTCAGTTTTTAGGATATTTATTTTATGTTATACTGCTATTAGTCAACAATTCTTAGGTCATTAATTTGACGATATGATCGGTATTTAACACGTATTGGTAGTTGATATCTTTAACTTTTAGCAGCACTATCAATTAAATATGATTGGTAAACTGATCTCTCATAAATTTTTTAGATATCAAGGATACTCATTTGTAACGGTATGGAGATGTACATATTATTACTTATGACTTATATCTGAGTTCTACTAGTTTTTACTTGCCTCTAGACATTGATTTTAAATCAAATAAAGACAATGCTACATCTTTCTATTTAAATTTACTACATCATGTTTAACAGTTTCAAACTTATATAATAAACTTATTTTTGAAAATTTGCAATCACACAAAGCTTGTATCCTTGTTGAGATCGATCCTTAAAGATAATTTGCGGAGAACTTTTTAGAAAAAAAATTATCTAATTTATATTGCTTTCATTTCTTACAAAAATAAAATAAAATATCATAATACTGATTCGAACCGAGGGGTAAATCCGTGAGTCCCATGGGTCCATTGCACAAGCGAGATAGAGAGAGAGAAGGCATAAAGAAATAAGTGCAGTGAAAGATCGTGCAGCTTTGGACACGAGCAATAATATTATAATAGTGTTGGTGGGTAACCTTGTCCACGAATTGGTAACTTATTTGTGATGGGAACCTGAGAAATGGATAAATGTACAAGAAATCATCGTATCCAATGGGTATGATATTTTAATGTCTGTATATACTAGAATAAAATTCGAAATACCTAAAATACTTGATGAGTATGGATATGGAGATAAATTTTAAAAACCCGATGGTTATGGACATGGGTGTAAAGATGACTTTTGAAAATAGATATGAGTGCGGGTATAACTTTACCCGCCTCACGCCCATCCCTAGTTCAAATAGAGGGTAAACCCATAAGTCTATAGGTCCCTTGCACAAGAGAGAGAAGGCATATTGTTAGAGTATAAACCTATTCATGCGCCTTCAACTATTAGCTTAAACTTTTGGTTGAGATGGTTCTTGAACATAGTATCAGAGTCTTTCTGAGCGAGAGGTCTCGAATTCGAATCTCAGCAGCCTCCATATCGATTTATTACGCAAGGTAGGGAGAAGCTTTTGTAGCTATGTACATAAAAAAAGACATAACTTGCTTCGACTCACACATAAAACTGTAAAAGTAAATAGAAATGAGGGGAAGAAACCATTCTAACATTCATATATAAATTTTTTAACTAACGTTTTTTTTTTTTTTTTTTAAAGATAGTAAAGATGTTAGTATGTCACCTTGGAGGTGCAAGGTCCCAGGTTCTGAACTCCACCCACTACTTGTAAGAATTATCCTACTCTCCTCCTCTTGTAAACTTTTTTTTTTGGGGTCAGTAAGTGAAAGTAACATTAATAAAGGTAAAAACAATTACACCATACCACTACAAAAACGTAGTTCAACTCCGACGGACAAAGCGACGCGTCAGACAGCGTCGGAAAAATTGCAGACAAACCGACGGAATTTCAGACGAACTCCGATGGAAAATTAAATTTCCGACGGATTTTCCGACGGAAGAATATTCCGTCGGAAATTCCGACGGAATTCCGTCGAATTCCAGAATTCCGACGGAGTTCCGACGAGTTCCGTCGGAAATTCGAAATTCCGACGGGAATTCCGTCGGGGCGGAGTTCCGTCGGAATTTCCGACCGACGGAATTCCGTCGAAATCCGTCGGAATCCGTCGGTAATTCCGTCGGAATTCCGCGCGGATCTCGACCCCGTTTGCCCGGCTTTAAATTGGGGGGGAGGGGTGAGATTTCGAGCGGTTTTTGGAGAAATAGAGAGAGAAAGTGTTCGAAAAAGGAGAGAGGGAGAAGGAGGAAGAGAGAGAAAGTGAGATTTCAAGGTTTTGATCATCGAAAAATTTAACGGTAAGTGATATTTTTGCTTAATTTATTGTTTGAAATTGAAATTGTTAAGTTAATTGATAATTTTTACGGTCTTTGTTTTTCACGTTTTGTCGCCGCCAGTGCCACCGCTAGTGTCGTCACCGTCTGTAATCAGATTGATTTTTCGGGTGTGCGAAGGTTAGTAGAATTGTTCCGCTTTCAAGTTGTGTTAATTTGATATGTGATGTTCATTTTTCGGGTATATGAAAATTAGCAGAAACATGTTTGTTTTGTTTGAATAATTATTTTTTCCGTTGAATATAAATTTGAATAACGTTACTTTTTTATTTAATTTATTAAATATGTATGTTAGAATAAGTGGAGTAAAGCATGTTAAGTATGTAGATCTGTAATAATTATTTGGTTATTTGAAAATGTTAAATATGTTAAGCATATATATTATGTTTTATTAAAATGAATAATTTAAATGAAACAAGTTTGTTTATAATCAAATATTAAATATGTTAGGCATGAATGTTTTTGGAGGTATGATTTAATTTTTTATAATTTGTTTAGTTTGAATAATTTATTTTTCTCATTGAATATAAATTTATATAACGTTAGTTTTTTAGAATAAGTGAAGTAAAACGTGTTCAGTATGTAGATCTGTAATAATTATTTGGTTATTTGAAAATGTTAAATATGTTAAGCATGTATATTATGTTTGATTAAAGTGAACAATTTAAATAAAACAAGTTTGTTTATTATCAAATGTTAAATATGTTAGGCATGAATGTTTAGTTTCAATAATTTATTTTTTCCGTTGAATATAAATTTATATAACGTTAGTTTTTTAGAATAAGTGAAGTAAAACGTGTTGAGTATGTAGATTTGCAATAATTATTTGGTTATTTGAAAATGTTAAGTATGTTAAGCATGTATATTATGTTTTCTTAAAGTAAATAATTTAAATGAAACAAGATTGTTTATTATAAAATGTTAAATATGTTAGGCATGAATGTTTGTTGAGGTATGATTTAATTTTTTATAATTTGTTTAGTTTGAATAATTTATTTTATCCGTTGAATATAAATCTGAATAACGTTAGTTTTTTAATTAATTTATTAAATATGTATATTAGAATAAGTGAACTAAAACGTGTTAAGTATGTAGATCTGCAATAATTGTTTGTTTATTATAAAATGTTAAATATGTTAGGCATGAATGTTTTTTGAGGTATGATTTAATTTTTTGTAATTTGTTTAGTTTGAATAATTTATTTTTTATTTAATTTATTAAATATGTATATTACAATAAGTGGAGTAAAACATGTTAAGTATGTAGATCTGTAATAATTATTTGGTTATTTGAAAATGTTAAATATGTTAAGCATGTATATTATGTTTTATTAAAGTGAATAATTTAAGTGCAACAAGTTTGTTCATTATAAAATGTTAAATATGTAAGCCATGAATGTTTTTTGAGGTTTGATTTAATTTTTTATAATGTGTTCTATGTACTTTATTTGTGTCGTAAAATATGGATGTGAATTACATTCAAATTTAAGTTTGTTTATCAAGTGTATTTATTTGAACAAATAGCGTAAAATAGTATAACAATGTTAAGTATATATTATAACATATTATAAAATATATATTTATGTAATATATATATATATATATATATATATATATATATATATATGTTGAGCTGGTTAAATAGATTTCTAAAAAATGTTTATTATAATTGGTTGTAGTTTACATAACAGTTAAGGCAATTATATTAGGAAGATATGGATGGACTGTTGCATCGTCAATGGATGTACAGAAGAAGAAATCCTAATGGACATGGACTTAGAGATGAGTGGTTGATGGGAATTAATATGTTTGATGAATTTGCACGAAATCAAGAGGAGTATAGAGTTAATGGAGTTTATAGATGTCCATGTGCGAAGTGCAAAAATATGCAATATTTTACACCTGATGTTGTAAAGTCTCATTTGTATAGAAAGGGGTTTGTGAAGAATTATTGGTATTGGACAAGTCATGGGGAAGAAGATAATTCGGAAGCAGGGGGTGCAAGTACTTCACATTCTATGAATTTTGATTACGATCACACCGATCATAATCATATGGAGAACATGCTTCATGCTGCCTTCCAAGTTAATGAAATAAACATGAGTAGCCATCAGGACGCAAATCCTGAGGCATTTTATACTATGCTTGAGTCTGCCTAAAAACCGTTATATGAAGGGTGCAACATAACTGAACTTGAAACATCTGTGAGACTGCTTAGTATTAAATCGGGGAACAACATGTCTCAACGTTGTTTCAATGAAGTTGTTGACCTGATGAAAGACATATGCCCTTCTGAAAGTGGCATTCCAAAAAATTATCATCAGCAACTCAGAAAAGTGAGAGATTTAGGTATGGATGTTCAGGAAATTGATTGTTGTCCGAACGGTTGCATGCTTTATTATAAACAGGATGAGGGGATGTCCGCATGTAAATTTTGTGGACATGAAAGATATTTACCAAAGAAATCCAACCAACGAGGTAATAAAGTTGTTTCATATGCAAAAATGCACTACCTGCCTTTAATCCCAAGATTGCAACGACTGTATGCGTCGAAAAGGACTGCCGTCCATATGAGATGGCATCATGAGCACCGCCAAGAATCAGGTGTTCTCCGACATCCATCGGATGCATTAACTTGGAAGCATTTTGATCAAAAGTATTCGAATTTCGCAGCAGAGCCTCGAAATATAAGGTTAGGTCTTTGTGCTGATGGTTTCACACCATTTTCTATATCTGGGAGAGCATATTCTGTGTGGCCAATTGTAGTTACACCTTACAACTTGCCTCCAGATATGGGTAGCTATACCAAACAGACCTCGCGGTGCTCCTAAAGATAAGAATAATCTAGAACTTGCCTATCAGCAGCTTGGAATGACAACCATGAATGTGGATAATGCAATAGCGACAACATTAGTTGATGAAACTGCCCAAGTTGATGATGTTGATGGACCTGATTGGGGGGATGATCATGATGGGAATGGTGATGACGAGGATGAAGAAGGTGAATGGGAGGATGAACCTGAAGACACTGATGATGATTATGATGATGAAAATATGGCATTGCAAAGTGATGATGGGTGGTACTTCAGCTACTCCATTACTTTATCAACAGTTTGGCACTGTTAGTCCACATTTCAACGGTAATCAGATGATGGGGCAACCTAGAATGCCAAGCCACTCACTGCACAACGAAGGGGTCCAAAATGAAGGGGTAGGAAGAGATAGACACAGTCCTGCACCTGATAGTGAAACTGCAAGCACCATTAATAAGATATATTTACAACCCGATGGTGACACGTTAGTTCATTACAAATTTTATAACTTCTTCACTAATCATATTTTTTTTATTGCCTACAGTAATTACTTTTAACAAATTCTTTTTTTGTTCTTAGTTTTGTTCCATATCAGGGTTTAATTCAGAAAATTGTGGAAAGCTTTGCAGGTAAGTACCCACGTGCTTGGACCACATGGGGAGAAGTTCCACAATCTCATAGAGATATATGGTTCAATGAATTCAAGGTTAATTTTCTGTACAACGAATTTCAAAGTTGGCATTTGATTGTTTGAGATGTTCAATTACTAATATACTTCAACTTTGACATAGAAACACTACTACTGGCATCCAGACAATGAAACTCAGATACGGCGTAACTTTGAGTACAGAGGGGCAGCTCGACTTAGGGACATTCTTGGATATGCCAGGAAGTACAACAAAAAGCCGAAGTGGTTACCACCTAGTGTTTGGAATGAGATGCTTTTACATTGGACTGAGGATGACAAGTTCAAGAAATTGAGCCAACAAAATAAAAAGAATCGATTGAGTGATGCTGAAGGTTTTGGTCCTTCGTTACATACATGTAGCTCAATTCCGATTAGTGAAAGGAAAAGACGCCTGGTAAGGATTGTTTGTTTATTAAAAAGCGTATTTCTTATTATAACTGGTAAGGATTGTTTGTTTATTAAAAAGCGTATTTCTTATATATAATGTATGGTATGAGTTAGGGTTCTCGTCCTTGTTTTATATTTAATAGCTGGTTACTTTTTTTTTTTCTCTTTAGGCCAAAACATTAGGTAGGGAACCCACATGTGAGGAATTGTTTAAGGACACCCACTGCAAGGTGAAAGACAAAACGTTTGTGGATAAAAAATCTGTAAAAAAATTTGTAAGTTCAATTTGGCACATTTTATTCAGAGATGAAACATATGTTACAATTGTAGGTTTAGTATGACACTTATTCATTTGTGAAAATTTTCAGGAAGACTATCACAACAAATGGCAGGAGTACTCTCAAGCTGCAACTCAAGGGAGCTCCCAACTGTCACCTATGACCCAAGAAGAGTTTTGGATTAAAGAAAATTTGGACAAGAAAGGCCGTGTATATTGTTTTGGTACGGAGGGGATGAAGTTGAAGAAATCAGCTACCATCGCAGCTGCACGTCACTCATCAGCAGAGCATTTTGATCCAAGAGAGCAAGCGCAACTCCTCAGTGAGAGCATAGCGAAGCAAGCAGAGGCTATAACTCAACTAACCAAGAAACAAGGGAAGACAGAGCGCATGCTGAAAAAAGTTTTCAAATTTTTCAAAGGTCAAAGTGCAGGTTCTTCCAACCACATCGACTTGAATGCTGATGATGATGAAGAGGACTCTCAAAATGACAATGATGATGATCCCACAAATTTATCTGACTCTGATTAGCTGATATGATATTTGTGTAATTTATGTAATCTGCGTGTACATCTAAAACAACGTATATATTGTACTTATATATGTTGTACTTAATATTTATATATGTTGTACTTATATGTTGTACTTAATATTTATATATCTTGATATTTATATATGTTGTACTTAATATTTAATTTATGTTGTACTTAATATTTAATTAAGCACATTTTATTGGCAGATTTGAAACTTATTATTAATTGTTTTTTATTTTGAGAACTTTTGAAATTTAGAAACAAACTTTTCGGAAAACAAAATTTTTTTTTTTGAAATTATCCGAAATTCCGACGGAATTTCCGACGGAATATTCCGTCGGAAATTCCGTCGAAATTTCGGATAATTTCAAAAAAAATTCGGATTATTTAAAAAAAAAATTTTTTGGGAATTTCCGATGGAAATTCCGACGGAATATTCCGTCGGAAATTCCTGCCACTGTTTTCTGCAGTTTCTGCTTGACAGTATCCGACGGAATTTCCGACGGGTTTTTCCGTCGGAAATTCCGTCGGATTCCGTCGGAGTCCGTCGGAATAAAAACTGCGACGAGCTGAATCCCGACGACCCTTTCCGCGTCGGTGTTTCCGTCGGAAACACAATTTTCCGTCGGAAATTTGACCTTTTTCCGTCGAATTTTCCGTCGCAGATCTAGATATATTTTGTTAGTGATATTGCCATGCTTGCTATGAACTTTTCCAGTACCTATCTATGCCTCCTCTTGTAGACTTACCCTTCATTAAAAATAAAAATATATGTGAAGGAACAAATTAACGGGGAAAGTCGAGTCAAATTATTTACAAACAAACAGAAAGTCCCCAGCCAACATTGCGAAAGGATAAGCACAGAATCAAACCCTAACTTCACAATCAAATCGTCAAGTCCCATTATTATCGCAATTAAGTTTCACGAGGCTTTGCTCCCTAGTCCAGTTTTATTCGCTCCTTTCACCAACAATTACTTTTAGTATAGATCTCACTTATGCGAGATTTGAAGAGATTTAAATGTAGTCAACTTTATCTCTTCTAACATATCTGCATAACAAATTCTTTTTTTTTTTACAGCATTGAACTGAAAATATATGATATTGCATTGTGAATTCTTTAACTATATTTAAGTTTACTTTGTGGCCAAAGCTTTTGTTAGACCTAATTTGATTTGCATGTCACCCCATCACATATTATCAGCTAGTACGATCAACCCTGTACAGGGGTCCTAATGGCTGAGTGGACAACATAATTACCTAAAAAAGGGGGGGAAAAGGTTGCTTACTAGAGAATAATATTAGAGACTAATACGCAATTAAGTTATTTCTTATCTTTTGATGTGTATCTTCTCCTCTCTTTAGCATAATTGTATTCAAACTTCAATACTTCTCATATAAATACATGTCCCAGTACTATAAGTTGACTCAATTACTTCTTATAGTATAAGAGCTAATTAAGGGAGCCTTGGAGCAACGGTAAGGTTGTTTCCGTATGACCAAAAGATTACAGGTACGAGCCGTAGAATCAGCCACTTACAAAGTCAGGTTAGCCTGCTTGCAATTCACCCCTTGGGGTGCGGCCCTTCCCTGGACCCTATGTGAACGCAGGATACTTGTACACTGAGCTGTCCCCCCTTTTTTATAGTATGAGAGCTAATTAGGAGTTGACCGGCTCCATTAATTTAGGAGGTGACGATCTAATGGTGATGCGCTAGTGATGAAAGTGAGAATGGTGAGCGTGCACTAGTGGAGCTAGGTTGAAGCACGGACTAGTAGAGATCTCTCTTCATGTTTCAACCGATAACACAAGGATTAGAAATAACTAAGACCACAACTAAAATATAAAAATAAGAAACTTCACTTTATTTCTTTGGAGAAATGGCAAAAGTCCATTTCATATTACAAACACAAATATATGGTCTCTAATGAACCAACACAGAGCCCCAATAAATATTGGGGAAATATAAGAAGCCACAATACTAACCAATCAACCAAGGATAAGATATCACAATCAGATTATAAAACCCTATCATTACATCTTATTTTGCAGTGATAATACATACGATTTTAGCACTGAGAGATATTTGAATGATTAGGAGCATTAAGCCTAACTAGGCAACATATTTTCTAACGATAAGTCAATGTTGGATTGAAAAATACTTGATAACTTAGGGCCTATTTTTTCATGGGTAGATATTTATTTCCGACTCCTTCCCACTCCTCCCGAAAATTTTCCACTTCTTCCTACTTCTTGAGAATATTTCTCATCCCTTTCTCTCTCTCAATCAAAATATATCTCTCTCCACTTCCCATGGGAGAAATTTCTTTCCCACGCCCTCTCATTTCCACTTCCACTATAATTTTCCATTAAACACAAGCCCTTAATGACGTTTTAGTGCATGACCTCTGATCGTAAATTGAACGGTCATGTTTTTTCAACTTATTTTTATTGAATTAAACTAAGCTTATTTTTTGCTTAATTGGACCCGATTGAACTTAATTGTGTTTAATTTTAAATTTTTTATCAAATAAATTGAACTAAATTTATTTTTATTAAATTAAAATAAATTAATTTGAAATGATCTCTTTTTTTGAAAAATAAGTTAAGAGCATTCCTAGCGTTGGAATGCGTTCTACATGGGGAACCCAAGATGCCACTTGTCCAATTGTCATGCATAGTTGGCGGAATGACACACGGGTAGGAACTGGGTAGAGTTCCACCATGTGGTCTATTCTTTTTTGTTTTTTTTTTTTTGGTAATATATAATTTTTAAGTGATTAAAAAAATGATTGTATGTTATAAGGTGGATTCATGACAAATATTGTTATTGGGCAATTTAAATTGGAGTTTCATGAATCGAATAAGTGATTTAATGCAAATTTTAAAAAATTAAAATTTTTACTGATATAACATACTCAAATTCCAAAATTTAGAACATAGCTGGAAAATGCTCTAAAGAGAACAAGGTCTATAATCATTATATCTTAAATAAAAGAGATTTTCCCTTGATAGATTTGCAAGAGAGAAATATGCGTAAAAGATGCAGCTGATGGCTTTGTAAGTTGTATAACTATTCATCCTTTTCTCTCTTTATTTCTATTTCCACAACATTCGTATTCTTTTTTTATTTAGTATATATTTTTTATTTTGTTTGTTAAACTCCCATAATATCGTCTTTGAAATTCTTAAAGGCTAATAATTTCATTTTCAAATTTAAGGTTACTCATTTCAATTTTTAGGATATTTATTTTATGTTATACTACTATTAATTTAACAATTTTTCAGTCATTAATTTTAGGATGTGATCATTATTTAACACATTAGTAGTTGATATCTTTAACTTTTTGCAATACTATCAATGAAATATGATAAGTAAATTGATCCCTCATGAATTTTTTAGATATCAAGGGTACTTGTTTGTAACAGTATGGAGATATACATATTATTACTTACGATCTTGTGTCTTAGATCTACTAGTTTTACTTACCTCTAGACATTAATTTTAAATCAAATAAGGACAATGCTACATCTTTCTATTTAAATTTTTTATATCATGCTTAAAAGTTTCAAACTTATATAATAAACTTATTTTTGAAAATTTTCAATCACACAAAGCTTGTATCCTTGTTGAGATCCTTAAAGATAATTTAGGGAGAACTTTTAGGATAAAAATTATCTAGTTTACATTACTTTCCTTTCTTACAAAAATAAAATAAAATATCATAATACTGATTCAAATAGACGGTAAACGCATGAGTCTATGGGTCCATTGCACGAAAGAAATAAGGGCAGAGGAAGATAGTACAGCTTTGGACACTAGCAATAATATTGATATTTAATTACTTGTGATGGGAAACAGAGAAAGCTATCTGCGACGAGGTTAGGTACACATCCTTGTTCTTTGGCTTCAAATTTTGATAGGTCTGTTCACTATGTACACTAACCACGTTTTGACATATAAATTTTTTAGATGTTTACAAGATTTCATAATGTAAGACTCCAAATTGACAACTAAACATAATCATTAAACTTCCATTTAAGGCAAAAGTTAGGTCTCTTCGAAGTCTATTAAAACTTATTCTCTTTTATTATGATTATATACAATTTTGACTTTTATTTTTGTATATGATCATGTAAAATAATACAGCTCATGTACAAAAATATGTGTATAAAAAAAAGATGTGACTTGCTTCGACTTATACGTAAAATTGTAAAAGTAGATGGAAAGGAGTGGAAGAAATCATTCTAACGTTTATATATATATATATATATATATATATATATATATATATATATATATATATATATAGTATATATATATATATATATATATATATATATATATATATATATATATATATATACACACCTAACTTCTTTTTTAAATAGTAAAGATGTCACCTTGGGGTAACAAGGTCACAGGTTCAAACCTCCTCCCACTAGCTGAAGCAAGATGTAATTATGTGGAAGCTCTAGATTTGTTTGACTGAATTGTCTTCATATTTCAATAGATCATAACACAATAAAAATACACGAGAAATATATGTAAAGGAAGAAATTAACAGGGAAAGTCTGTACAATATGAACATTGGGAAAGGATAAGCATAGATAAAGGTCAATCAGTAACAAGGACACAAATCCCAAGTTCACAATCAGATTGTCAAGTCCCATTATTATTGCAATTAAGTTTCACGAGGTCTTGCACCCTTGTTCAACTTTATTCGCTCCTTTCAACAACTATTTTTAGTTTAGATCCCGGCCCGCTAGCTTATACAAGATCTGAAGAGATTTAAATATGGGCAGTTTATCTCTTCCAACATATTTGCATACCAGTTCTTTCTTTTTGCACACCATTTCCTCTTCTTCCAGCATTAATTTAGGAGGTGACGATCTAATGGTGATGCACTAGTATGAAGGTGAGAATGGTGAGTATGCACTAGTGGAGTTAGGTTGAAGCACGGACTAGTAGAGATCTCTCTTCATGTTTCAATCGATAACAAAAGGTTTAGAAATAATTAAGAACACAACTAAACTATATAAATAAGAAACTTCACTTTATTGCTTTGGAGAAATGGCAAAAGTCCATTTCATATTACAAACACAAGCATAAGGTCTCTAATGAATCAACACAGAGCACCAAAAAACATCGGGAAAGGATAAGAAGCCACAATACTAACCAATCAACCAAGGATAAGATATCACAATTAGATTGTGAAATCGTATCATTACATCTTATTTTGCAGTGATAATACATAAGATTTTAGCACTGAGGGATATTTGCATGATTAGGAGCATTAAGCCTAATTAGGCACACATTTTCCATAACCTCCTATCAGTTCGGGGTGGTCTGGCTTGCATCTTAAATGTTCACAGCAAAACAATCCTGCAGATGGACTGCAACTTACACAGCAAACTTCATTAATTTTTTTACATTGCTCGTTGGTCTCACTCACACATGTTCCTGAAGCTCCTGGTTTTGGGTCGGGTATATTGCAAGTAGAACCTTTGCAACAAGAAATTTGCGTAGATGGAGTACAAGTTTCACCAGGTTTTGCACATGTACCTTTCTTCTCTCCATTCACCATTTTTGACTTCTCCACATGAACCGCTTCTTTTTTCAACATTTTAGCTCCTTCCAATATTGGAACTAAAAGTATACGTCGACAATACATATCAATAATACTCTTCAACTATACATATTGATTATTCATCAATTCTTAGGAATTTTTTTGTTTTGTATTTTTAGATGTGTTTAATGCAATATGTGAAACATTGTCTTGAGTCTTCATTGGTATGCATAACATGAAGTGGTGTGCATGCTTTTAGAGCATTCCTAATCATAGTTCCATTTTTTGGAACTCAAGTTTGCCATTTCATTACTTCTTCAACCTATAAAACTCCAATTTGAATCACCCAATAAAAATATTTGTCATTGACTTAACTTATAACACACAACCCCTTTTTTTTAATTGTATAAAAATTAGATATTAACCCAAAAAAAAGAAAAAAGCAAAAATATATTAAAAAATTAAAAAGTTAGGTCTGAGTGGTGGAACTGGGTAGCGTTCCATCGCATGTGCCAATTTTCTATTCCTGCAATAATATTTGGACAAGTGGCGTCAGTAGGACCAGCGTTCCATTTTCTTTCTACAGCTACAAGTGCTCTTACAGATGAGTTATGCTTAAAATAATCTGTCATGCACGTAGTTAGAAGGTTTTCTATTTTAATGATGCATATTAATTCATAACTTACCAAATTTTCTAATACGATCTTAATTTGAGTGTCAATTGGGGGGGGGATAAACTGGGTAATTGTAAAATCGTGTGTATATTGAGGTTACGAAGCTTGATAAATGAGCCAATGAGAGAATAGCAAAAACAACTATAAGATATTACAAAAAGGGGACATGTAATAGGTTAGTAATTTCATATGATTCATTTTAAACCAAATGATTATTACGGATAAAGGTGTTAGGGGTGAGCGGTTTCGGGTACCTGCCCCAAAAAAAATCCCGGGAATTAGAACCTTTCGGTTTCCACTCTAGGATACATGCCATGTTTTATTTTTATATTGTTTTTCTCTCTCTAAACAGGTTTTATGTCCGGTTTGCGGTATTTTTTGAGAATCGAATTAGAACTGATAGACTGGTTCTTTCTTTTTAGGAATCAGAACCAGAACCAGTAGATCGGCCTCCGAACAAGTTCACTGTGCCAGTGTTCCAATAGCTGCTCACGCCCTAAGGTTTAAAACGTTTTAATTTACATTTTACACCCTAATAAAATATAAGATTTCTTTTGCGAATAGAAGTTCAATATATAGTAGATAGCATATGCTTCAATATGATGCTCTTACCCAATCCTTCAATGTAGAACTTCTAGATTTAAGTTAATAAACTCTACTTTAAAAAAAAAAATCAAATGGACTACATAAATATTTAGGAAAACTAATTTAATTAAAAGGTCGATAGTTGCAGATTTATGCTGCATTTCATGTCAACACGAACAATTATTTATGGAGTTTAATTAATTTGTTTCTTAATCAGGGCTCTACCTAATAGGGCTCTATCTAATGCCCCTTACTTGAGAAGACAAAAACAAATACGTGCGTAGATAAAACACGAGTAATACTAGAAAAAAGATCAAGGTTTTAACAGGGTTAGATGCATTACCCATTGCAGGATCAAGAGTACAAAGATAGCGAATTTGAGGAGGCCTAAGTGAAGCTTTCGCCATTTCTCTCCTTGAGCAGTGCAACGCTAATTAGCATTAGTTTGAAGTTATGCTTCTTTCATGCAGCAAATGGCCTCTATTTATAGTCGTTGAACTTGGCTTTATTGATCATATTGTCCATTTAAAAATTCCCAGTAGAAAATCATCTATTAAAATTATTCAATCATCATACCTCCTCCCCCCAACTAAAGTGACCTCTTTTACAGTAAAGGACAGGCTGTAAAAATTCAAGGAGATTTAGATGTAATAATTCTATCATTGGGCCCTCGGGCATAAATTGGACGGTAAATAATTTAAATTTGAAAATTTGGATGCCAATTTTGTGCCCACTTTTGACCTTATTTATTTTTTTTGAACCAGCATCGATGTTGACAAATTGGTTGACTCATTGGAAGCCACACGTGGTATCCACGTGCACAGTGCTTGAAAATTTCTTTTTTTTAAAAAAATTAAAGTCAGCATCAAAGTGTAAAAAACAATAAATTTTGTAATAAATTATTGTTAAAGAACTAAATATGAAAATCCAAGAAAATACTGAAGGTTTAAATAAAAAAAAATTTAGAAAAATTTTTATAAAATAATTGTAGTAGTAGTAGGTGTGTGGTTATTACTACTACTATTGTTATTGTTGTTAGTGTTAATGATGTGTCTTCAAATAAATAGAAATTAATCAAATTTTGAATTAGTATTGTGTTGTTAGAGTTGAAAAAAAATAATATTATTATTATTCTTGTTGTTATTATTATTACTATGAGCATTTTTTATCATTATTTTTACTTTTTAATTATATTTATTATGTAACGGAAAATCGTTTTCCCGCAATAAGAAAAATAATTTCCATTTGAGAAGCAATTGAATTGATTTTTCTTTCTTCTATTCCCTTGACAATTGTAGGTATAGTAGTTGTAATTTAGCAAAAAAAATTTCAATTCAACAGGTTTGGATCAAAACTTTAACTATTCATGAAAAAAGATTAAAAGAAGTCAAATCTGAAATATGAGCTCAAAAATTTCTTTAATTTGATTAACATATATGTCCAACATTTTACAATTCAATTTAAATTTTTCATCACGAAACAGTGTCACTTGATATTGAGAACTCCTAAAAACATCTTCAAGGTTTGGTTCAAAACTTAATTATCAAATTGAAAAAAAACATGAAGAGAAGCTAAATAATGAGTTTGGAGCTCAAAATTTTTAATTTTGTTACATTTTATCGCAATTACATACAAATGCAGTTAGTATTTTTCACCACTAAAATAATTTAATTTACTTTTTTTTCATGAAAAATGGGGGTACTTGCACCAAAAGGACGCAATTCTTTAATATGAAACTCCATTTCTTTAGAAAAAATAATTTTCCATGGAAATCATTTTATCAAGAAATAATGTTCCTTCCAACCGAACACGCCTTATTCATTTGAAAAAAAGAGGGAAAATTTTATGTTGATGTCTAGTTCTACTATGATGGGGATTTTAATCAAATTTTTAACCAAATGGGATGTTCTCAAAGAATCAAAAGATGGTATACAGTTGCCACATAAAAAGGATTGGACAAAATTAAAAATTAGTACCAATTGGACGGTAATCACAGATCATTGCCATTTGTAGATAAAATCACAGGTTTTTATTAATATCTTCAACAAATCTAGATCCAATGAAGAAGAAACACATGGGAGGAAAAGAGATAAACAGTACTTCCAGATTTAGAATCCAAATTTGAAAATCAACACCATGCATGGAAAGCTGTGGGTTAAATTCAAGTTTTGTGGTATATATGTGACAGACTGACATGAATTAATGCATTTCTGGAACTGAAGCAGCAAATTGTCTTTTTTACATAAAAGAGAGGAAGTTTTAGGGACCATATAATATACTTTTTGTTTGTTTGTTTGTTAAAATATAAGGTGTAAGTTAGATATTCGAATTGGCATTTTTACCAAAAATATTGGGTTCTCTTTAAAGCTCTAATTTCATTCATTTTTCATTTTAAATTTAATGATTTAGCATAATTTTTCGATTATATTCTTAGCGTGTCATTGAATAGGGATGAAAGTTAGGATTCAAGCATGAGAGGTCGAATTGTTTAAATTTATTTAACTTATAGTTAACATCTCTGCCCCTTCAGAGGACAAGGGGAAGGAAACGGAATCCTACTATGGGTGTTCCAAATAAATAATTTTTAATTTCTATAGGTGCATTTAGTGAGAATAATTTACTGCTTGCCATCATCGTGAGATACAATACAATAAAAGTTGATACGCATAAATGTTATTTTCTTTCTAGATCAACTTAAGACTAGTGAACTGCGAATTTCTTAAGAGCACGTTTTTCTACAAATGGTTGGCTCGCGAAGTTAATTTTGGGCTCTTTGCGAACAGGATAGCTACTCATAGAGGGAGACTCGCGACTCATGGCTGGCTTACCTTGTGACACCGCTCGCTCACAACCACATAATGTTGTTCCTTTTTCCTTTTTTTTGGGCTGCCAATGCATTTTCTTGTTTTTTTGAGTGGGGATTATTTTGGGTGGGCAAATTTTTTTTGCTTTTCCTTTGGGAGGAACATATTTTGGGCTAGCAAATGTTTTCTCTGGAAGGACTCTTATTAGGTATAAAATTTTTGATAAAATTTGAGGAGTTTTTTTTCTTTTGGGCTTGAAGTTTTTTTCAAAGATAAACAAATTTTTTATTAAAAGTAAATAACCTTAAATTATGTTGCCAAGATAGAAAATAATAATTTTATTGCATTTGAAACAATGTCACTTAACCAAAAAAAAATATAAGTATGTTTTAGTGATGGGCTTCATGGTATTATTTTATTAGTGAGGCCAAATTGTAAAGTCTTGATTAAAAATGGGAAAGAATTATGAGCCACACAGTTGAATCAGAAACATGATGGGGATACAGTAGGCCCCCACCGGTGTGCCAAAAATTGACCTCACCATTAGATGAAACTATTTTATTGTCCAATTTCATGTCTTGTCTGTTTCTCTCATTTAATGTGCATTGTGTGAGGAAACTTGGTCATCCATTCTCGGAGCAACCTTCAATCGATTGTGATGGGTGAGTGACCTTGGGTTGATGGGTCGAATTCTATTTACTTTGACTTTGGTTGCAAAGAGCAGGTAAATTCATGATTGAAGAAATATATGATACCTTTGCCTTTTTTTTTAAAAAAAAAAAAAAAAAAAAGAAGAGTTTTCTTGACATTTCTTACATATTTTTTTTTCTTTTTTTCTGATATTTGACGCTTCACTAAAACGAAATTGAATTGTCATTAATTTATATATGGTAATACTTTTAATATAGATTTTACATTTATAGAATTTAGATTCAAGACCATATATATTTAATGAAAATAAATATACTACTTAAAACATTTCCATCGTAAATTATTAATCAACTAACTGTTCCACCTTCGCTAAGTTTTTGATGGAAGAGACAACACTAGATAACATAGATCGAATAGTATACCAGTACTAGTTTAAATTAGACCACACATCTGCCACCGTACCAAAAACGTGTTCGTGGATACATTGAACTTATATGTTTGTGGGCTCTGCCTGCTTCGGGATTACCAACGTACGTGCCATGCAGCAAGACAGACAAAGAGGACATGAGCTTGCGATTGAGAATTATCCCGTATGTGGTTATTTGCACTATGATTGTTATTTTCGTTTGTAGACTCTTGGCCTTTTTTGCTCATAGTAATTGAGGAGAGGGGGGGAGGGAACGGGCGAGGAAAATGAGGGGATTTTTTCTTATTTGTCATGAAGCCCACGTCATCATTTAGGACCCCAGACTACTATTCTATCAATAATTCAATTTGAGAGTATAGTCAATATATAACTTTGTTTTCTTTTCTTTTTTTAGAAAAATGTCAATTATTATTTTCTCCTTTTTAGAATGTAAAATTAATCCCAAGCCTTCAACCATTTAGTTCAAAATTTTAATTAAATTAGTTCTTAAACATAAAATAAAAGTCTTTATGATTAATAATTTCATGTTAGAGTTTTATTACTCCTCATATTTAATTATTTTGCAAGATAAAAGGAATCTTAACAACATTAAATTTTTATTGGAGGTGGGTCTTAAATGCTCCTCCAAGTCTTTGAGCTAAAGTAGAAATTCCTTTTTTTAAAAAAATTTTCTTCACTTTTTTGTTTTCCTCTTTTGAAGCTCCATCACCTACAAATCTGAGGTCACTTTAAAATTAGTAGCGCGTTATTTTGATATTTGATGCTTACATATCACTTGAGATTAGGTATTGTTGGGTCGTAAGGGGGTAAGACTCTTCAATTGAAGATTTTATTCATCCACAAGACTCAAACCTGATACCTTAATTAGGAAAAAGTATTAGAATAGTTGAATCAATATGTGTTGACCTATTATTATTAATTACTAAATTTATAATTGAAATCATGAGATATGAAGTAATTTAGTGTCTAAACACTGAAGTACGAAAATAGCACAAAAATAGCACATGTATAAACGATAAAAACAACAATAGAAATAAAGATTTTTTAACTAATAAAATAAATCTGAACAATGAAAAAAAAAATCATTGATTGAATATTTATAATTCTGAACATTGACATATTTGTTTACTCAACCCTTGCATTGCAAGAGAAATAACTCCAGTTACTTCTAAACTTTAGGGTCTAAAATAAAATGAATACGCTACAGGGGCTAAACATATTACGCATAACACTAATTAAAAGCAGAAAGATGGCAAGCTTTTAATATAAATTTTGCATTTATAGAATTTAGATTCAAGAACATATTTAATGAAAATAAATATTACTTAAAACATTTCCATCGTAAATTATCAATCAACTAACTGTCCTACCTTAGCTAGATTTTTTATGGAAGAGACAGAACTAGAAAACACAGATCGAATAGTAGACCTATACTATTTTAAATTATACCACGCATCTACCGCCGTACCAAAAACGTGTTTGTGGATACATTGAACTTATATGTTTGTGGGCTCTGGCTGCTTCGAGACATACAAAAAGGACGTGAGCTTGTGATTGAGAATTGTCCCTTATGTGGTTGTTTGCACCATGATTGTTATTTTCATTTGTGAACTCTTGGCCTTTTTTACTCATAATAATTGGAGGGGGGAAAACGTGCAAGGAAAATGAGGGGACTTTTTCTTTTTTGTCATGAACCTATCATTTCATTATTTGGGGCCCTAGACTACTTACTATTCTATCAATAATTGAGTATAGTTAATATATAACTTTGTTTTCTTTTCTTTTTTCAAAAAAATGTCAATTATTATTTTCTCCTTTTTAGAATGTAAAATTAATCCTAAGCCTTCAACTATTTAGTCTAAAGTTTTAATTAAATTGGTTCTTAAACATAAATAAAAGCCTCTATGATCAATAGTTTCATGTTAGAATTTTATTAGTCCTCATATTTAATTATTTTGCAAGGTAAAAGGAGTCTTAACAACATTAAATGTTTATTTGAGGTGAGTCTTGAATGCTCCTCCAATTCTTTGAACTAAAGTAGAATTTCCCTTTTTTAATTTTTCTTCACTTTTTTGTTTTCCTCTTTTGAAGCTCCATCACCTCCAAATATGAGGTCACCAATCCTACATATCACTTGAGAGTAGGTATTGTTGGATCATAAGGGTGTAAGGCTCCACAATTATAAATTTTATTCATCCACAAGACTCAAACCTGAAACCTTAATTACGGAAAAGTATTAAAATAGTTGAATCAATTTGTGTTGAAATGTTATTATTAATTAATAAATTTATAATTGAAATCATAAAATATGAAGTAATTTGTACATCTTTTGTGGTTCTTGGGATTGCCGTTGATAAAAGGCTAATGAGATGTCTCAATCTTTTTGGTCATATTTCCGTAGCACTTTGTTATCTTGGTAAACATTATCATCTCCACATTGGTGAGATTTACTCCGCACCCACCCATCTATCTATAAACATAATAGTAATCTTTTAATAACTACCATTTCCTACAATCTCATTAATTTGCAATTTTCAACCGTTGATTTAATCTTAGCCTAAACAATAGCCGTTGATTTACATCTATCTACAACACTGAAAACCTCCTTCCCACCTCCGTCCCTTCCCATAATCTCTGGCCACCTACACGTTTTAATCTCAACCTTCCCTGCCCATGTTCTCTGCTCACCTACCCCTTGAGTTCATGTCTGTACAGTGCACACACTTTCTTCTCTCTCCCCCCCTTTATCTCTCCATAGCTACCGTAACGCCCCCAATCCCTAACGCCTAATTAGTCTAACCTAATTATTCTCAAATTAGTGATTAGCAGCGGAAGTCCTTTGGTTGGAGGCGTTACCGCCGTTCCGTAATGAAACAAGGCTAACGGAAACTATAGGAATCATTATTCCCAAATTAGTCTAACCTAATTATGCCCAAATTAGTGATTAGCAGCGGTAGTCCTTTGGTTGGAGGTGTTATCGCCGTTCCGTAATGGAACAAGGTGAACTGAAACTACGGGAATCATTATATTGTCCATTTAATCACCGGCCTCACGACAAACTGGAAATAGCACACATTTAATCATTTATATAAGTTGTGATGCATCTGCAAACTCAATATACGGTTACAACATACTAGTAATTGGTGATGTTCAAAAGAATACACAACCCTTAGATACTTAAGGTGCTAGCCTATGAATCACTGTGAGCTCTTGGCTAGCGAAACTCCAGCAAAAAGAATTTGAACTCTACTTCACTTCTTGCTATTCTCTGGCTTGCTGGAGAACTGTTCACTGATCTCTTACCTAAAATAGAAAACATAAGAACATTTAAAATATGAGCCAAAACTCAGCACGCACATTCCTATGCAGTAAAATAAGCCTTGGGTTAAATTAATTGGGCGTCCGTGTTTCAAAACATTTTGTTTGGCAAACAGGAGGGAGAGAATGTATGAGTAAAACTGATTTGCAGGTTATTATCTGAAAGTAGACACCTGTTGACGTCGGTAGCGATCTTGAGATAGGTACACACCTCCCAGGCCGATCGGAGAGCCAAAGTTACAGCCGCGCGGGTAAATTGAAGGGCATAAGCCCTGCTGATTGATAATTGGTGGGGCCACTTGATTATGTGACAAAACACTGTGTAAATTGATTCATTATATGATTATCATTGTGATTTTGCGTAGTTTGAGAAAACATGTGAGTTTTCGAAGAGCACAGGCAATGTACGTTCTTGGTCTTTAAAAATCTCCATCTTTAACTGAAAATCATTTGTTGGCAGCTTGAAGCGATCGACGTGGCCTCACTTCTGCTCCAAATACGAAACTTTTCCTTGATTAGTGAAAGATTACGGAAGCTTTATTAAACTTCTTGGTTTATTACATGATTTAAATCTTTTTGAATTCTATCTTTATTACGCATGTTGCCATTATTCTTAATTCAATTGGACTCCATTTTATTTGGTTTTTATTTTTCTTCCTTTCATGACTAATGACCCTTTTAGCGTGTATAATAATAACGTAAGAGTATGATTTATTTTGAGTTCGTTATTAATAACGTCATCAATCATTATTATTGTTGACATTGGTGGTATCGTTGTTACCATTATTATTACCATTGTTATTATTATTATTGATGGGATTATTATTATTCTTGTTATTATCATAGTTATATTTATCGCTATTGATCACGATTATGGGGATAGCCATTTAGTCATAACGTGGCGTGGCGACAATATGAGTTTGGTTTTGAGTACAATCCAAAAGGTACACTTGACATGTTTAACCCTTAAATGAATTTTCAACACATCCGTAAATTTCGGTCCTTACATAACTAATCTCTCATGTCAAAGTTAAAACCATACTCGGCCCCAATTTTTACCCTGTCAATTCCCGACGCTCTCTTTATACCCATATTCCTTATATTTACCTTCCTTCCTCTCTTCCTCCCTCCCCACTTGGTAACTAACCCACAACATATATTCTTAACACACCTCCTATGCGTATACGCTCGCCTAATTAGCATAACTCCTTATTCAAACACTAATGAAGCAACATAAAAATGAACTTAACTAAAATAAACATGTTCAAGGAACTTTAATCACCGTAACCGGGGTTACACATACATTTCTGACACATGTGTAATTCATCAACCCCATTCATTTGTAATTAACCTTAGTCTAACCACAGATGGGAGCGACATGAATAGCTTATTTCCTTAACACATCCAAACTAAATTCCTCATTATATTTTGCTTAACTGCTAAATAACTCAGAATAATTCTTGCACCATTATTTAAATTACAACCTCTAATTACTTAATTGTGATCAAAATATGACATTCACATTACCAAACATAACTCTCATACTAAACTCATACACATGTACATATTTTCCTCCATTTAAGCATCACTCAACTCACTTGAACATTTATAACTTGCATAAGTAACTTGATCATTTTCCAAGACCTAACCTTAATCATCAACCCATAATGAAGACATTACAAGCATACCATATATATACATAACCCACAAATTTCTCTAAATTTTTCATGAACCAATTAATTATCATCAAATCATCATAATCAACTAAAATTCAAGCACCTCATTCAATCCTCACTCATCACCTCTCTCAATTTACAAGTCAATCCAATCATCCAAATTAATTCAAGGAACTTACAATTAAACACTAATTACTGATATTTACACCATTTACTAGCAAGATTCTAGCATGAAAGATCAAAATTGGATTAAGTGGGGGGTTACGGTTTCTCACCTCTCAACCCACTAAAACCAAACAAAACACTTCAAAGGGAGGGACGGGGGGCCGGCTGGAGGTGGCGCAG